>CM042229.1:22349664-22769664 GCA_023566465.1 Cottus gobio | reverse complement strand
ATCTCATACAGATCCGGCTCTAGAATTTGCTAGAACGACCGTAGCAACAGAAACCTTCTCCGAGCTGCTGATTGGACTGCAGGATTGTTTGTTTGATCAATGATTGGTTGATGTGTTACAGAGAGGAAGGGTTGATGATTAAAGTTACATCAATGACTGTGGGGTTATGAAACAGATGATTTCGACCCAAATACATATGGTGATGATAATAATGTTACCTTTCACACGCATTGGCTTCGCCCACCCCGTCTTCCCTCTTTCTGTAAAACAAAATATCGTACCAATAATGGTATATTCTCATATGTGAACTCATCTGACTGCATTTATGTGACACGAAAGAGGGACGTGTGCCGACGGGAATCTTCATCAACAGATGAAGCACGTTAACAATACGCTTGTTAAACGTGCTACCAGCTGT
Source organism: Cottus gobio (assembly GCA_023566465.1). Taxonomy (NCBI): domain Eukaryota; kingdom Metazoa; phylum Chordata; class Actinopteri; order Perciformes; family Cottidae; genus Cottus; species Cottus gobio. The sequence goes on along the minus strand of CM042229.1, from coordinate 22,769,246 downwards.
ATTTGAGATGAAAACGACAATGACACTAAAGTGACCTCCTTTAGCCACCTAACTTCCTTCACTAGCAAGCCATATCCACATGTCACGCTACACAGACCATTTTAATAAAGGGTACATTCGTGATTTATATCCAATCTTAACACCACATCATATATATACCACTGCACATAATATGTAGATAAGCAGAATTAGCTGATACTGGTTATGTTATCTGGCAGGCACACCACAGACGCTTGACCTAAACACTGAAACAAGTGATGTTTGAGACCCAGAGTGGCCATATAGCCTACTATTTGTATTAGACAACCTCAAGTGTTGTTGTCAATAAGGTATAAGGTAATAAGATTTGACTAGTGTGTCCACATTAGTCTTTCTGATAATGTTCAAATAATAGCAAAGTTGTTGTAATCTGAGCACTTTCTGCTTATCAGAGGCCTTATCATAAGGCCTCTCTCAACGTTGTGTTTCCTTATGTTTCAAGGCACAACTGTTCATAGAAAGGAATGTAATGATCGTTTCAGATTTGTTTTCCATCTTCCTTGAGTGTTAATTTCGATGGCATAATAGCAAGATAATACTAATTTCCTTGAAAAGTTCACAGGAAAGGGCTTGATCTTGTCCTTGTGAGCATTGAGTCTAAATGCCAAGCCTGACATCAATGCCCAGGTGAAACTGGTGAAACTGGTGAAACTGGTGAAACAGTGGTACAGTAAGTTCTTGTGATACGTGTCAGGCGTGAGGTGACCCAGCTCATTAAACACACTTAGCATCTGAGATTTTGGTCCATGGTCCCTTAAAAGTTGATTTTGGGAATAAACACATAACCCTGGCAAGATATTATAAAATGTTCATATACTGGCCAATGATTTGTGTCCCCGCGTTCAGCTCCCTCCATTATTACAGACGACTGTAAACTAAATGAAATCAAAGAGCAAAAGCTCAGTTGGGGGTTGTGAGCCTACTGTGATCCTATTTTTGGGGTCATAGATATGATACAGCTGAGAGAGTCTTAATATATGTATTTGGGTCACAGCATTCCCGGGCCCCACCCCTCCAGCACCCGTGTCATATGACACCCAACTCGTGATGCACTACGCTGTGCTTTCCAGCACAAAACTGGGCGTCTGCAGGCTGAACTCATTCAACCTCTGAGGAATGTGTTTGTGCAAGTCTGCTGTACTTTGCCCTGCCCCGTTGCATAGAGTGATTATGGACAGCCTCAACGTGTTCCAGTAAAAGCAATCTATCAAGCAGAGCATTGTCCTCGCTGATTCCCGTGGAAGCTGATGTGTTGAGGTGCCCACCTTTGAATTTAATTGTCTTATTCAATGACCACATCAACAACTGTGAATGGGTCAAAAGCCCGGAGGCCTCTAATGTAAATGTCACCCTCCTGAGTGGTAGGCTGTCTGATTGGGCTCATTGTGTTTTCTTCAGCAGGACCATCGGAGCCATTTCGGGCGGGACATTGAGTTCCACGTCAACAGGTTTCACAACAAACACATCACCAGTTTCATCACGTCAGCTGCCCGATCCTGCTCTTGTTCACGCTGACGTGACTGAAGTAAGGCCTATCACCCTAGAATAGTCCAATATGAACATATGTCTTCATCGTGATGGTTTGTTGTTTTCTTTGTACCCAAAAGGATGGATCTCGTGAAACACACGGGCGGCTGCCACTGTGGGGCTGTTAGATTTGAAGTCTTGAGTTCCCCGAACCTCCATGTTTTCCAGTGCAAGTACGCATATCATTTAAAATAAGATCAAATGTTAGTACATTTTTAAGTTTGGGTTCATCCCATCACATTAGAGACATCCAACAATACTTTGTCGCTCGTACACGTTGTGGCTCATCAATATAAAACTGATTTGTGTCTCTCCAGCTGCAGCATTTGCACAAAGAAACAAAACCATCATTTCATTGTCCCAAAAGATCTCTTCACACTCTTAAAGGTAGTACACTCAAGCAAAACAACCTTTGATACAAACTTTAATACAAGTGAATAATTATTTGTCTGCTCCTCCCAGGGGTCCGATAATCTGACCACATACACCTTTAACACTCACGTTGCCAAGCACACCTTCTGTAAAACCTGTGGAGTCCAAAGTTTCTACACGCCACGCTCCAACCCAGATGGATACGGTATGACAGGCTCACCGCCCTGCTGTGTCATAAACTCACATGCTGCTGTGTTTACTGCTAAACTAACCGCTGCTAAGCTCTGCTGTATTGGTGCCATTTGTTATTTTCAAAATGAGAGAAAACATGTTGTATAATGAATCACAGTATTATCAGGAACCCTCCCTTAGAAACCTCATATTTAGCATTATTGAGCTATACGTTGTCAGTGAAATGAGCTGGAGACAGACTGGTTTGTTGGAATGTGTAAATGATGGAGGTGTTCTTGTTGCTGGTCTCTCCCCAGGTGTTGCCCCCCACTGTCTGGATCCAGGTACCGTCCTCAGCGTCACGGTGGAGCCGTTCTGCGGTGAGAAGTGGGAAGAAAGCATGCAGGCTCACCAGAGCATCAGAGGCATGTCCAAACACGCAGCCCAGAGCGAAACGCAATAAGACCACTGGGATGTGAGACTCCATCGTCTTTTATTATTGATCAGCAGTGACACAGAAAAACACTGGACAATATTTTCAACATATGAAGATGAAACAAAAGCTCAACTCATTCAAACCCTAGTGTTGTTTATATACAGTGTAAAGACAATAAAGACGTTTCTGAATTAGTGTCAGCTTTGTTTGTGGAAAGTTTCTCAGAAAACATATTCCTGCTACTTTAGCCAATGAAGTACTTGCAGAGGACTTTATTCACCGTGAGCCAAACGGCTCATCAGATTTGTAAACTAAATGCACTCCTATTGTAACAGCTCAATACATCTTCAGGTTCTTCGGTCCTTGTGGGATCATTTGGAATGTGTTGACAAACATGTAGCGCGAGAAGGCGATGTAGAGGTAACGAAACCACAGGAGCTGAGAGCGGTGGCAAAACATGGCCTCCTGAAAAGAAACACAGGGTCGTCCGTGAGTTGCACCCTGTAGCTGGCAGAACAACAGACAATAGTGGTCAGCATCCATCTGCTGCTTAGTGTAAATGTGTTTCTACCTTTTATATCAAAATATTAACTTGATGAGACATATCCCCAAGTGCAGCGCGGCGTCTCAGACTTACAAACGATATCCCCTGTTTCCTCAGCACATACACTGCATACAGTTACTTGTTAAACTGTGCTAAAAACACGCCTGCGCGCCCTCTAAACGTAGACGGTGACCTTGTCGTGCCAACAAACTGTCCTTTTCCAGGCTTACTTTGGCTCGCCTGTAGCCCTGTGGGCCTACAACACAGTGGAAGCCTGAGGGCAGCAGCCAGCTGAAGGGGAGCTCCAGGAAGGAGAGGTACTTCCTGAGGAGGCCGACAGTCACCAGGGAGAGCAAACAGCAGTCTGGGAGGACAGACAAGAGACCCAGTTAGCTGTTAATATGTTATATATTAGGCCGTTGTATCAGTTTGTTCCATCTCAGAGTTTTTTTTTTTATCGTAAAGCAAACTCCTGTCAGGCTTCTGTTTTTCTGTGCATCACTTGCAGTTGCACGGCCCTCAACTATGACCTTTGTTGAGCAGCACGTTTGTGGGGCGCGGGAGGATTAAAGCCGTCGGTGAGGAGCGGGGAGCACAGGGGATTATTACAAGATCAGTCAAACAGGTGACGTGTATATGCGTGGTAATAAATAACCAGCGAGCGGGGTTGATGACAGTCCTGCTGCTTTTAGGGTTTGCCCACGGCGAGGGCCAAAGAGGGCCAGTCCAGAGACACGGCGTGTGTTTGATGTGGCCTCTGGACTCAGATGATAATATCTCCCCGACACTCAGCAGTGTATGATTACCTGCTCCAGCCTGCTGGGCCCGTTTCTTATGGAGTCTACTCAAACTTTGATGTGGGTGTGCTCTGTAACCGGCAGAGTGTTGAGCTCTGAGTCACCTCCTCTCTGTCCTGCTTTTACATTCACACACCCGGAGGGCGTCGTCACGAGCTGAAACTAAAACGACCAATTGCCGTACATTTAGATTTTTTCTCGACAATAGACGTGCAAAGAGCCAGGTGCATCATGAGGACATGAGTGACACCAGCCATTGTAGTTTGAGGGGAAATCCAACCGGCCTGGTGCTGCCACCAGCAGACCAACATGTTTAGAGACACAAGACTCATGCACCCTGTTTGAACAGCAGAGGGCGCTGTACATTAAGCAAAAGTAAAATAGTCTGAGTCAGAGTTTACAGCATGTTCTGTTCTTTAAAGCACAGACGGGAGGGAGGGGTGGTGCTCCTCATGTGAGGAAGTCATTGTCTGTGCTGCTTAATAGAACTTTTTTTTACCGGGCATATCTGGATATCCACTGGGAAACACTTTCAACCAGAATCCTGCGGAAGATATATTTTACTGACAACCTTTTTGACAAGCGTGACCAGTAAATCCAACCCTGTCACACTTTGATCACAAACATTTAAAAACACAAACGTCTTTAAAGCTTTCTTTTTGTGACACACCTACCGTTGGGTACTTGTCCGGTGAAAGCGAGACGGCTGTAGGGGAGAAAAGCAGAACATGTCAAAGAGATGCAACATCATACCAACAGGGTTTGTGTTGGTGACCTCCACAACAGAAATGACCATGGTGAGATGTTTCTACCTGCCAATATGGAACTACGGTTAGAGTTTTGGTTACGCTGATTACAACACAATGGGGTGAGAAGTCAGTGACTGTAAGCCCACAGAAAAGGCCATTAACTAAGCCTCCAGCTCATGCGTGTTGGGCCTTTATAGTTTTTATAAAATATCGTCTTCAAATTTCGGGGTGGGGTCACGTTTTTCCTCCAAACTTGCTTTTCCAAATCCAACAGCTGACGACAAAAAAAACTAAACCCAACAACAACAACAACTCATCTCTGTGAAACTAACGCACGGCCCTCTGGGATACCTGCCTGATGGGAATCATGAGACGTGATTCTCAGAGCTCTTAGCGACAGATGAGGCCCACGGACTGACAGAGGGCAGTGCAGGCTCAGCCAGGGGAAAGCACAGCGACTAACGAAGCAGGCAATTAAGGCATCGGAGCAACGTGGGGACCGCGAGGTGCAAAACCAACGGCCTGATGCATCTCGCTCAGTCGGCCTCTCCAAACCAGAGCTGCCCTCCCGCCTCACCACTTCAGAACAGGATTTACTGCTGCTCTCTGGGAGCAGTGCCTCTGTGGACTCTGTTTGGACGACCTCTCAGCTATGTAACAGGCCGATTCTAAAAAACACGGTGTGTGTGTGTGTGTGTGTATGTGTCTTTGTGGGGAAACATTTGGAAAGATGGCTGTTGATGCGAGTCCAAATGTTTTTCTGGACTCTGTTTTACGATTGTGGAGTGGGCTACTTTCTGCGTGCATGTGTAAGCCACATAATATCCCTGAGCATAGCATCTTTAAATTGAGGGATTAAAAAAAATAAAAAAAATAAAAAATCTGTTTTTCCTGATGGCAAAGCCTTGATGTTCAGTCATTACCTGACAGCTTTATGGATGGCTGTGTGATTGGCATGGCCACTCACTCCGCTCCCATCGAAGGTCAGCACCTGAAACAACAGAATATCTCACTGTGTGGGTGAAAAGCCAGAACCTCGGTATCTAAAAGTGAATTTCAATAAATGGAGGCAGAAGATTTTTCTTGGGTTAGTGGAAGGTTTTTCGGTGCCTGACTGTGGAGCTGCTTGGCAGCTGACAACTGATATTTAAAAGCCTTTTTTTCCTCTTCTCCCTGTGCGCACAGCAGAGGAAGCAAGTGAGAAAAAAAAGGAAAAATCAGGTTAAAGGGAAAGAACGAATGCTTGACTACAGACTTGGCATTTGTTATGCTCAGGCGTTTTCTACCATGACTATGTCGTTGCAATCAAGCCTAAGTTTGGGCTCCCAACCACACATCATAATTAACAAGTGAACTTTCTCCTCATTCTGGCCGGCTTGTATATGGAAAAGCAAAGGAATGGCACGGTGTCAGACCAAGGAAACAAGTTATTCAGTTTAAGAGCAGGAAGAGTTAACATTTTTTTTTTTTTTTTTTACATCTACACGTTTATCTCTACTTGCTTTTGCTGATTGTATTTGTGAGATAAGACTTTTTGGTCTGAGGGCATTTCTTTGCTGCTCAGCCTGACAGGAAGGGAGGAGACGGTGTGTTTGTTTGTCGTCTTTGATAACAAGAAGAGATCAGCAGCAGCAGCACAGAAGAGCCCAGCTGTGTGAAATCATCTTCCCTAACGAACTGTGTGGGTTGCTGTTTTCTTACTTTCTGTTCATCGGACTATTTGTGCGGTTGTGAGAATGAGCGAATACAAATTCTTTGAATCTAAATGAACCACATTCCCATTAGCTAATAGTGTGGAACTGCCCCGGGGCAGATAACAATCTCTGTGTAAACACAGAAATTGAGCACAAACTTTCCGCTGCAGCAGAGGCCATGCCCCCTCGTTTTGAAGGGAGGTTCAAAATACAGTCTGAGCTGGACAAAAAAAAACAAAAAAACATTGGCTGACAGGACTATGGTGCAGACCACAGTGCAACTGGGATAATGTAAAACTCTGAACTAAACAATACACTGTGTGTTATTGTGGGAAATTGTGTGTTCACATCAAACAGGAAATTAAAAAGGAAAAAAACGACTGTTTGTAAAGGCACACATTCAGCGCGGAGCTGAGCATACCATGTTGAAGGAGTGAGCTCTCATGTGCTGCACGATTATAGAGGAGACCAGTGAGACGCTCCATTCTGCTTCAGGGTCGTCTGGAAGCTTTCTGAAGGGGCAAAAAAAAACAAAGGGGCCGATTATCTACCAAGTATTGCACCAGTGTTTTACTGGGAACAACAGGGCATTGTGTTCGCGTTGTAACCTCACTGTAACTGAAAGTCCATTCTACACAACCTAAGCATGCTGGGTGTTTCTTAAGCCGCGCGGGCCCAGACTCCTTCCCGAGCACCAGATTTCCGCAGTGCAGATTTAACCCAGCGTTTGAGCAAGGGCTGTTATAAAATGCAAACACGAGGGAGTGCTGGGAAACCTGCGGGGGTGAAGGGTCGGACGGCCCTTAGCGCCGTCTTCATCATCGTCTTCAAACTACAGCCTGGAGACACACAGAGCGTACACATCCAACATCCCACTTGGCCAGCTCGAGCTCTTGGCCTGCTAAACATGCATGGACTCCCTTTTTTTGGCACAAATAATAACATTTTTTTTTTTTTCCCAAAGGCACTGCTTTGTACGGTAGTTCAACGTCCCCGTTGCACTCAAGTGAAACCAGCTCCAAAAGAAAGTGCTTGAAAACATACCCGAACTCACTCACATGTGAGTTGTGCCAACACAGTTCACATAAAAAATAAGGTCCTGCGGGTTGCATTGGAAGTGGATCCACACACACATATACATACATACATATACATATATATATATAAATAAATAAATAAAGGGGGAGGGGTAGGTGTGTGTGGGGGTAGGTGTGTCAACTGTTGTTCCCCTCCCCTTCATTGCTAACAATGAGCCAGGACAGTTGAGCTGGGAGAGGGAAGTGATGGATTATGCTACAAATCTATTGGGCTGCAGGTGATGTGAGGGTCAGGCTTTGGTGTGAGGGGCGGGGGTCGGCCATGTCACAGGGAGGAGGGGTGGGGGTGTGTGTGTGTGTGTGTGTGTGGGGGGGGGGGGGGGGGGGTTCAGAGATAAAAGTTTAAAACGGTCTTTCATAGAGTGAATGGACTGCTGTGACACCAGTGACATGTCGTAAGGATTGTGTGTGTGTGTGTGTGTTTCTGTTTGAGAGTACGGCGGCACAGTCAAATGGAATCCAAACCGATGTTAAATGTGGCCTACATTAACAAAACACAAGCTCATTGTCCTAATGTGTCTGCTTTTGATTGAAGGTTAATGAAAACAAGAAGAGGATCTTGCGAGAATTTGGCAGAAGCGGATGCACATCAAGTATGAACACTCACGCACTGTGCAGCTTTCCCCCTCACTGTTTGTATTTATTCATGTTTTATTTGAGACATTTTGCCTTGTAGTTCGACAACTGCAGCTCTGCACAAGCCTGCACGGAGGGGGGGGGGGGGAGGGAATAAAGGAAAGGAAAATGAACAAAAGACACAAGACACCTGACCTTTCTCAAGCAGGATGTGTCAGCTTCGCCATGGCAACAGTACGAAATGTCCTCAAGTAACCTCCCCCAACTCCCCCTTTTGTAGCTTTGCATGTGGATGCTTAATTGCTTGCAGGCATCTGTATGCAGTTGTTGAACTTTGGCCCAGTAAGGGGATTCAGTGTATGTGTGTGTGTGTGTTAAAGAGGGCTTGTTTAGGCTGGTCACATGACCCACAGGCTTGTGAAACTGCCAGACTCCTGTCCACACAGTCAGATTATATGTCCTGCATGGAACGACAGACATGCCACTACACACTGACAGTACGACCACAATGTCACGCTGTAATGAGGCACTTACAACCGCAGTGACTACACCAATAGACACGCATGATGTTTCTCAATGATCGCAGTTTTTTTTTTTTTTTTTATATTCACTCATGTTGAGGTAACAAAGTGTCATGAAAACAACCATGGAAATATTGCTGTTAACCATGGAGATAATGCTTTTAGCGGATGCGAGTTGTGCAGAGAGAGAGAGAGAGAGAGACATCTAATGTGCCAGAGTGACAGTCTGAATGCGGCCGCAGGACTCAGCATAATGGAAAGGCAACTGTTTGACTATGCGGAGGCCAGCGTGTGACAAATGTATCGAGGATAAAAGCACAGCCGGAGGTCAGCTGCGAGGCTGGAACATCCCACCGTTATTTACTGCGCCCTGCCATGCGCAGTAAATACTTATCTGGATCAATGTATATTTAGAGCCTGCGTGGGGATACGGTGTTACTGCACGGCTTCCCTCTCCAGGAAACTGGTGCTTTGTTTACGTGCAGGCGGAGAATTACACTAATCCAAGCTTTCAGTTTGTGATTTACTTCTGTGGTAAAGATTGTTTCTTTTCAAGAAAATAAACTCAGTGTGAGGTGTGTCAGATTCAAGTTCGAAAGAGAGGAGATGGGCGAGCCGAAGAGTTGTGTCACTTCAGACTGATAAAGCAGCGAAGAAGCGGTCGGATTTGTGCAGTGAGCGGCTATAATCGAGTCCAGGGAGCAGACAGAGGTCAAGCCAGTGCAAGTGGAGAGGCAGCAGAGCGTGCTCAGATCGAGCCTGATCACAAAGGCCCCAACATGCACTGGGGCCCCAGATACTGTCTACACAGCTGTCCTATTCAGTGAGCATTAAAGGGAAAAATCCGGTTTTAAAACAGAATTCACGTGTTGATTCCGCGGGCTACGGTTGTGAGTGGGCAAGGCTCTGTCATCATGAAACGTGACCCACATGGCCTGCTAGTCCAGAGGCTGCATCACACGACACTGCTGAATGACATGATGCCACAGCCCATACTGTAAAAATAAAAATACATATTAGCATACATCTAGTCTGGCACTGACTGCTTTATTTTTTACTTATTGCTAATGCAGTTTAAAATACATCTCTACGTCACTTCTATTAAGACAATGTCGGCTTTCACTGGCTTTGCCGGCACATCGTGCCGTGTTACCGCCACCTGTGGCTCATTGGAACGGTGTGAAACCATTAGCAGGGTGTGTATCGCGTCACATGCATCCTCATGCACGCGACTTTGCTGCTCAAAACTAGAGATCGTCGACAAAATGCACAGGTTTTTGTTTCTATTCCATTCGAGGTGTAAACATGGGGAATGGAATTTTGCTCTGCATCTTCGTGCACAATACCAGTGAGAAAAACAGGGAGAGGTCAAGCCGCTGGGTGTACATCTGCACATACTTGGTCAAAGAAAGGTGAGGAGCAAAGCCAAAGTGTACACACAAGGAGGAAAAACAGTTAGGAATGACCTACATTAGCATTGACAAAATGTATCCCATAATCCTTGGCAGTTGGCTTTAGCAGACATGGACAAGAGGAGGAGGAAGAGGAGGAGGAGTGGAACAGAGAAAGAGAGCAACGAGGGAGAGAGCTTGGCTGGGAGTGAGCGGCGCTCGCAAAGTGCTGATAAGGTGTGTGTTTTGGGAAAACAACAGAATACACAGAAAAGGAAAATGGGCTACACTCCAGTTCAGCAGAAGTGCAGACAGCCCCGAGATCAAAGTTCAGACACACACAAGGGCAGACAACCCGGGCAGGCTGCCAGCTTATTACTGAGTTCCAGGTTGGTCCCAGAGTTCATGCAGCTCTCCTGGTGAGCCAACATGTAGACACTCACATGTAGGCAGCCCCAAAGTTCTTAGAAACTCAAAACATTTTCAAGTGAAGCTGCAGGCTTGAACCACTGAGGGAAAAAAAAACCTTTTGCAATATCACCTTTTACCACTACGCTCTCTGTAACTTGACCTCGCCAATAGCCGGAGCCAGGAGACGGAACGTCCTACAGCTGCATCAACAGAAACACAGAAGAAGAAGAGCAAGTTCCCGAGAATTTGGCCGACGATAGTGTTCACAGTTCTGGCTCCCGGTTCTGCTCAACCGCTTTGACTGTGAAAAGGCAATGGTCATAAGTGAAGACCGTTTTAACTCGGAGGCATTTACGGCCACGCAAAAAGAACTACAGCTGTTTCTGTACATCTTTTACTGCAAAAATATTTATTTATTTTGCCACCAAGTAACACAGGCACAGATATGTTCAAATGTTAACCAATAGAAGAAACACTCCGGGCCTACCTGAGGCCTGTTTTCAACAAATCTGAGCTATCTGGCTCAGCAGCTAATATTGTATTTGGGAAGCACAAACATATTTAATTAATAAGGTAGTGAAGAGGGTAATTCAATTCATAGGCAATTACCTTCCCAAATAATTATGTTAATCCGCCCTACAGTCACCCAGATGCACCCAATTTTCCCTGGAGAGTTCATTGACACTGAATAATCCACCGTGACTGCTCAAAGCAACAAACAGCTCAGTGGTGCAAACATTACAGGCCAAAACAAATGTCATCGTTCCACGAAGGGCAACTTTCTTTCTTTTTTTAACTAAATTGTGAAATAAGTAAGTAAACAAAAAACATAGTTTAAGATTGATTTAATTGCTATACTCTCTCCATCTATCTACACCACACTGTAGATAGATGGATCAGACTGATGGGCTCTAACAGTCAGACATGCTGAGACTTAATATTAAAAGCACACAACTGCTATGTTGTATATTGTATGTTGTGTATTTAGACGGCTGCTTACTTATGGTCTACAATGGTGATCTTGGAGTCTGGTATCCCCAACACGGCACAGCTGTTGAGAAGTTCCTGTTTGCGCTGAGCCCCTTGCTTGTAGTAGTTTCCTGTACATATTTAGAGGACAAGTTAGGCTATAGAGATGCCGTAGTGACAGGAGGATTGAAATGTAAGTCTAAATTATGTCTGGGTGAAACATTTCCAATGATTTTTTAAACATCATATACTCTTCAAAAATGCAAAGAATTTCCAACTTAACTGCACTGATGTGATTTATGTATAATATATTTTACTTGTACTGCAAATGCCTTTACTTACTAAAGATTGCACTTATATTTATCTATACTTCTACATAGCTCATAATGTATCCCTCGTTTTTTTAACAAGATGGACCCTCATATTTTAGGCATTTCCTACAGAAGCTAGTTGCTCTGTATATGTTACTCACTATGTGGTATTTTCAGATTGTGCTGATTTACCCTTCTTTTCATCATCATAATTTCAATCAACCTTAAACCTGAGAATGATTATGGAAATGCAAACATTGTGACCATACGTGAGCTGCTATTTCACTTTCCCTTCAATGCAATCTCACTTGTATGCTTTGCAAACTATCTTCTGTTAATTCACCTGGTAAGTGAAACGTGTATGAAAGCGTGCTGAAGTTGGCCAGCTAGCAGCAAGCCACACGTGTGTAAACGAGAATGTGCTGTCACACCATACCTTCAGATAAACACAGCAAATGAACGTTGGCGTTTAATTCAACCAGTCGTATGATCGTTGGCGCGAAGAACATGCATTCATCATCCGGATGCGCAGTTACAACCAGCGCGCTGACGTCGTTACCGGTTATTTCTCGGTCCGATAAAACATTCACGACACGTTTCAACGACTTCACCATAGTTCGCCGATGTCGATAGTAAATGCATTTTATCCAAATCAGATATGTTAAAATTATGAAGACAACGAGGTAAACACTCATTATTTTGCCCGTTACCGTAAACAATCCGTGTGGAGACAAAAGCCCCACATGGAAATGGTTCCACATGTAAAAACACATCTGCAGTCTGTCTAATGACCTTACGTTACCCCGTCTTTAAAGAATGCATCAATAAGCTATTACAATTCAGGCCAATAAAGCAATAGCTGCCATTTTTTAGGCCCACAACAGTGTGTTTTAATCACTTGAAGTCACAGTTGCTTTGTCAGTTCATGTGCGTTTAAATCAACTTTTTAGCAGAACGAAGCCATTAACGTGATACATATAGATTGAATAAAGAAAACTTGGAAAATGTAGAGAAAGTTGTATCAATCAAACGAAATTTATGTTTTTGAAAAGTGAAAATAACAAACTCCAGGAGCGTAGTCGTGTTTTAGGGGAAGATTTAGCGGTCACACTGCTTTATCCTTACAGGTATATAAAGGGGAAAACAATGAAAATGTTAAGTATTATGAAAAGGTTGACACAACAGTCCACTAACTATCTTACGCTATAACTTATAGTTGTATTGTCTTTATATATTTGTTGACGAATGCCAGTACGCCGTGGATTCAACCGAGTGAGGACAATTTATTTTCCCCTGCCAGGACATCGACCGACAAATGCGGCGCAGCCTTCAGTCTGCCCAGTCGTCCACAGCTCACAACCCGCGGATTTACAATCAACAATTGACCCATATTTCTGCGCAGGGAAACATTTTTCTCCCATAGGTTTATTTTCTAAATATGAGGTGAGTACACATCGCTAACAAGCAGCAAAGCAACATGTCTAATTAGCACGCAATTTAAGCGCCCCGGTCTACGATGGAAATCTGCCTTGCAAGATGGCGACGTGGTTGATAATTCAAAGGTGAAATACGGGCTAAGTTAGCTAGCTAGCGACAACAACAACATCTTAGACGTTGTCTTGCTCCTTTGAAATGATAAAGTAGCTTCACATTTTAAGCCGACGTTTGTTATTGTGCGTGTTTTTGGTGCATTTCCGGAAGAGCTCTGTTGTGGAAAGAGACCCATCCCCCAAGATAAGCTACAAATCCAATTGCGTTTTTATGACAGGGTGGTGTTAAAAGACAACAATAACAACACACAGGAACAGTATTTCTCACTGCTAGGCCGTGTACGAGGCCAGGCAGTTCACCATGGTTGCCGGGTTTGCATGGAAATCAACTGAGACCACCGCAGTTGTTTTATGCTTTCTCAAATTCACTGTACTAAGAACAACACCCTGTAACGAAAAGCTAAATAACCATAAGTTGCTTTGTTGTATGCCTGAAACTGCATGCATCTCTTTCTAAATGCTCTGAACTGAATAAAATAATGTAAATGACAGATGTAGGGAGGGGGCCGACACAGCAAGGAGCGAATGTACTGTAGTCACAATATTTTTTTAGGTAACGTTACATTCATGCTTCAACATATATGAGACAGGGACACAATATGAACCGAAAAGGTCTATCAATTGATTTCTATCATGGATTTTGTTGCACGTTATTACAAATGCAATGGACTGGTTGTGGATAATGTGATTCTGATGGTAAATATATTCTTATTATTCTGCTCAATCAGTTCTTTTGTATAATAAAAGAAAACATCTTGGATTTGATGTCTTGTGAAACAGGGAGACTTGATGCTTGAATCCAGGAGGTCTGCTTTTCTCCCTCCATTTTCTTCATTGGGAGCTCAGGAACAAATAATGTAGACCTCCTTGACATGTGACAAAATTCTCCCAAAACATCGCCAGTGCAACACTTTCTGTTTCCTGTCTCATTAGTTGTCAATCATACTGGTATATTGTTGGTCATCACGCTAGAGGTCCTAATTTTTAACCATTCATTTGTTTTAATTTAGTAGTATTGACAATTTCAGTTAATTGGTCAGTTACCCTTTTGGTTTTTCATCTTAACCAAAGCCCCCAAATGTAATGTAGGAGTAAATTAAATGAAGTCAATAAAAGAACAGAACAGTGAACAAGTAAAGCGTAGCGTGTGGTTGGTGGTTGTAGTTTTTTCAGACAGCTTTAATGATGCAAAGTGCTCTCTCTGAGCTGTTTATTTTGTCCCCAACATTTGTTCTCTCTTAGTTTGGCTCAGAACAAAACTCTGCTGCGGACAATGTAAGTGTTGCTCTCATCCACTGAAGAACCCGATCCATGACCTGTTTGGTGTTTGTGTAGTAAACATGGGACATAACGGCCCCTTGCTTTACTGCTTTTACGCATACAAATGTACAACGCAAAGTTGTGTCATTCTAAATGGGTAAAGGCTCTTTAATTTATGGTTAAAAAAACACTTCATTCACCAGCCACAGTCGATGCAGTTTTTTTTTTTTTTTGCTAGTCACTGATGTTATTTTTAGTGTCACTCCTGAAATTGTGAAAGTGAATCTCAAATTATGGGACCAACCAAACTATGTGGTCTGCGGATTGAAATAAAATACCAGCTTCCCACCCTGGTTACGGTGCCAACAGTTGGTGCTTTTCCATCCCTGAAGTTAGCATCATAATGTCTTGGCATTGTGGCCGAGCTGTAAATCTTGCAGACCCAGAATAAAAATGCTTGAGCCAGCAAAACCCAGATTGATATGTTGGATCCCTGTGACAAAAAAATCCAGTGACGCAGAAATGCTGCCTGTGTGTTTGTTGCCCATAATATAATCAGACCAAGTCAACGGGTTGTTTGTTCAATTGAAAAAGTACTGTGTGACTATGCTTCCTGGATCTGGCATATTGCCAACAGGATTTGCAGCAGCTAAAATTAATTTGGTAATTTCTATTCAGCTAACATATTGGATTAAATGCAAGTGGTGGATTGATTTGTTAATCATGGATGAAACTATAATATCAGATAACCACGGGACGCTATTGAGAAGCAGCCTAATGGAAACATGAGTGGAGCGGTGAAACCGTGATCACCGCTCGTATGATTGGTTGGCGTGACGCCGGCACCTTTTTCACCTCGGCTGCTGAAGTTCATTAGAATTCCGAGGAATTGTCCAATTCAATTTTTTTTAGCTATGAAGTGGCTGCGACCCGCGACCCTAAAGAGGATAAGCGGTTCAGATAATGGATGGATGGATGGATGGCTGCGACACACCCTGCCAAACCCTTTAATTAACAACAGAATGCTTGAACAAGAGATGAAATCACATACATAATTGATAATAATCATCTAAGTCTGTCTTACTAAACTGATTTGCGAGCATGTTTCATATATAAATTGTGTTTTAGAAACAAACCCCAAAAATATTTTTTGTCATTTACACGTAGAATGAAAGCAAGTTGTATGTTTTATTCATCGCTACGATTAAACTACTATATTTGAATGGATTTTGAGCATGTAATTAGTTATCTGTAGATTACATTTGGATAGTTTTTAACAAAATTTAGTAATTTAGCATAAGTATGCGAACTTTGTAAGGAAACCGGTTTCTTTCAAATACTATTGATTGGTGACTCATTCACAGTTTACAGACCATTTTACAATACAAAGCATTGTTTTTTCACATTAATTACATTCATATGCAAATATTTGGAGTAAGTACATGATTATGCTTTAATTGTTTGTTATTAGCATGAAGTGATTATCAATTTATCTGCAAAATGCCTACTGGCAATGTTTTTGCTGATCTGTTTTTACTAAGATCTGTTTTTTTCAACAATACCCACACGATTAGGTTCATACAACTCAAACTACTCAGTCAAGGTTGGGGAACATCTGAATGTTTTTAATTTGACGAAGAGATTTTGAATCCTGTATTATTGTTGTTATTATATTTTAGACCACTTTTCAGTCAAATCAAATGATCAGGCCCATGTTCTTTCCACCCCTAGAGGTACTGTTTTGGTGTTTTCCAGAGCTGCAGCTGCACAGCCCAATGTTTATTTATTTTTTTATTTTTATATGAGCTAGTTGTTGCAAGATCATCCTCGTACTTTTGGGTGACACCAGCAGGGCAGCGCGTTAGGCCTACACTCAGCTGCATGGAAGCAGAAATATTTGGAAAAAGTGACCCTGGACTTCTGACTTTCTTTGTCAAATAGGTTCAGTGTTTTAACCGACACACTAATGTGATTTGTGGCGCTCCCTCTTGTAGAGCAGTTCATGTGGTGCATACTAACAGATAGCATACTGGATGCCCTCTGATTCTGAGCAGACGTCTTCTACACTTTCTGACTGATGCTGCGGCAGCGCCTCTCAGACAACAACTATGATTTAATCTAAGTTGTCTGCTTCTTTTCCTTTGATTCTTCCTAATGCGGAAAAATATATTTCGGATCTTAATGTCTTAAAATGTGACTTTTCTTTTGTTTCTGTCTTGGTGCAGGTGGTTTGTGTCTCCAAACATGGTCTAGCTGACATCCCTGAAGCAGCAGCAGCCCGCTAGCACTGAGTCAGGATGTCCAGTAGCTCGGGCTACCCCCCCGGCCAGGGGAGCTTCAGCAGCGAGCAGGGCCGCTACCCACCACATTCTGTCCAGTACACCTTCTCCGGCTCACGCCACCAACAGGTAAAACCTTCCCGCTGCGTTGTTGTGTTTGAGCTTACGTCCGTGTTGGCTTTTGTCTTAATTGGGCCAGCACTCTTGAAACTGCAGTCTTTTTGTGTGTTGACTTTCCTCTGTGGCATTGGAGGTTATTATGTCAACCCACTTCTGCAAGTAATAATAATAAAAGAAGTTCTCTAAAAATTAGAAAGTGTTTTACAGTGAGAGAAGTGATGAACCGCTTCATCTTGGATCCTGAGCTCTAAATATATTTATATTTCTTTCTGCTAATGAGTGCAGTACTATTTGACCGTTTTAGTGACCTCGGTGTGTTGGGCAACCTGCCAACACAACCTGCCAGTCGAATGTTGCTGATTTTCTATCATTTATTTGTATTATTGATTCTGGTTTTATTAATATTCAAACCGACAATCATTTAATGTGATAAAAGACATTACATTTTTAATATTGGCACAATTCCGGCATGTGTACAACTTTAAATATTAAACAAAACGAAATGTCAATTAAAATGTAGATTCTAATCAATCATGATATCGATAGTTCGAGATTGAATTGCAGATGACGTCCTTCTTAGAAGCTTACTTTCACAGAAAACTGTCTGCGGTACATTTCTGGGCATTTGGATTGTTTGCTTAAATCTGGGACCAAACTGGAGTTATGAAATGTTCCCCGTCACTGCATTTGCTTGTTCAGGTTTGTTTGGTCAAACTGGGCTGATAGCATTTACATGGTCTTTACCGAATAGCTTTTTGGATAAAAGCATCGGTGCATTAGAAAGAGTTTAATCTTGACATCAACAAATTCATTTCAGTTTGCTGCATCAAACCGGAGCACTCCGGGTTTCAGTAGCTTCATTGTGCTCTGACTGAGGAGTTTGAAGTAGGTCGGGGTCCTGCCCCGCTTCCTGGCCAGCCGTTGTTCGGCGGATCACTATTAAATTGTTTTTTTTTTCTTTCATCTTCCCGGTATTTATTTCTTATTCTCAGCGACATGGGCTTCTCCTTGCGTACTGATAATGAATGTGCGAACATTGTTATTTAAACCGTGAGGATGAGCACCGTTAATTCACTTTGTAATATTCAGCAAATGGACCTCCTAATGCTGACATTGTGCCTGTGTCGTCTACTGAGAGCAGTTGTTTAGTGGTTAAAAATGCCCATAGAGTTCATTTCGGAACTTTGCCTTTTATTAGATTGAGCACAGCAGAGTGCTTACAGGAAATGAGGAGGAGGAGGAGGAGGAGGAGGAGGAGGAGGGGTGACATGCAACAAAGGTCCCCGACCAAACTTGAACTGGGGACGTTGCAATTAAATGGTGAGTGCCTTTTAGCCCCAAGCCACCAGGATGCCCTTCAGACAGCAGTGCTCACAGACCAACACACACTCGGCGTTTTTAGAAAAGAAGTTTTGATTGTAATGTGCGCATAAAGCAGCCAGTGTAGACAGCTGTATTGATTACAAACTGAGTGTATCTGTTGCATAAGATGGATTTGTTGCTCAGAGTAGACTTTGTCTCTCTGGAAGCTGGATTTGGTTTTCCGCTTCTGTGAAGCGCTTTGTTGTAGTTGTAGCCTTTGCAGGAACTTGATGTTGTATTTTTGTTTTTCCTCTTCGGCCGGCCCGTGCGTTGCTTTACACCCAGACCACCCCCCACCCTCCCTCTCTTTCACACTGTTTTGACCTTCTTCAGATTGCATTACACATGTCATCCTTGTGTGTTCCTGTTGCCTGCAGGATTTCACCGTCCCAGACTATCGGGCTCATTTGCAGGATGCTCAGGGCCGGAGAAGACCGTCTCTGCTGTCCGAGTTCCACCCCGGAACCGAAAGGTAAGGCTTCTCTTAAAATGTAAGGCTCTGTGCCGGAGCGCCGCTTTTCCTTCTGCTCTTCCTCACGGATGCCGTGGATGTCCCCAGATTACAGTTTGGGGAATCGTGCATCTCGACGACCGGATGTCGCTCGTGTAAATTCCTTGTTTACTTCTGTGCCTCAGGCCTCCAGAGAGGCGCCATGGTTACGAACAGCAGTTTCACTCCCTCTCGGCCCAGTCGGAGCATGAGGCCTTGGAGGCCAAACGCCCTCGCATGGAGACGGTTGTTGAGGGCCACATCACCCGCACGCCTACCACCGCTGGGGGTATTATCCTGCCCTTAACCCACTCGGTACAGGACGGGCTAAGAGCCGGTGCGGAGGTCAAAAAGGTGGGTCTGGTTCCTCTCCACTTACTTTTGCAAGTCACATTTGCATTTTTGTCCTGGGAAACACTTCACATGTCTATAGTTGTAGTTGGACAACAGCACAACAGGGTTTACAGTCCGAGTGATTGTAGTGAACGCTCTTAGCCCTCTAACACAATGAGAATATAACCTCTGACTTCTCTGTGATTAGAGGATCATATATAATCTTTTTTTTAAAATTTTTTTTTATACAGATCTTGGACTGTAGTTGTTTCGCAAACTCAATGAACCTTTTTCTTTTCTTTTGGCCAGGAGTCTCAGTACTCTATCAAAGGGGAGTCCATGTCCTCAGGAGGACCTGCACTACACATGGGCGACGACCAGGACGCTTCTCCTTCCAAACTATCCAAAGAGGAGCTGATCCAGAGTATGGACCGTGTGGACCGGGAGATTGCCAAAGTGGAGCAGCAGATTTTCAAGCTGAAGAAAAAGCAGGTTGGTTACCGAGTGGGTAGAACAGTACAGGGATATATACCTTGGGAAAACTAAAATGAAAATACATAGCCTACATTTATAGTATATTAGTTATTTAATAAATGTAAATGTTCAACAGTGGCTCGTTGGCCATAATTCCTAGTGTAACAGTTGAGGTACTCAACTAGTGGCATATTGTCCACAAGCACAATAAATATCACAAATGTCTGTTATCTAAATTTAATGCTACATTGATGATTCCTGAACTGCTGCTTTGACTCGTTTTTACAGGAATTGCCCAACACACTGACTGAAAGGCACACGTGAACACATTGCAGCGGGCCTCAAGCCCTTTGACCCTAAGCTCTAATTCTGTATTGTCCATAACGTCTCGGTCGGATGTTCACCTTCCAGTCTGTTTTTGATTCGACACATTTCAGTGATAAGAGGATAAGCGGTGGAAAATGGATGGATGGATGGACATTTCAGTGACTTCTTAACAGTGATAACACCAACTTCAGTCGAATAATACAAAGTTTGACCAAATCGTTGTCCGCTGAGCGTGACCAACCGGGCTAAGCCAACTAGCATGCTACAGTGCTGCTGCTGCAGCTAATGGACAACTTGTGTGCTGATGTTTTTCAGGTTATTCATACGAGGCGTAACGAAATGACACACTGTACCGGGCGAATACCGTACCACTCCACCCATAACACCTAGTAAAACATGTTGTCTCTGACCAAGCACCAATGGAACACAATGGAAAAATGGGCACAAGTAATTATTTAATTAGCTATTATAATCAAGCAGTAGCCCATGAGAGACTGAAGTGACTAATGAGGATCTGTTCAACCTTAAAGAACAGGATTGGCAGTAAGTACTTGCATCCGGGTGACTTGTTGGTTAACTGGTTCAGGTGATTTCTACACTAATGAAATCATGGGTAACTCAGTCCTGCTCGTTTAGGACTTGCTTCCACTCCCAAAACAGACGCGTACATGTACAGCTGCTTTAATCACGGACATTCGGGTTATTCTGTCCGCCTGGAGCACCCTTTCCATGCATTCCCACCAAAAGTTACCCTAGCGTAGAGGCTTCGTGGAGAAGGGTCCACCGTCATGACACATTCTCAGTATGCAGTCGTTCACACAAAGCCTGTCGCATGCACCGCCCGGTGATGAAATCCACGTCCTGTGGTTTTACAGATGCGGTTCATGCCATCAAGGCTCGCTCATCTTCTCAGTGAGGAGTTTTAATCGGCACAGTAGAAGTGTTTGAAAGCAATTCATCACATTCTTTTGGATCTATGGTTAAACGAGCGTGTTCCCATCATCAGACTGTCTTTTCCCAATCAGGTGCTCTTAAAACTGAAAGAGCTACAGTCTGGATTACCTTAGCTTTTTTATTAGTTTGTGCCATTTTTCTCCTGCTGTCTTTTTTTGGAGGTCCATCTTTTAGATGGTTAGAGGAGCTTTGCTCGGAGAGAGTACGTCTCGGTTTTCCATTCTGCCGTTTCCCAAGATTTTCAGGGATTTATTTGTTTGTTTGATGTATTTCAGGAACTCCTAATCTCGTCTCTGTAACCTGATAGTTTACGTAACCTTTAACTTGTCAACATTGATCTATTAAACATTCACCAGTTCAAAAATAAGTTATACTTGAACAAGCCTGTAGAGAGAAATCTTATATTACCTGCAGGGGCCTGAGATCTGAGGTCATATCAATGCAGTGTTGATGTGTCTGTATTTTCCACCATTTTCTCCGTATGAGAACGAAACCGTACAAAATATTGAATTGGGTCGTGAATAGAAGAAAAAAAGGCTCCCCGTATTTTCCTGTGTTTTCTTTTTTTTTTGTCGTGTGTGCTATTGGTCTAAATGTTTTTTGTGTTGGCGTTGTTTCTTAGCAACAACTTGAGGAGGAAGCAGCGAAGCCAGTGGAGCCAGAAAAGCCAGTGACCCCGCCCCCAGTGGAGCACAAGCACCGCAGCATCGTCCAGATCATCTACGATGAGAACCGGGTTAGTAATCTGAGGCAGATGGCACGACGCTCTGACAGCAAGCAGTCGATCTCCTGAGTCATTTTGTTTCATCATCTCTGTGCAACCTCGAAGCTGGAAGGAGCTGCTTCAGTTTCCTCACCGGCCAGAGTTTACCAGCTAAAATTGTGCTGAGCTCAGCGCAGCAGGATAACCATGCTGACCACGGCCAAAGAGTCTCCGTCTCCTCCCTATTTTGCACTAAACTGATGTGTCTTTTAAGTCTGTCTTGTGTGCAGCTCCCAGTAGTTTTGTTGCTTCCAACTGAATCTATGTGGTTTGGAGTTGAGTTTTCTCTCGTGTGCCTGCTCAGACTTTCAAGTATCAGCCTTATGAGACCGCTTCAACACGGCTGAGATGGGGCTGCGAGTAAAGTTACTTAATGCAAACTGAACCTTTCCTCCTGCTGCAGATTTTAAATTTAAATCGTCCACTGGCAAACCGGGCGTCAGGCTTTGATTGTGGAGCAGCTACAGGAAATGCACGACCTAACGTAACTTCTCTGTGGTTCTGCTCTTTAATAAGTGCTGCCAGTGATATGTATTTAATGTTAGTGGTTGAATGTTTGTGGTAGAGTTGTTCTGCGTGAGTATACCCAGCCCAAATATCCCCGCTATGCCAAATACAGCATCAGAAATAACATTCAAAATGTTGGACTGTGTTTGTGCATTAATGGTGTGTTGCTGCAGTGTTAGAAAGTAACCCACGGGTTTACTGCAGTGCAATATTGTCCAATATTTCCTCATTTATCTTTGCTCAAATATAAAAAAAATTAAATAATAAGAATACATTAAACTAGAAGTCGAGCACAGAGGCAGTCCTTTTCTGTTTTAGCTGAACAACAGGGGAATGGGCGAGTGTGTGTTGATAGAGGTCACTGTAGTTCAAGTCCCAGACAATGTTGTGGTAGGAGAGGGCTGAGACACGCCTTCATCTCAGCCTTTAACCCTTTAGGCTGTCCAGCTGCTCCAGCACCGCACACAGCATTCAGTCTGGCAGCCTGTAGATGTGAGCTGTGTAAAGGAGGAGTTGAGTAAGATCCCAGTCTTCACTGATCCAGGAAAACTGTTGTAGCCAACCCTTTTCATTATGATCCAGCAGGAGCATAAACATTACTTTCTCATGTGTTTTCTACTTTAGGCAAGATGCTCACTGCACGAGCTCATACTTCAAGAGCAAATTAATGCATCTAAACTGATGAATCGGGCCAAAACGTTTCTGTACTCGGGACTTACGGTTATTTTTAAGTTTGAGTTTTTCCTGAATCTTTGCCCTTTTATTAAAATGCTACAGATCACATGAGTAATTTAATTGTCTCGTAAATATTCAGAGTACAACCCACAGTATTGATTGTCAGACCGGACATTTTCCAGATGAACTGTTTTGTTGTTGAATTTGCGCAGATTGCAGTTTCTCTTTACTTTTGTAGAAATTGTAATTAAGAAATTATCTCTTGTTCTTTTTTGTTCTTCTAGAAAAAAGCAGAAGAAGCCCACAAAGTACTGGAAGGTCTTGGCCCCAAGGTCGAGCTGGTATGTGATTTAATGGTTAATGATGCTTTTTGTCCTTGCATGGGTTTTGAGGAAGAGGACATGCTTAGCTCAGTGGCAAGTTGCACATTACTGCTTGTCTAATAGCTAATGATTAATCCACTGGTTGTCCCTGGTCTGCTTTCTCTCTCCTTAGCCCCTCTACAATCAGCCGTCAGACACCAAGGTGTACCATGACAACATCAAGACGTGAGTATCTACGTTTCCAATTCAGATACATTTCATGAACATCTGTCTGCTTCCAAAAGTGCAAGAACACTACACCAGACACGACACTTGCCACACTTCAAGGATAGTGAGCGTCTCCGTGGAGGAGAGTGTTGGATGCTGTGCTGACATCAGCGAGATAAACCCAGCTGATAAATCGGTCTAATCTGATTGCCGAGTCACCCGATCTGAGTCGCTCGACTGACAGCGAGGCCAAAGAGAGCGAAAGAACATGCGTCTGAATTAGGTGTGTTTTCAAAGTCGGGTTGTGTTGGGGCTTGAAGGCCAGACCGTCTCGGATAGACCGCTTATCAGTGTGTGCCGGGGAAGCGGCCCATCTGGCTCAGTCTTTTATCAGGACAGGGACCACCTCTGTGTGAATCTGCTGCACCGGCCACACTCTCAGGGTCAGCGCTCTCGCCGCTCCCTCCCCACGGCCGCCATCACGTCCCAGCAGAAGAGTTCACAGTGTTTTCGACCTGCAACAGTGAATATACACAATGTGGTTCACGTTGTTGTTTGTTGGGGTGTTGTAAAATACATCAAGCGCTATCTCTCGGAGAAAGTTCTAATTTACAAATGTCCACCTGAACTAGCTAAGGGACTACTTCTCTCTTGCCTTTGTACTGACTGGCTCTTTTCTGCTGAAATAATGAATATTATTATTTCTTGTCGGGCATTACCTTATGTGTTCCGCTTGCTTTGTACGCTTTCTGTTAAATACCACAGTCCTTCTGCTAATGAACAGAAGCGTGTCTCTGATTAAGTGTTCTTCTCTTACAGCAACCAAGTCATGCGGAAGAAGCTGATTTTGTTTTTCAAGAGGAGGAACCACGCTCGTAAACAAAGGGTAATCATTCCTAAAATAATAAAGTCTCTCCATGCCAGCTGCCCTGTACGGCTAAATGCTAACATGCTCAGAGTGACGACGATGTTGACCAAGTATTATGTTTACCATCATGTTGGCATGCTAACATCTACTAGACAACAAAGAGCAGCTTAGAGTGATGGGAATGTCTTTAGTTTAGCAGGTATTTGGTGTTGTATTATTATTAGACTAAATTGTGACATCGTGGTAAAAGTTAATGAATCTCAAAAGCTAGCTCCGTTCATTCGGAGGCGACATGAATGTCAGAACTTAATTTAATGGCAACCCATCCCGTAGTTTTTAAGACATTTCACTCAAACAATCAACCATGTCAGCAGGCTATTATGTGGGGACCATGACGATGCAAAAGTTCATGGCAATCGAGCAATTTGAGTCCAGAAATGGTGGAGCAACATTGCCATCACTTGTATGTACGGCTAATAACATCCTTGCACTTACTTGCAGCACATGGAACACTTTAGCTTCCTCTTGTTTGCCACACCGAGGAACAGGTATGAGAAATACGACCGTTTCTCTTTTTCTTATCAGTAACTCCTGATTTATTTTCTGAATCGCCCCATGTTGAAACACCTGGCTCTTTTTTTTTTTAGTTTTGCAACGGTTCAGCGGGTCCCACCTTTGTCTGACTGTTCCCCGTCGGGGTCAGACGGACCTTTTGGACTCTGAACAATGGCAGAGTGCACATGGGTTCATGCCAAGAGGAAGCTGAATTGTGTGTCCATAGCTGCAGAGAGTGGAAATGAGGCTGCATTGTCCTCCCAATAGAGGAATCTTTCCACATCTTCTCTAAACAGTTAGACTCCTTTTGATTTTAGTTTTTGATGTTGTAAAAGAGCTTTTAGCAGCAAAACCCAGACTGTTTTTTGCTCTCTCTTTCGATTCATAATTTACCAGACCAACTGTAATTACATTTACACACAGAACACAAATGTGCGGATTGAAAAGCTTCTGTAACAGCATTGCAAATGTGCATAAACTCCTGAACAGCGTTTTAGTGTTCAAGATTAACTACAAAATGTATTTCAGGTGTACTTAAAAGATACACAATTCACTGATTAATTTACAGCTCTAGACTGAAGGGATTAGAAACGTCAGTCTTTGTTGTCTGATGGTTAGACTTTAATAATTCTGTTATTTGCACCTTCTTTGCCTTGTCTGCTTCGTGACCTAGCAGTGCATTGCATCTACTGTACTTCCAACCAACTATTATGGGAACGGCAGATGTCCATATCTTTTTATAAATTGTATTTGGAGTCAGTGGTTTATGAAAACAGTGTACATGCAGGTGGTTTTATTTGGGAATACAAATATATCCTCTCCCTCCAGGTATTATGTCCTTGTTGCATTGGCGTGAAACAATCCTGGCTCTTACTGGAGTTACTCCCACTCCTGATGTAGCTTCTTCAATCCTGTGCACACAGGAACAGAAGATCTGCCAGCGCTACGACCAGCTGATGGAGGCGTGGGAGAAGAAGGTGGAGCGAATGGAAAACAACCCCAGACGCAAAGCCAAGGACAGCAGGACACGGGAGTACTACGAAAGGCAATTCCCTGAGATCCGCAAGCAGAGGGAGCAGCAGGAGCGCTTCCAGAGGTAACCGGGGCTGGTGTTCCCCTGTGACCGGTCAACATTATGCAGCGTGCTGTTGCGTTACTCCCCCTCTATTCCATAGTGCACCTTGGTTTACATTGACATGAGTGAACCCGTGTCTTCAGCCAGGCTAAGGCTGCAACTAACTTTCCAATTAATGGAATTATCGTCTTTTAAAGTTTGAAAAGAATAAATTGGGAAAATCCACATAACAATTTCTGGGAGCCCAAGTTTATATGGCTATAAAAATTAGTATTTTCCCCCCAACCAAGATCTGCAGATGAGTTGATCAATTGTTGAATTTGATCAACTAATTTTATTGGTTAATAGAGGAGTTGTTGCAACTCTGATGCAAACAAATAATTGTCGGAAGGAGATGAACTGTGTTCCTCCTTTACATGTTTACGGTTTCTGTTTAATACTGTTGACAGAGTGGATTTACTTTGGACAAAGTGGAAGCCTACAGTGAAATATAACCTTTTGCTTGCATGTCATAATGTTCCTTTTTGTTAGCACTAGGTTGTGCACATCAGCTCAAATTGCACTGACAAAAAACAGTTAGTTTTAAACAATGAGGGCTCTACTTAATTAGTGGATGTACGATGTTGTTCAGCGATCACCTAAATAGAGGACTACGTTGGGCTGTCTGGGTGCCTCTGGGGGGGCAGGGAGACGGGGACAGGGTCCAGCGTCTGGTCCTGCCTACGCTTTGTGCTGTTCATTAAAAGTACTGTTCATGCAAACTGCTAGAGTATAAAGGAGGATATAATCTATTCATTAATGATGGGTGCAATGATTCTGTTTGTTAAAAGAGCTTTAAAAGTTCTGTCTCCTTTTGCTCATATTAACAATTTGGCTCTGGTTTTGTTTGGGAAAGAACTGTGAGTAAGTTATGGATGCCTGGAAATTGCTTTTCCTCTGAAAAGAATGGAAGTGGTATCGTCTTTGCACAGCATGCAAATTGTATGTGACAAATACAATAACATTGTTTTTATTGTAACGCACTATGTCCATGTTTTCCACAGGGTTGGACAAAGAGGAACGGGCCTTTCTGCAACAATTGCAAGAAGCGAGCACGAGATCTCTGAAATCATAGATGGCCTTTCTGAGCAGGAGGTGGGTCTTATCTGGAGTGCCTTTTGCATGGATTAGTGGATGTGAAGCCACGATCCTATATGACAACACTCTTTCTTTAAGAAGTACAGCGCTCTTTAGCGTTTCACTAACTACATCATCATGAATACATTTAGTCTACATAAGACACAAAGGCTGGAAGCAGATTTCCATAAGCAGAAAGATGGTTTACTGAACAAGGGAGCCTGTTCTCTGCTGGAGTAACTGAGGCCGCCTCCCCCTATCCGTGTCCCGCAGAACAACGAGAAGCAGATGAGACAACTGTCAGTTATTCCTCCCATGATGTACGACACAGAGCAGAGGCGAGTGAAGTTCATTAACATGAACGGCCTGATGGATGACCCGATGAAGGTTTACAAAGCCCGGCAGTTCATGAATGTTTGGACCGAACACGAAAAGGAGATCTTTAAGGAGAAGTGAGTTGTTTTCCGTGTGGATGGTCGGCATGAGTGTCACAGCTTGTAAGTCTGATATGCAGCTATGGCTGATGGACCTTGATACCACCTTGGACTCACTGATATATATTTTTAATAACGACTGACTTCTCTTTCCAGGTTTGTCCAACACCCCAAGAACTTTGGCCTGATTGCATCTTATCTGGAGAGAAAGGTAAACTAGTTCCTATGTGCCCATTTCTTTGAGAATATAGCAGGATATGATTTAGACTTCTTGGGTGGTCGATTAAAGAGGAATTCTCCTGAAGTCATTAATGATCTTTAAGATTCATGCCGTTCAAGCTGAATAGACCCTTGTTACAGCAGATGTCATCAATAATATGCACGCGCATGTTTTGCCCCAGCCATCCAGGCGAGTCCAATCGTTGATTTAAAACTGTTGCTATCGTCAAAATGTCTATTTGTTGCGCGGTTGGTTGCCACAATCGATATTGCAGCAGCAGACTCAAGTTCTACAGGATAACCACAGGATCAGGATGGTTTACAAGTGGCCGTGTTAACTGGTGATTTCAGCCAAATGCATGTGTGGTTTCTCATAGTAACTTATGTTAATGGAGGCGAGCTATCGAACCACCGGGCTGATACAAAATGATTGTGTTTTTAGCGCCTGTTTTAAAATGTATATGCTCATGGCGATTGACTTTCGTACATGGCCACAAATGACGTAGTTGGAAGCCTCTATTTACGTGAATGCTCGTAGTTTCTCATACGTATGTGAATGCTAAGTATTGGGCCGATTGCGCATGTATTCTGCCCAGTCAGTAAGGGCACACACAAAGTGAACTGGTTTAGGCTCCATGTGTGATCTTTAGCGATCAATACCCTGACAAAGCTTGAAAAGGTACTTCTAAATACAATGTGTGCACGCTGATGTAGGCCATCATTGTTTACTAACTGTAAAAGGGTTTATGTGATCGCTGTTTCATGACAAAAATAAACTTCACATTTCAAAGTGGTAATTGAGTCCTACAGGCTGTAATAATGACTAAGTGATTTATTTTAAGACCTTTTTAGACGGATCCACACTGCTTATTATGGTCTATTGTGTACAAGATGGTGAATTATTTCTTCTTTTGTTCAAAATGACTAAATAAATATATTAAGAACTCAGCACTGTGGGTCCATATAACCCTTCACCCATCACACAAACGTCTTGGTCATGCCAGATTTTGCCTCCGGTTTCAGTGTCACATGTTTAATAACTTATCTTTTCTTGTTTCAGTGTGTTGCCGACTGTGTCCTTTACTACTACTTGACCAAGAAGAACCACAACTACAAGACGCTGGTGAGGCGAAACTATGGAAGACGGAGAGGAAGGAACCAGGTAAGCCTGAGACTTTCTGTTTTACCAGATACAGGGCCACAGGTGGTATTGACAGGGACTATGGAGGTGATGGTTTCACCTGCTGAGCATTGGAGTCATCTGGCTTTTGGCAAACCTGTTTAACGTCTCCTCGTCCAGTCTGTGTCTGTATATTTAGTATGACATAATATGTCAACCACATATATTGTGTGCCACATCCCTTAAGGATTTGCCTTCCTACATAGCACTGTTAATGGGGCAGAGAGAGAGAGAGAGAGAGAGAGTGAAATGGGAAACGCTCTTTCTTGAATTGTAGCAATCAACCTGTAGTTCAAAAAACCCTGATGAATAGCAGCACACGGAATGTAGCTACCTCGCCCGGACCAGGGAAACCGGGGCACCCTCCCGGAGCCAGACCCGGGAGGCGAGCTCGTCGGCGAGCGTCTGGTGGCCGGGCTTTCGCCCATGGGGCCCGGTCGGGCTCAGCCCGAAGAAACATCATGGTGCAGCCACCCTGTGGACCCACCACCCGCAGGGACAGACATCGGGGTCGGGTGCTATGTAGACCGGGCGGCGGGCCGGGCAGGGGGCCTGGGCGAGCCGATCGCCGGCGACATAGACTAGCTCTAGGGACGTGGAACGTCACCTCGCTAGCGGGGAAGGAGCCGGAGCTGGTGAGGGAGGTGGAGCGGTACCAGCTAGATATAGTTGGGCTCACCTCCACGCACAGTGCTGGCTCTGGAACCAAACTCCTGGAGAAGGGTTGGACTTTGTTCTTTTCTGGAGTCGCCCAGGGTGAGAGGCGCCGGGCGGGAGTGGGGATACTCACGAGTCCCCGGCTGAGCGCCGCCGTGTTGGAGTTTTCCCCGGAGAACGAGAGGGTCGCCTCCCTGCGCCTACGGGTTGCGGGGAGTAAGGCTCTGACTGTTGTTTGTGCTTATGCACCAAACAGCATTTCGGAGTATCCGGCCTTCTTGGTGTTGGTGGGAGGGGTCCTGGAAAGGGCGCCGCCTGCCGACTCCATAGTTCTCCTGGGAGACTTCAATGCCCACGTGGGCAACGACAGAGAAACCTGGCGGGGAGTGATTGGGAGGAACGGCTTGCCTGATCTGAACCCGAGCGGTGTTTCGTTGTTGGACTTCTGTGCTAGCCACAGTTTGTCCATAACAAACACCATGTTTGAACATAAGGTGGCTCATAAGTGTACCTGGTACCAGAGCACCTTAGGCCGGAGATCAATGATCGACTTCGTAATCGTATCATCTGATCTGCGGCCGTATGTTTTGGACACTCGGGTGAAGAGAGGAGCAGAGCTGTCAACTGATCACCACCTGGTGGTGAGTTGGATCAGATGGCGGGGGAGTCGGCCAGAAAGACCTGGCAAGCCCAAACGTGTAGTGAGGGTGAACTGGGAACGTCTGGCGGAGGATCCTGTCCGGGAGGTCTTCAACTCCCACCTCCGGAAGGACTTCTCACACATCCCGAGGGAGGTTGGGGACATGGAATCCGAGTGGATCATGTTCAAAGCCTCTATTGTGGACGCGGCCGCTAGGAGCTGTGGTCGGAAGGTCATCGGTGCCTGTCGTGGCGGCAACCCGAGAACCCGGTGGTGGACACCGGGGGTGAGGGAAGCCGTCAAGCTGAAGAAGGAGGCCTTTCGGGCTTGGTTGGCCCAGGGGTCTCCTGAAGCAGCTGACAGGTACAGGCAGGCCAGAAGGACTGCAGCTGCGGTGGTCACGGATGCTAAAACTCGGGCATGGGAGGAGTTCGGGGAGGCCATGGAGAAGGACTTTCGGTTGGCCTCAAGGAGGTTCTGGCAAACCATCCGACGACTCAGGAAGGGAAAGCAGGGCCTTCCCCAGGCTGTTATCAGCGGGGGAGGGGGGCTGCTGACCCAGACAGAGGATATCGTCGGGCGGTGGAAGGAGCACTTTGAGGAACTCCTAAACCCGGTCAACATGTCCCCTGAACAGGGGGCAGCGCCTGAAGACTTGGGGTTGGATGAACCCATATCCCTGGCAGAGGCCACTAAGGTAGTCAAAAAGCTCCTTGGTGGCAAGGCGCCGGGGGTGGATGAAATCCGCCCTGAGATGCTGAAGGCGCTGGACTTTGTTGGGCTGTCTTGGCTGACACGCCTCTTCAATGTCGCATGGGGGTCGGGCACAGTGCCCATGGACTGGCAGACCGGGGTGGTGGTTCCCATCTTCAAGAAGGGGGACCGGAGAGTGTGCTCGAATTATCGGGGTATCACACTACTCAGCCTCCCGGGAAAAGCTTATGCCAGGGTGCTGGAACGGAGGCTCCGACCGTTTGTCGAACCTCGGATTCAAGAAGAACAGTGCGGGTTTCGTCCTGGTCGTGGAACAGTGGACCAGCTCTTTACCCTTGCAAGGATACTGGAGGGGTCCTGGGAGTTTGCCCAACCAGTCTACATGTGCTTTGTGGACTTGGAGAAGGCTTTCGACCGGGTCCCTCGGGGCTTTTTGTGGGGGGTGCTGCGGGAGTATGGTGTGCCGGACTCGTTGCAACGGGCCATCCGGTCTCTGTACGCCTGCAGTAGGAGCTGTGTTCGTATCCTCGGCAGTAAGTCAGATACGTTCCCGGTGGGTGTTGGCCTCCGCCAGGGCTGCCCTTTATCACCGGTCCTGTTCGTGACTTTCATGGACAGGATATCTAGGCGCAGCCGTGGGGCGGAGAATGTCAGGTTCGGGGATCTCAGGATAGCCTCTCTGCTGTTTGCAGATGATGTGGTCCTGTTTGCCTCCTCGGACCATGACCTCCAGCATTCACTGGGGCGTTTTGCAGCCGAGTGTGAAGCGGCGGGGATGAGAGTCAGCACCACGAAATCTGAGGCCATGGTGCTCTGCCGGAAACCGGTGGATTGCTCCCTCCGGGTGGGGACAGAGTGCCTACCACAAGCGAAGGAGTTCAAGTATCTCGGGGTCTTGTTCACGAGTGAGGGTAAAATGGAGCGGGAGATCGACAGGCGTATCGGTGCGGCTGCAGCAGTAAAGCAGGCGTTGCACCGGGCCGTCTTGGTGAAGAAGGAGCTGAGCCGGAAGGCGAAGCTCTCAATTTACTGGTCGGTCTACGTCCCAACCCTCACCTATGGTCACGAGCTTTGGATCGTGTCCGAAAGAACGAGGTCGCGGATACAAGCGGCCGAAATGAGTTTCCTCCGTAGAGTGGCCGGGCTCAGCCTTAGAGATAGGGTGAGGAGCTCGGACATCAGGAGGGAGCTTGAAGTTGAGCCGCTACTCCTTCGTGTCGAAAGGAGTCAGCTGAGGTGGTTCAGCATCTAATTAGGATGCCTCCAGGACGCCTCCCTTTAGAGGTTTTCCAGGCACGTCCAACTGGTAGGAGGCCCCGGGGAAGACCCAGGACACGCTGGAGGGATTATATCTCCCAGCTGGCCTGGGAACGCCTCGGGATCCCCCAGAATGAGCTGGTAGATGTTGCGGGTGAGAGAGAAGTCTGGGTCAGCCTGCTTGACCTGCTGCCTCCGCGACCCGACCCCGGATAAGCGGTGGAAAATGGATGGATGGATGGATGGATGGAACCTGTAGATTATTGTGATACGGCTACTGACTTCCTCATTTAACAGGTCTTTCAAAGATACATCATCATTATCTGTAAAAGATACAATCTCTAAACAGGGTGAGACGTCCTGAAATGGCCACGCTGTGCCGATTAGTAACAAGACGCTCCAGTTTGTCCAGTTTGAATCAGAATCAGAATCAGAATCAGAACCATTTATTGCCATGTATGTTTACACATACAAGGAATTTGTCCTGGCGGGAAGGTGCATACATTTAACATTTAACAATACACATTTAACAGTTAACGCAGTGCAATAAATGAGGATGAATGGATGAATGAATATTTACATTGAAACAGTAGCATATCAAAAATAAGATAAAGTGCATGGAATGTGCATGAGTGTAAGTGTTGTGTGAAAGTGGCTCGATGCGGTGACAAATATGAAGGAGCAAGATTAATTTTAAGACCTGAACATCTGTTAGCATGCTCCAGCTGTCTCTGCTGCATGTGGCTCCATAAACATGTATTTGTCACAGTATCCTATATAGACAAACTGGAGCCACATTTCCTTCTCAAGCCTTCGTGTGAAATTTCTGTCAAACCTGGAATGTGAACTTTGTAAATGCCAAGGTAAAAAAAAAACTATGAAATGACTCCTGTGGACATGTGTTGTTGTACACAGTGTTGCTTCGGGCTTCATGTAAATGTTGTCTTGCACCAAAATCCAGTAGAAAAAGATGCACCATCTCACAACCAATTAAATATTGATATCACTCATTCTGTTAGAGGTTTTTTAGTCCTTGCTGGGCTTTTTCCACACTTCACTGATGATACAGGACATTCTGTCTCTTGTGTTGAGCTTTTCTGCTGTGTAATACCGACTGTCTTTGCATTGGAGGAGGTGTTTCTGTGGTTTCTTTTGGAGTACACTGTCTATTCAAATGGTGGATCAATATTTGCATTTTGTGCTTACAGTGTTTGTTGTCCATTAATGCAGAGTTTGTTAAGCCGCAAGGGTTTTTGTCGTTCTTAGGGAGTCATACCATCATCCTTCACTGTCTCTATGAGAGAATGATGAAGATCAGGAAACTGGATGTCATTGTTTAGTAGTCATTCAATGTAGAATCTTAATTAAAAAGTGGGTGGATGTAAGATGGCCTCTATAAACAGCATGAGATTCTTTAATGGCTCCGATGTTGTTGTTTTTTCAAACCATCTTGTGGTTTGTGAGAATGTAGTGATTGCTGTGTTTTGTTGTTGTTGTCTTCGCATTAAAACACATCCGGAAGTAGTTGATTTCCAAGCTACTGGTGTGACTTAACAAATGCAGTGCGAGCGAGTCATTAGAGGGAAGGAAGAGGACAGAGTGAGCAGAAGCACGAGCGGTGGAATGTAGGCCGAGGAGTGAAACCGAGAGAAAAAACGTGTGTGTGTGTTGTTTTTCCGGCTTTTCATTTCCTCTTTCGTGTGTGTGTGTGTGTGTGTGTGTGTGTGTGTGTGTGTGTGTGTGTGTGTGTGTGTGTGTGTGTGTGTGTGTGTGTGTGTGTGTGTGTGTGTGTGTGTGTGTGTGTGTGTGTGTGTGTGTGTGTGTGTGTGTGTGTGTGTGTGTGTGTGTGTGTGTGTGTGTGTGTGTGTGTGTGTGTGTGTGTGTGTGTGTGTGTGTGTGTGTGTGTGTGTGTGTGTGTGTGTGTGTGTGTGTGTGTGTGTGTGTGTGTGTGTGTGTGTGTGTGTGTGTGTGTGTGTGTGTGTGTGTGTGTGTGTGTGTGAGTCGCCCCTCTCTGAAAGAGCAGAGTTGGTACAGCCCAGCCATCTGACAGGCCCAAAAACTCTGTGCTGCTGTGAGTGCCAATCAAAGAGGAGTGCTCGGCAGGGATTACCTTGAGTGACCCTGCATAGATTAGTGCGTGCATGTGAGATGGACAATTCTTTGGGCGGCTTAAGCGGCCTGATGACACGCTTTCCCGGAATATGTGCGGCGGTGCCGTGGCCCGGCAACCCTTCTAAGGAGCTCTGCTATGGTGCTGTCCTGCCCCTCGACTGCTACCGTTACAACCGCTATGGAAGTACTGGAGGGTAAACTCACATTTACAACACCAGTAAGCTGTGGCTCGCACAGCAAAGGGGGGTTTATGACCAGCAAATGAGCTTGCAGGTATGTCTCTAGCTTTGAAACCACAGCGTTTGCCTTTTTTAGCCGATACTTTACTCCGTTTGATTTCCCTTGTTCCGTATCTACTTTTTTTTTTTTTTTCTTCTTCTCCTGTGTCGTATTTTCTATTGCTCTGTTGCAGTTCTCTTCTTAGCCTACATATTTACTTGAGGATCCTGGGCAGTCAAACTCAGCTATTTTAGGGTGGTTTTTCTAGGACACGTGGAGACATGGATTTTAATTTAACAGTCAAGCCAAAACTATGTGGAATGCTTGTGTACATGTGTTTATGCTATGGGGGAGGGACTTTTGAGGGGAGAAAATAAATGTATGTCAGTTTTGTATATATATTTTATAGTGCATAAAGGTGCTGGTAGCTTCATAAAATTCCTTGAGAAAATGTGCTTCAAACATGTCCCCCATGTGTGCGGAGTCTAAATAACTGCACCTTTTTTGGTGTAAAATAATCCTCTAACTCGGCTTGTGATCACACAAAAATCTCACATTACACTTTTGTGGAAACCTACACAGGCTACACCCCCACCATGTCAGCTACCACTTGATTGGCTATTTTCAAAAGCAGAAGTTGTACCATGACTACGTGGTCACGTATCAGGGTTTTCTTGCTCATATTGCTCTGGTATGACAAAAAAATAAAATAAACTTGCAGGTTCATCCATTAAAAGAAAGTTTTCCTTGATAAAAGAACATTTTCAACAATTATTGTTATTGTTTCTTTGTGCAGCTTTGGTTTTGCTCCTGTTTATATGCAGCTCCATTTCTGACAGTGGTGGTCAAACAGTAAATAGTAAATGGTAAATAGTTACACTGTGTGTTTCCATACCAGAAAGCCTTTAATTGTGCCTTAGAAAATTACTATAATAATTACTAAATAACTACACAACACGACTAAACAGTTTAACGTGTGACATTGCAGTCATTTATTGATTCCCACATATTACAAACGGTATTGCTGTATCTGTTGCCCTTAAATTTGATAATTTTTAATTTAAGTGGCCGGGGTTCCAATCCCGGTCTGGGCGGGCCTTCTGTGTGGAGTTTGCATGTTCTCCCCGTGTCAGCGTGGGTTCTCTCCGGGTTCTCCGGCTTCCTCCCACAGTCCAAAGACATGCATGTTAGGTTAATTGGACTCTAAATTGCCCATAGGTGTGAATGTGAGTGTGAATGGTTGTCTGTCTATATGTGAGCCCTGGATAGACTGGCGACTTATCCAGGGTGTACCCTGCCTTCGCTCAATGACAGCTGGGATCGGCTCCAGCGCCCCGCGACCCTAAAGAGGATAAGCGGTTCAGATAATGGATGGATGGATGTTATAAAGTTAAACCAGACAGAAATTGCCAAATACCCATAGTGTCCTCTTAACAGTTTCCAATGCAAATGTAACATAGAAATCTGCAAATCTGATTTGAATTGATAACAGTTATAAAGTGGTGAAGTATGTGCCAAGAGGTTCAGATATTTTCACAAAATGTAGTCGACATCTAGTGTTTATTCTAGGATGTGCAATGTACATACAGTGCAGTTTATTAGAAATATGTTCAAGCCATATGCAAATTATATTTTAATATTCAGTTGGCCACCTGAGATTTAACACAAGCTGCAGTTGAGTGGCATTTTATTACCTTCTGTAATTAATATTAAATGTGCATTGATTTGTAATATTAATCTGCTTTAGAGGAGATGCAGTCACTCAGTGATTGTTATATGTAACGTTCACATTTACTCCAGTGACCTCCCAGGTCTTCACTATGAAAACATTATTATAACAGTCTGGTTGGCAGTTCACGCAGCGTAAAGTTGCTGTAATGTGCTCGTTGTTGTCGTAGAACACTGGTTCACCACAATGCCCTTTTACCATGTTTTAGAGAAGTGGTTATTAAAAGCATTGTCACATTGTCAAGGCACGATTTACAGCTTCCATTGCAATGCTGCTAAATAAATAATTCAGTGTTACTACACGTATCCCTTCAATTTGATCTGATGTTCAACCAAACCCTGCACCAGAGGCCGTATGTAGTTGTTGAACTTGCTAATGCAACACATTCATCAGAGGAGCAAAAGTCTGCGGATGTTTGTGGTAAAATGCCAAATGGAAGATATACAGAACATCAGCATTTATCAAGAAAGGTGTGAGAAATGTGCTGTTGTCACTGCAACTTTTTAGTAGATTTACTCAATTTAGCTAATTGTGTTTTGAAACTGTGAAATGTTTCATTCATGAAGATGTTACTGAGAT
The DNA here is from genome assembly GCA_023566465.1 of Cottus gobio. Taxonomy (NCBI): domain Eukaryota; kingdom Metazoa; phylum Chordata; class Actinopteri; order Perciformes; family Cottidae; genus Cottus; species Cottus gobio. The sequence continues at coordinate 22,732,663 of CM042229.1, read as the reverse complement.
AATATGACTGTTCTGGTTGTCAAAGTAAAGCTTATAGAATAAAGTAGATGGATATCTTCTCTTGCCTATTGTTTTTAAATATAATTAGTTTACATAATGCTCAGTATGCTCTATATTTTGCGTCACATGTGGGCAGCATATGTGTCTTTGGTTTGTAACGCCGATGTTGAGCAGGTTCTCTCTCACAGAGCTCCCAGTAACCAGGGTAACTGTGGCAAAAAATGGAAAATATGTGCTGTCAAAATAAAAGGTAAAAAATGTCCATGATTGCACGAGAGTTCAGTCAGCTGGTTGGTGCATTTTATCCAAAATGAATGCAAGCCATATACCAGGGGGTTGAATGCTGCTGTTTACATGTATTTGTTTATAATTATTTCCTGTTTTCATTGCGTTACAAGAATAGTTTTTGTAGTCCGATGAACTGCATTGATGGGGGTGATGCATAGTAATCATTTTAGTAGATTCTTAGTTTCCTATTCCTGCAGTGAAATAGCCCGAAGCAAGAGTGAGAGATTCCTCTGGTGGTGAAGTTCTGTGGTAGGAAAGGGAAAATTGACTTGTGGCTCTGTCATTTCCTAAATCAAACAGCACTTGTGAATCAGCAAAAGAGGGGAGAAATTAAAACCCTTAAAATATTCAAGCCAGGTCAGGAAAGAGCTTCATTTAAAAACAGCAAAGGAACCACAGAACCACAGGGCCTCATTGACTTTTGGAGAACATCTGTGTGGAGGCTCTTTTTAAGCAGTGTGGGAGCAGAGGCAGGAATGCCACAGCTCTCTGACCACCTCCAAAGCAAACACCAGCTCTCCCGGACCCAACCAGAACAGCGTCTCACTGAAAGACATGTACAGGAGAGGATCGCTGATCTAAAACAGACTGGTCCGCCCTGCAAAAAAAAAAAAATTGAAGTCCCTGAAATTGTCAAAGAGTGCCAAAAAACATGCTTTGCAGACTACTGGAGGCAGGAAATGAGTCAAGAGTTCAAGTCCCAGTCCAAGTTCGACATGGTCCCCTCTGCAAATACATGCTGCAATCTGAGCTCTGAATCAGCAGGGCTTCCCTTCACAGTGTAGCTGCATCATCACTGCTCTGCAGAACCATCACCCCAAAAGTCACTGTAAATACTCCCCTGCTATTTTAGCTTGCAGCATTCTAAATATGGGGATCACGCTTTTTAAAATACTGTAGAAAGCAACGCGATATCTAACAAGTCTGATCTGCATCAAAAGTAAACGCTAAAGTAGCTCGTCGGCAACAATCTTGACAAATAAAAAGCTGACGGCGATGACCTCAACTGAGAATCACATTTTCCAGTTTGGTCTCCAATTGGTTTAAAGCACATGGAAGGAAAGGCTGTGAACAGAGCCGTATATGTGGGGTAAACCTGTGAGAGCACCACAAGTGGTTTTCTTTCCATTACTGTAGATTTGATTTTTGCCAGTCATGTAGCTCCACTCTGGGCAGAACCCATGTGATTATTAGCGGTCTCTGGTTTGAGCTGGCGAGAACAGACACACAAAAAAGAAGAGAACATATTAAAATCTTCACATACACGTAGTGTACATATACCTCCTGTAATTAACTTGTCCTAAGCATTAAAGGATCAGTGCTAAGCCCTAAAGAGCAGCGTTTTTTTGTGGGATTTCCAAGCACTTCTTTATCACACTTTACAGTATGTCATGGCAGCAGACTCCACGTGTGCAGAAGCTCAGTGTTGTAAAACAGACAGGCGGCCATCACCCTGTTTTTTTGAACCCCAGTCTCCCCTCCCTGCCTCCGTCCATATCTTTTGCCTTTACCATTGAGTGGAGCACATTCCTTGGCCCCATCTGGTACCAGCATGGGATGTTTGGCTTGGCATAGCCAGACTTGTTCCAGCGCAGCGCCTTCATGGAGCAGGCAGGAGGAAGCTTTCTGTGGTTACCGCGCCAGCACTGATGATAAAGAATGTGGCTCTGTCCTCAATCTGTTTTTAAAATTCACTTTTGAATGATTTTTTTCACTCGACTCTTGCAGTACTTATCTGAACTCGTCTCCAGCCGTTTTCATTTGGAACACTTAGATGATCCTCTTTTCTACACGAGACGCCATTTCTATCTGCAGCAGTGTGGTTTAACATTTGTAATGAAAGTCATGGTCAAGCCCTTATCTCTCTTTTGAGGGATTTACTCAGACTTTGGCCCTGTTTGGACCTGGCATTAAACATGCGGGTGATCGGATCACAAGTGGACGGGTTAGACCAAGACACCATCAGGACACATTGAGGTGTGATCGCACAGACCACATGTTTTAGTTGTGGATTCTCTAACGTGTGTGTTACTACGCTGTGTGTGTGTGTGTGTGTGTGTGTGTGTGTGTGTGTTCTTACCAATATGCAAATGAGCGTACAATGTTACATTTCTGCTACTGGGAACAGTAACTGTAAAGACATTACATTGATACTTTTTGGGAACTGGAGATAATTAACAATAGCTACCGGGGAAAGCCATATCCTGTTCCCGCTTTGGTTGCGCAATGATAATATTTGCAACAGTTGAAGTGCTTCCTTTGTGCCTCATGATCGAGCCTTCATTTTCCTAGGAGATTGTACCCAGTGGGAGGCAGAATAGCATAGTGAAAGCAGGGTTCATATAACCTGACCGGCCAGATGGGTTGTCACGCAGAACCATCTGACAAGCCGTCATTGGAAACCGTTTGGATAAGGGCCGGCTCTTTCAGAAATTACTTGGAAGGTGATTGGATGAACCATCTGTCAATCAAACTCTTACGGAAGGGGTCAGGAAAAGAGCAACAACAGGTCATCTGTTTCAATGAAGAAATATACTGACATAACGTCTGCTCTTCCAGCATCCGCCCTAACTTCTTTAGGAGCCGCCATTGTTGTCGTGCTTCAGCCCGTGCACACCGAAGCCACGCCGGTCGCAGCCACTAGCTCCTCTCAGCAGGTTGATTGGTCGCCAGACACAAACGCATTACAAGAAGTCTGACGAGATGTATTTCCATGTGATATGTGGTCCGTCGATTCTCGCGACATTGCGAGAATCCAACCGCCATGCATGATAAAGGCTTATAGGGAAAAGCTGATCCAAAAGCTGATTATTATTCCATAGCACTACGTTGTGCAATCAACATTCACATCACAATGGTAAGGTATAGTAAACAACTGTTGCCACGTCAATTTTGTAAGTAAAGCAGACCAATCAGTGGACAGTATCTGCGACACTTACAATGGTGTGTCATATATGTTTCTGCTGGACAATATGAAGATCATCAATATTTTGCATAACCTTGAACATATCTGTACAGAATGTATGACTCGTCTTGTAACTTCAGTCCTTAGTTTTGTCTTTAGTCATATAGGGTTATCATTACTATTATTATATTGGTTTGGAGGAAATAGTGCGGCTTGAAAGCAGTCGGCATACGTTTCTGCCATTTATCAGCCTCATCCAACTGGATGTTTCAGCACACTCCTCATGCCCATCTTCTGGTGTACGGTGGTCGATGGTCCTCTGGGCTCACAGGGCCAATGGCTATACAGTCTGAAGTTGCTGCTGCTTGCAGGAAAACTGGACCAGGAAGAGTGTGGAAATGTCAAGTTTCCAATCTGTGGAGGATGCATACATGTGGTCCTCCTTTTTTAGAAAAAAAAACAAAAGTGAATGCTTGTAGTTGTTTAAAACATTTAAATGTATAACAGGCTAGGTTTTTACATCTTCTCATATCTTTAAGGACTGAAAAGTGTTCTTGTATTTGTTTTTTTCCCCATGGCATCCTAAATCACTTTTACTAATCTACACATTGACATTTTTTATTTTTGTGTCAAGGAGAAAATGCTAAATATTTCCCCTGTGTTTTGTCTCCAGCAAATAACACGTCCCTCACAAGAAGACAAGTCAGACGAAAAAACTGAAGAGGAAAAAACTGAGAAATCTGAGAAAAAAGAGGACGAGGAAAAGAAGGACGAGGAAGAGAAAGATGATAAGGAGGATTCTAGGTGAGGCCACAGGTGTCCGTCTTGGTTTCATAGACTGTGATCATTCTGGGAATGGTTTGTGAAAGCATTTCAGGATATTTGAGTGTATTCAGTTAATTATATATATAGCTTGATGACATTTAATGTTTTTATTTAACATAACCCTTGATAGTCCAACAACCCTGTACAGTTACTGTTGTGTATATCAATAATTTTCCTCCAGCCTATAAATAAGCTTTGCTGTTTGTGAAGCAATCCTTCCTGGATCTATGAATAGGGACAAACTCAAAAGGGAAGATTCACAAAGCTGGCTTCAAATTCAGCTATAATGGAGCACAAGGCTACTTTTATTATATTGTAAGATTCAATTAGAGTCACCAATTCTAACCGTGGTAAACTAGGGAATAAATGAATAATGGGAAGTGAGCGTTGACATCCCCAGGTCCTTGGTGGTGTGATGATGCTTGTGAAGGGTTAGCAGTGTCTGTGTTGACATGTGGCCAACAGAAAAGACAACTTGCTAACTTGTGACTAAGTCTGTCTGGCTGGGCTACAGACGATTTCTAATATGCTTTTCTTGTGTTTTCAGTCATCAAGGAAAGGAACAGATTACAAGGGCCCGTTATTGCTGAGTCAAAGGGGAATAGATATTTGCTGCACTAACGGTCTCTAAAGCTGTGTGTGTGTTTTTTTTTCCCGTCCAAAACCACAGGGACATTGGCAAGGACAAAGACAAGTGTGACGGTGGGGAGGACGAGGACGGAAAGGAGCAAAACACGCCGCGTGGCAGGAAGACTGCCAACAGCCAGGGCCGACGTAAGGGAAGGATCACCACACGCTCCATGGCCAATGAGGCTGCATCTGTGGTGGCCGAGGAGGCTCCTCCCACTGCCCCTGAGCCCGCCTTGCCAGATCCTCCTCAGCTCCCTAAGTCTGACCCAATGCTAAAGTCCATGAAGGAGCCTGCAAAGCCCCAGACGCCAGTAGCTTCCATGGATGCTAATAAAGGTGAATCCTCTTGCGGATGCTCTCTCAAGGTTGTTGAAAAGGTTTTCACACAACACGGCTACACACTTAAGGACACAGAGCTGAAGGAAAGGAAGGTCACAAAACATAAATATACGAATGTAAATATAATGCTTTCACTATATTTTTTGGGATTGGCTCTGAACATTTTCTAGTGTCACTACTTGAGTCACTCAGAAAATGTAAATACAAGACAGGATTGCACAAGACAAAAAAAAAAACATGTAAGTCCCAAAGTCCCCTCCAAGAATGAAATGCACCACAAACTGTGCTGTAAAGCACACAGTGTCCGGTGCCCTGTGCTATATGCATGTATTTAAGTTTGGTAATATGCACACATTTGTCATCAAATTGACCTCTTTCATTGCAAATGAGCCTCATTGCAAAAACAGTTCAACACTAACAGCCTCACATAGTTACAGTGGAACTGTTGCAGCGTGTTCAGAGGGTTGATGGATACTGAAGTGCATTTATACTGGGATATCAAATCCCAAATATGGTTTAAATTCCTTGCCTGAAGTAGTTTTGAGGAATGCCTCTGCCTCTCGTTGGCCTGTAGCTTTCTCTCTCTGCCACTCTTCTGCTGACTGATCGTAGCACAAAGGAAACTTATATACTTTGCCACATGCATATTTGCCGTCAGCTGCAAAACGTTATGTTGGCATGTTTGCGCTCTAGTGTCATTAGTGCACTGTCCAGATAAATAATAATATAAACATGATGTATGAGCATTATGTGTTGTATTTCAACTAGACTTCACGATTATAACATTTGACATTTATTGAGTCTCCGTTCTCTGGCATCTTGTATGTCTTGTCTGCTGAATAGTAACCCGTCAAAGAAGAACACGGTTCAGAGGCACGTCAGAGTGTTGGGCTGCTGGCGTTCTCCCCCTGAATGCGTAGATTCACGAGCCGTTTACAGCCTAAATGTGGACGGTGGGCTTCAGGCGGTCATTGCCAAGTGTCAGCCCGATCCTGTCCTGCACTCAGGAAGCTGTATATCATCTGTCTGTCACCATGGCGATGTGCTGCTCTGCTTCAGCTGTTGTCATGGTTCTCAGTCACGAGCTCGCACTCTTCCGCCCTTCGGCCGTCCATCGCTGAGCCGACGCTAGCTCAGGTTTTCGGGTGTCAGAGTCCCTGTGTGTTAAGCTTGTTGTGGCGGTAATCTGCATCATTAATTCATTGTTTTGTAATTGTGCTTCTTCTCCACCACCTGCTCCCCCTGCTGCCCGCTGAGCTCCCAGAAGTCTGAGCGACGCTCGGCCTGTCTTTTAATGTCATTAACGGACCGTCTGCAGTGTGTCCTTCATCCTCTTAACCCGCTGACCTTTCCTGGCCCTGTTCTGGGCGTATCATGGTTTACGTAGGACTGAGTCAATCGTAATCTCCTTTAGTGACTGCATTGTGTATTTTGTGTGTCTGTTTGCTCGCTCTGTTGTAACCCCTGCAGCTCTGGGGCTTCTTGGAAGTTAGCGGGGCTAGGTGCTAAAGGGTAGCTGTCTGCCAGTCTTGTCCAGTTGAAATGCTGCCAGGCCAGTTCAGGAAGCTGCTGATTCAGTGGGGGTTGGATCTTGGTTAATGCCACGTGCGTGCATGTGCGTGCATGTGCGTGCGTGTGTGTCAGTAGGTGACATGCAACACTGTAGGCAGACACCCCTGTGTGTTTGCACAACCCAGAGATTATTGACCACCCTTGAGGGGCCTAAACTGTCACGGGGAGAACATGTGAGTTTTTGCCGCGGGAAAAGGAAGTCTAGTGCGGCGGACATTTGTTTAACTAAGTGTAACAGTGAGAATTGATCTCATCTTTGAGGTTGGTGGGGGGGGGGGGGGCTCCTGTTGATGCCACGGGTACGTACATCTGCTGCTATAATAGTCCAAGTGTTTACACAGTATCAGTGGGTGCTGTGGAGCAGAGTGGGCTAGAGTTCACTCGGCCCCCACCGAACCAACCGTGCACTTCTGTGAATTCAGTGTTGGTTTGGGTGGAACTGTGTGCATGTGTGTGCGATGCGCAGTGTCATAGTAGGAGGGGTGGGAGGGGTTAGCGCTGGCTGTTCAGTCCGTCCGTCCATTTGTCTCCATCCAAGGCCATTTCCAAAAGAGGGAGGCAGGGCTCTCAACTCCTTCACTGTCTGGTGCTACATCAGCTGACCAAGGCCCTCCCCTTGTGGATTAGAGAGGAGGAGGGCTTGCTCTGGGCTGTGGGGAAGGGGAGAGAGAGAAGGAGGGTTAGGGAGGGAAGAATGAGAGTGGGAGAGCGAGCTAGAGCGAGAGTGCAAGAGAGGGAGCAGGTCTCGGCAGCCCCTGAATGTAAACAGATTATTAGATTAGTGGCCATGAGAAGGAGGCAGACGAAAGAGGACTGTCACTCTCTCTCTGTCTGTCTTTCTCTCTTTCTTGCTGACGGGGCTGTGTCTTTTCTCTCTGCGATTTAGCTGGTGCTGGTGAAACCGGAGAAACTTCTCGCTGGACCGAGGAGGAGATGGAGGTCGCCAAAAAAGGTAGTGTTTCAATTTATTTCTTTTCCCCTTCATCTCTTCTGTCCTTCCTCTCTTACTCGTGTTGCTGTGGCTCCTCTGCTTTTTGATCTTTCCTCCCACCCCTCCCTCTCTCTTTCTCCCTCTCTCGCCTGTCTTTCTCTTTTCCTTCTCTGATTATCAGATGTTGCCTCGCCCTGCCTGTTTCTTACATGCAGCAGGAATGATCAAATAGAGCCTTGTGCTGCTGCTTTAGTGGAAACTGTCAGACTCATGAAGTGTTTTAGGGATTTTCTTCTTTTCTTTTCACTGTACCACTCCGCTGACATCTCAGAAGTGATCTTTTAAGGCCACCCATCAAGCAACAGAGCGTGACAGATGCGGCTTCTTCCAAAGATCACTATCTATTATTCACATTTCAGAACTTTGTCAAACGCTCTACACTGTTTTAAGTTACTCTGGTCTCATAAATTCTTCAAGATGTTTGTTGCACGCCGTGCCTGGTCTCAGACTGCAGTCATTAGTCAGGTCATATGCCATTCAAGTATGCCCCCTCTCCCCCTTTTTGCTCGGCTTTGTTGGTATAGGCTCTTACGTAGGGTTCCCTGAGTACCAAGACACATAGACTGGGGGAGTAAATAAAGGGATTAATGTGGATTAATTAAGACTCTTGGAGATTTGCCTCCCTGTTAACACAAATGCATGGCTGCAGTGATCTCAGCAGGCATTCAGATATTTATGCTAGATATGTCTGTGGATTAGTGTACTTTAAAGAGACTCTAGTCAGATGACAAAGCAGGTCCAGAAATCACTTTTGTCCCATGCCGCCTCGGCTGGCTGCTCGTGCGAGCTCACTGAACACAGTTCCCTCTAAGACGTTGCAACCTGTTGATCCGGGTAAGCCTCGGCGTTAATACCAGGCTAACACATCTCGGGCTGGCAGTCAATTCAGAGTTTTCATGGAGGAAAGAGGAAGAAACAGAATAACTTGTTTCTCACATGCAAATTGAACTATTTGGGTAGTTTTGCATTGATTTGGTCATCAAATTTACTTTAAGCAAGTCAGACATCTATTAGCTCAATGTTCATCTTCCATTGTGTGGTCAAAGATTGTCTTGTCCTATTGCGCTCAGATATTACAGCCAAATACTGGTATTCAGGGAAGTTGGGAGATATTAGGTGCTTGCTGCAAGCACATTATTTGGCCATAATAGAGCACATATAATACAACAGTTACAGTTAAGAAATTATGAACTCCTCTCTTGCAACCTAAAATGTAATGTTATCATTAAATAAAATAATTATATTTGTCAAGTATCTACCAAACCAACATGTTAAAACTACAGATGAGAACGAACGGATAGATTGTTGCTATGGTAATATATTTTAGTTATTCATGGTACATTTTAAGCAGATCAGGGAATGGGAGAAAACAGCCATCTTGTCAGCTGGCAGCACTGAGGAAGTGTGATGATTTCACTTGATTATTTCTCTGCTACTCTACGTAATGTAACACACATAACTGTTAGGACGCTTATAATTGTATCTCAAGACATTTAAGTGAAGGGTGCCACGATGTTTGAGAAATATTTCTCGTTGACTGTTGTGTGCAGCCCTCAACTATTCTATTAAACATTCAGGGGCACTTTTTAACGGTGGAGATTCTTTGGAGGACCCTGCTGACAGTGATTATTATGTGCAAAAGCGTTTATGCATATTTCTATGGCTGCTAGATGAAGATGCCATAGTGGTCAAAAATAAAAGGGGCTGCATGGACAACATTTTTGCTTTAGTATGTGTCTAAAGCCTCCTCCGGTTGGACATTGCTGGATTGTCTGCAAGCTAACTCTAAAGAAGATGAGTCACTCTGAACGGCCCCGATGCCCCCATTCCCTCATTTAACTGGAGCAGTAATGGGGGTTCGTGTTTTAGCTCTCTGGTGATCTGTCAAGCTGTCAGTATCCCTCGTCTCAGTAGGGCCTGGAGGGAGGGGGCGGGGTCACAGGGGTCACAGGATTTATAGAGGACAAGCCCAAATGTCAAAGGTAAATGGCGGTCTTCCAGTTCACTGCAGCTTACCAGAGTTGTTTCAAAGTTTAGCGAGACCATCAAAGCTGATTGTGTGCACAGCTCAGTGTTAATCGGGATGGGCAAGACCAACAGCAAACCATGGCACCCGAGTAGAGGGTCATTTTTGCAGAAATACCAAAGGTTTGCCCTCAATACTGATGGCAACTTCCCACTCAAAAGAGACTATTGAGAATGCATTGAAATCATCTTCTTGAATCGTAGTAACGGCACTATTGCAGCATCATTGGAAATATGACAAATCGGGCTTTGGTGGCTTGGCTTCACCACTCAGCTGTTCCTTTAAATAATTTCAGTTGAATCCAATCTAAACGCAGTGAATACCATTACTGTGATTAGTCTGATAGAGGATTAGCTTATGCCACCTGACAAGGGATCACTTCTCATTCATTTGCATTCTTTCAAGTGCCTCAAGGCTGCGAGTCTTTCCTGCTGAATGACTGGTTTGTGTTTGTCCTGCACCAGGGCTAGTTGAGCACGGGCGAAACTGGACAGCCATTGCCAAAATGGTGGGCACCAAAAGCGAGGCACAGTGCAAGAATTTCTATTTCAACTACAAGAGACGTCACAACCTGGACAACCTGCTCCAGCAGCATAAGCAGGTCAGACACTCGATATCCGCTGTGTGTTGTGGTTGGCCATTGAACCGTTGTAACCGTAACGCATGAATGCAAACTGCGACTCTTTCTGTTTCCCAGGACACACGGCGGGCTCGTGCTGATAGGTCTCAAGGTGAAGGTCTAGCCGCGGCGTCACCTGACGACGACGATGACGATGACAACGCAGATGACAGTGAAGGTCAGGCAGATGGATGATAGGAAGCACGTGTTCATCATCAAACACGCAGACACACATTTGTTTCTTTTCTACTCCTTTGACTGAGTCCTGGGGCAACCTGGGTGAAGGACACAGGGGTAAGGAAAGAGGGGAGAGAGAGAGTGGCGATAAGTACAGTGCAAAGCCGGGAAGCCTGATCCGAAATGCCCTCTGAATGGTCATGTAAGGATTTAATTTGGGTTGATGGCACTTGGTTTGCTCTCTACTGACTGTAGTTTTAATGAGAGAGAGAGAGAAAAATGATCAAATGAAAAGAAGCAATAGGGGGAGAGGTGGAGATAAAAGATATGAACCGATTCTGAGTGCATGGGCGCCTGTTGCATAACAATTCTTGGCTTTGAAGACTCAACAAAGGCGGCTCTTTGAACACAAGTACCGGTCCACTTGTTTGATCCGGCAGGCCTGGCTGTCTACCCGCCTCCCTGCTCTCCAGAGGTCCGTATCTTTACTGGCATTACATGATGAGGGTAGCATGCAACATATAGAAATATATTAACTATTATAGTAGTGCGGTTAAAATATACTGAAATAAAAAAGATCAGCAAAGTAATACAGTTCTTTTGTTTTCGGGCTCAGCAGACTTGCGTGTCATTTACACAGCCACATGATAGCCGTCCACATGATAGCAGTGGCGACAGCGGGAGGTCACAAGGTTTTCTGTCATGATTTCTTGACTTTGTCTTCGTTTCATGGAAACCCAAACGGCGCTCTGGAGGTGGTGATCAGCAGCCTGTTGATCTCACTGTATATACATCAGCTCTGTTCAAGTGTTCCTACCAACGCTGTAATGTTGGTCGTTTTCTCTGATTTCTGGTCTGATACATGAAATGCATCTGCAAGTTGTTTTTGCGTAGACATACCATCTGGACTGCCGTCACCATGGCAACAACTGCAGCGGTAGACGATATGCAAACCGACAGGCGGATAAAAACATGATCAGACATGGATTTGTGTTTTTATCCCTTTTAAAATCGCAGTTTGTTCAGGGTCTTGCTTTTGTTTGAAGATACTTCAATTCAAGTGTAAAAGAACAGACTTTTAGGCGCATTAGTGTATTTTGAAAGTCAGTTTCCTCGTATATCTTTGAGGCCTTGGGTTTAGCATCGGCAATCTTAACTGGCATGAAGAGAGATCATCAAATAAAAAGTGGTCGTAGATTAGATATGATACGAACTGGCGTGTTACGTGTGTGCCAAACAAAACGTGGCTGTGGATGAGCTCCACGTGGTAAAGAAAGGAATGTGTGACGGGATAACGTCTTGGATTATTACATGGAGCCTGTTGGTCACTTTTTCTTTTGTTTTTCTTGTGGTCCTCTGGGTTAATCATTGATTCAGTCATTTCTTTAACGATCCTGATACAATTGGTCTTCTAAGAAAGGCCTTTTCTACATGATGAATCTCCACAGTCGAACCTACATTTATTTTCATTTTCAGATTTATTTCAACACATTCATATTGGCTTAAACGTCTTCAGTTCCTGTACTAATTAATCTTTTAACCCTTCCTCAGGCGGTGACAACAGCTCTGATACAGAGAGCGCTCCCTCCCCCTCTCAGTCTGGCGACTCCAAGAGGGCAGACAGCGCTGCAGGAGATGCTCATTGCTCCGACCAGGACAAAGGTCAGGCCAGTAATGGAAAGGCCCTGGAGCCCTTATACAGAGGACTCTGTGTCAAGGAAGAGAAAAGCCCGGAGAGTGAGACTGGATCTCAGGAGGAAAAGGCCAGGATGGCTTCCTATGCTGGCTCGTTGCATCCCAAAAGTGAACCTCAGGATGTGGACATGAAGGCCGGAGAGGTTCAGATCAAGATGGAGCCGGACATCAGGGAGCAAGGAGAAAAGGGAGATCATGGCGAGAGGCACAGGGAACTCCACTCGGATAATGACTCCAGCGCCACCTGCAGTGCTGACGAGGACGTGGAAGCAGAGCCTGAAAGGCCGAGGTGTGTTTTCATGGTGTACTTCATGTTCTGTGTACATCATTGTGTTTGACAGGAACAAGACATGGTTCGAGTGTGACACATATACATATGTGATGCTTTGTGTCGCTGCAGAATGTTCACCATGGACAAGCCGACATTGCTCAACCCTCCAGGCTCGGTGCTGGTGTCCTCGCCCAAGCAAACCCAACTCAACATCCAGCAGATGCAGCAGCGGGCTGCTAACATCCCAGCTATGGTTAGTCCCAGCTTCAGGTCCATCCATTCAGACTGGCACAGAGGCAGGGCATGCATTAGTGCTCTCTGTACAATGGAACAACACCGTCTCCTTTACTTGTCTAGGTGCCCGGCCCGTTTGGCCCCGGTGGCGTGCCCATCAGTGGCTTTGCCATGTTGCAGCACCAGATCAAAGCCGTGCACGACTCGGCGCACCAAGAGGAGAAGCAGAGGCAGGATCAGGGAGACCTGGAGCGCAGACTGCCCTTCAACACCCGCAGCCCCACCGTAATAGACAGAGATGGTAAGAACAACAACGATCCTCACTCTGTCCTCATCGCTCCCTCTTCCTGTTCATCGCTCCATCAGCCTTGTCGCCGCTAGCCATGGACTATTTTTAGCTTTTGCATTTCATAGGCCCCATTCGTTTTTGTTCAGTTTCAAAAAAAGAAAACCTTTTTGAGGGTGATCTGGACTGTCGTAATGGTGTTCAGCTGGAGCAAGACAAAAACGTTTTACATTTACTGCAAACTCAGAGGTGAAATCCTCTTTGATGCCCCTCTTTCAATGCCTTTGGATGAAACAGGGAAGTCTGGTGTGTCTTAGAAGTTGAATGTTTTGAGCGTGTCAGAATAAGACACTTGCTGCCTCTGGCACTCAGAAGGGAGAGTGGTAAAGTCACTTGGCAGACTACACTGCAGCTTGATTTTTGCAAAGCTTTTAGCACCTTTTAGTCAGGATGCTGTGAAAAGGAGGGCAGCTGGGCTTTGATACAAAGCTATTGGCGGTGTTGGTTGTACAGGGCCGTCAGCTCAAAGCTCACCGGCATTGAGTTCTTGTTTTAATAGCGGTTGTCTTCCCTCTGTCCTTATGCCTGTGTACTGCAGGTAAGCCCTTACCCTACATGCCTTATGACATGAAGCTGGTTCTGGACCAGGAGGTCCACTCTGGTCGGCCAGGCTCTCCATACAGACTCTCCCCCAGGGAGCTGAGCAAGGCCTCACCCCAGCCTGACCCCAACGCCCCCAATGCCTCCCGCTACAGTGTGCCACCAGGTAAAAGCGCACATGTTCACCTCCTTTTTCCTTCCCTCTTTGCCTCCTCCCTTCCCTTGCTGATACAAACTAGGCTTTCCTGACTCCCATTGAGTCTGTTGTATTTGACATTGAAGGCACTTTTTGGACTGTTGGGAATATAATGTTCTGTAGCTTGTTTTGCAGTATTCTTCACGTTTGAGCCCCTCTTATATTTCTCTTCGACATGTTGCTTGATAGGTAGAATATGGTACATTAGTCAGTTGCTATGTTTGTAAAAACACAGCATTCAATGTTGGCCATTCCTCCTCGGCTCAACCAGCGAGGAAGAGGGAGAGAGATCAGCGATGGTTGAAGCTATAGAGGGAATGAGGTGAGGGAGAGGCGTTGGTGATTTTCTGATTGTTTCACGGCGGTTTCGTATTAGTCTCAGAGGGGCGTGACAAAGTATTTGACAAACTCAGCGGGCGCACACCCGGCCGAGGAATGTTCAGAACATGGCAAAATGAGAAGAAAAGAGAACATACAGGCAGACTGGTCATAATTGATGATAGGAAGGAATTCTTTTTTTATTAGTCTACATGTTTTTTTTTTAGAAAACTCTTGCATATTATACCAAAGTGTAGCAGCAGAGGACTGTTGTAGAGCTAATCCTATGATAAGCCGGGTTTGGCAGTGTTTTAAACATTTGAGCGCAAGATAAGCCAGGTTGAATTTCCTCTTGTCCAAAGGTTTATGTACCCACATTGCGGTCATGTACTGAGCGTGTTTAGTCAACGTTAGCTGACATGATAAATATAAATGCTGTCATGGAATATTTTCATTTTGACAATGTTCCATTTCCTGTGTAGCATGTTTTGGTTTGTTGACTAACAACATTTAAAAAAGAACATGTAGCAGTCTGGATATGTGCGTCGAGGCCACACAGAGCCTGCATCCCTGATGCACTTGTATGTCCATGCACGAGCATGTCCAGCTCTTTCGGGAATAATCGCATCCTGGAGATGAGGTTGGTGATTTTATAACTGCAGCGATTATGTCAATGCATGAGCCAGATATTGTTGGTCTGTCCACCATTCTGGATTAAAAAAGAGGCTGAGGTGGTGTTTGAGTCACTGCCTGTCAGTGGTTGCCATCAGCACCAGTTTTCACTTTTCAAACCCAAGAAGATGAGAGAAAGTATCATTTTGGTTTGTTTTGGCCGGGTCAATCACTTCCAGTCATTTATTCCCCATAAATCCTGACCTCCTCATTTTACATTTATGATATAGTATGTTATGAGCCCAATTTGTTGTGAAAATATTGACACTTTACATGGCACACAACATAAATTGAGTTTTTTTTGTCTAACCCTTTTACTTTATGGGAAAAACATAAATGCATAGCAAATACACACCTTCGTATTTATGTTTCAATCATGATTAATAACCTTTCACCTGCTCTGAACTTATATACACGTGTTTCCTCCCTTGCCTCTCAGGGCTTCGGTATAAAGGAATTATACAAACTCTATTTTTAAAGTACTGTCACTATTGCACCATGAATTGTAATGAGACCTTCATCATCAAATATAATGATTTCTTTTGATCATGTATAGCTCCCTCCCCTGGACCACCACAGTCATTATGCCCCCCTCAAACAGGATTTTTCTTTATTTCCGTTTGCACACTGACTGAAAGCTAGAAAAAATATTTTATAGCAATGTAATGTATGACGAGAACCGGTTTCGGATCAAATCTATTAAGACATTTGGCGATGATCTTGCTGGCAAAACAGTTTCTCATTATTTCAAAGATCCACGTTAATTTACCATATCTAGAGAATTGTGGTTTGTGGACAGCAGCAAAGATTTGATTTGGCTTGAGGAAGGCAAAGGGGTGCAGTCCACCAAACTCGGGTGTGTCTAACAATATTTTCCAGGAAAATGTCCACAGCTGTAGTTGATGTGGAAATGACTTTTGGACTTTAACTGAAGTTTGACAACAATAGCTTTTCTCGTTGGCCCTTTGGGGTAAATACTTCCCATGCCCTGACAAATGAGGTCGTCTCCAATGGGGAACTGCAGCGTGAACGTTAATGTTTGACACAGTCTCGCGCCAACAAGGACTCATAAATGTGTCATGGAGCTGCTTGTTTTTTCCCCGTGTGAGCCAGCGGGATGATGACGTCCATTCCCGCTGGAGGAGCTCTCACACGACCATTTGCATTTTTGATTTTGAGGCGTGCAGAGCTTGAGGCGCACTCCCTGCATGGAGGTTACTGCCGGTCTTGTGTTTGTGTGTATTGGTCGTCTACTCGGCTTTCCCGAGAGACGGTAAAGCAGACGGCAGGCACGGGCCGAGGATACCTCAAGCTGAGGACAGACTTCTTCAGAGCTGACTTGTGACACACTGGAGTCGCTCAGAATCAAGCTGGATATTTTATCATGGCGTCTTTGATGGGAAATGGAGCTTAATGGGACCCGTATGTTGGGTTGGTTGAAGTTGTGGTGTCTGGCGGGCAGAAGCATTTAGTGGGCCGAACTTGATTAGTGTGTGCGCAGATATTAGATATATTTTTGTGCGCTAAAAAAGTTTGTAATACTGTTTAAGTAGTTATCTAATCCTCAAATGTTGGCTGGTAAGCGTTCATCTCAGATATTTTGTTCATATTCCCAACAGTCCTCCACCCTGCCGCCAACCAGATGGTCCAGAGTATGCCAGATGGAGTCCGCGTGACGTTCAGCAGACCCAGTCGACCTCCCAACATTCCCTCTCCTCCTCCTCTCATTCCAACCACCAAGCCCACGGACAAGCCCTCCTTCATCCAGGGGGGCTCCATCTCGCAGGTAAGACCAAGAGGATGCGGTCGACTGGACACAGCAACCCTCCTTAGTACCCACACCACTGGCATCCTCACCACAGCGAGGACTAAACTCCACAAAAGGTTCTTTGTGTGGTGGTAACACATGCAGCAGGGAAGAAGAAGACATGTCAACACGAATGGCATGTTAACATGAATATAAACAATGCTAGAAATACTTGAAAATGTGGTTTTGCAAATGTTTGCCGAGAAAGAAAGGAAAGGCATACAACTGATTTGCTAAGGTCAAGGATGCACAGTGTGTTTTGATGAGTAACACTGAATGCAATCAACTTTTGATTTGTTTTCAAGAAAACTCCACCGGGCAACTTTTTCATCATTAAATTCATACGTGCTTAGAATGAGTCATTTCATGATGAGATGTTTTTCACAACAGACACCATGACGCTCTAAACACTGTCAAGTCCGATGTTACCATTTCTGTAACATTGTACGGGTGGAGTAGTGGAGCAGAGTGTGACCAGACATCAACCCTGAACCACAGTAGCCTCATGTTGTTGTTGTTGTTGTTGTTGTTGAGTTGCCTCAGTCCGCTTGACGTTAGCACATACATTGCGTACATACCATAGACGATGCAGACTATTAATTAAAGACGTACTGTACATTTTAAATATATTTACTGTGTTTTCAAACGCTCAAAGAAAATTGTCAGAGAATGTTTGAATACACAATAAGTGAAATTATAAGTAATACATTTGTCATCCAGTTTTGAACTTGTCAGGTGAAATAATTCTTCTTTTTTGAAAAAAATAGAAATGTTCAGAAATCAAGGAGCAGTAAAAATGATTGTCCAACATATTGAGCATTGTTCAATAAGTTTATTTGGGTTCCTCCGCTCTACAGAAATGGATCAAGCTTCCTGTGTCTTGTGCATGTTAGTGCTTACAGTGTGATCTCTAAGTAACCGTCAGGAAAACTTTTAGTTTATTAGCTGTTTACCTCGGTTTGTAAACGACTGTAACATATAAGAATATCAACACTTGGCACTACTTTTTGTTTTCACGGACTCATTGACCCGACCGTAAAATGTGATCTTTGTTCCTGCTTTTCCAGGGAACTCCTGGCACATACCTGTCGTCCCACGCTGTCTATGGGCCAGAGGGCAGTAAGAGCACAGTGGGCTCCATCTCTCTGGGTCTGCCTCGGCAGCAGGATCCCAACAAGCCTGGTAGGACACTGTCACATTACTAGTGCTGTACACATTAAGGACCAGCCCAGCCCAGTTTAGCAACATCTCTGAGGGATTACTATATTTGGAAGGCCGTAAGGTTTTATCTCTCTGCATCATAACATTTTACGAAAGCAAGCTTTTATTGAATAATGGCTTTTTTCAAAGCTCAAACATATTAATAATAGACGGATCACTCATGGCACACTTAAAATCTCCTCCATGCTATTTGGCAGTTGTTGTGATGATTAAAATGTTATGAAAATGCATCCATCCACCCATGAACAGAGTCATAATAATATTTAAATATGTATTAAATGAACATTGAAAACCAGGGTTTTACCGTCATTGAGCCTGAACTTCATCTGTTCCCTAAAGCTGTAGCCATTTTAATAAATCTATTAACCTAGAAAAACCTTTTTAGCATTTGTTTTTTAAGTTTAATCGTCTGTAGTTATTGTTTTGTTCTTTGTTCGTTCGGCCATAGTAAACAATTACTTGCTAAGCTAGCAGAGACGGTAAAAACCGGACATGCTTGACAAACAAGCCTGTTGATTAAGAGCAAGTCTGTTATCTAGACAGACTCGGACCAATTGTTGCTGGTTGATGGAAAATGCGTCACTCACCCAGGGATGTCGCCAGACACCCAGTTTGTAATTCTGCAAATGCAAGAGCTTTCTTTTGCTTTCTTTAGTGGGCCATAGGCTCAATCCCTTCTGTAAAAATGAAATTCTTTGAGATTGTTACTTAAACTCTTGTTTTTCCCTCTGTTAACCCTCCAGGAGGTGCAGCTCCATCCATACAGGACGGCAGAGGCAACCCAGCAAAGCTGGGCGAGGGGCTGACAATGAGAGGATCAATCACTCAGGTAATAAATGGATGAAATAGATACGTGACAGTTTTCAGTGGTCCAATATTTACGGGTATGTGATTCTGCCGTTTATGTTGCATTATATATTTGCTAATCTCTCCAAAATAGGGCACACCGGCCCTGCCCCAGTCCAGCATTGCTGCCGACCTCCTGAAGGGCACGATCACAAAGTTGGCCACAGAGGACCTGAGCAACCCAGACAAGGCGAGGGGAGAGCAGCTATCTAAAGGCCATGTCATCTACGAAGGCAAGAGTGGTCACATACTCTCTTATGATGGTAAGTGCTTTGATGATTGATATAGACAACAATTTTAACTGGTATTTCTCTACCAAGCACACACAATTCATCATGTATTTTTGTATTCAAAAGCTATCAAGAACCCCAGGGAAAACACCCGCAGCCCCAGAAGCGCCCATGAGCTGAAGCGCACTTACGACATGATGGAGGGACCCATGGCCAGGGGACACCCTGGAAGGGAAGGAGCTCCATTCGAGGGTACTAACTGCTCGTGTGTGTACACAATGCGTCCTGGTTTGTTTGTTCTGGATCAGCAGAGTGATTGTGCTCGTTTGTTTCTCAGGGTTGATCAGCAGAGCCTTGCCCAGAGAAGGTCCACATGGAGATCTAAAGGAAAGACCATTGATCCCAGGATCTATCATGCAAGGTAGCCATAGTCCCATCAGTCAATCACGGTTACAAGTAGCATCGAACTATGATAAAAGGCTGTAATACCTAGGGCTGGGCGGTATACCGTTTCAACCGGTATACCGGTGTCAAATTTACGTACGGTATGACCTTTTCACATACCGGCACACCGGTGCCCAGCCGTAGTCACTGGCGAAGCGGTCGGAGCTACTTGTGTTACGTGCGTTGAGTCATGGTTTTAATTTTATAACAACAATTAATAACCCGCAACTAACGCGCTTTAACAGGGCACAACACCACAAAACAACAGTTTGTGACACATAAACAATTTGTAACACTAATAATTGTACATTTTTTAAATTTACTCCGCCGAACTGCATGCTGGGTACAGCCCGCCCACTATCACAGAAAGAAGAAACTCCGTCGCTACATTAAAAAACGGAAAAGAGCGATGCAGGAGGAACAAGAGAGAGCAGAGACGCACCAACACAACGTGTTGCCCAGAGAGGAGCTGTGTCTGCTGGCTGGAGGGTTTGAAAAGTCCGACGTAGTTTAGAAAACGATGTATTGCAAAGAAGCTGAACCTGGAGGGACTTAGGACCCAGGGGAATGCAGGTGAAAACAACCCGAAAGAGACAGACCGGCTGTCACGCCACACAAACGGCTGTTCACAGCTTGCTGGGCAGTTGTGAGGGAGTTGGCCAGCGAGCGAACAACGAGCGGTGAACAGCTGTTCAGGTGGCCGCAGGTCCTTTTCGGCGTCAATAAATTAATGTTAATACCGTGATATACCGTGAAACCGCCAGAATCTTACAAAATACCGTGATATGCATTTTTGGCCATACCGCCCAGCCCTAGTAATACCTTTTCAAAATCTCTCCAGGAACACCGAGAACCGCCGCCGAGACTTATGAAGAGGCCATGAAATATGGAAAACAGATAAAGCGAGAGAGCCCCCCGATCCGCTCCTTTGAAGGAGGCATTGGCAAGGGCAAGCCCTATGAGGGAGTCAATACTATCAAAGAGATGGGACGCTCCATTCACGAAATCCCCAGACAAGATCAGCCTGGCCAGGACATCTGCAAGACCCCTGAGCTGTCAGACAGGAGGATTATGGAGGGCTCCATGTCTCAGGTAAAACACTTTGACTTTAGACCAGCATCTACTACTGCCATTCGTTAGATCTGTTCAGTGAGCAAGTTGTATGTTAAATGAAGAAATATACATACTGGATGTAGCCTATGATATTGACATTGAATTGATGACTGACGTGTTGCTTTCATTTCCCAGATTCACCCTCTCAACCAGTCTACTATCAAGCACAACGTCAAGTCCCTAATCACCAGTCCCTCTAAGCTCCCCCACAGCATGCCCCAGCTGGAGGCCATGGAACGTGCCAAATACGAGGAAGGCAAAGCGGTGCGCCACACCGTGGTCAACTCCACCGGCTCGGTCCTGCGCTCCACCCACCAGGAGGCCAGCAAATCCCAACTCAGCCCGAGCATGTATGAGGACGCCAACGCCCGCCGGACCCCCGTCAACTACAGCACCAATCCCGGGTCCCGAGGATCACCCATGTTGGGACGTGGACCAGAGGGTAAACATGTATTAACATAACATATAACATTAGGCAAACATGTATTACTGTTTTTTTTTTCTGGGACAGATATATTTTCAGGAGATGATATTAAGTTGTTTTTTAACCAAGCATTACCTTTTAATGAGCCTTGTGTGTCTCTCTCCTCCAAAGGTGTTATGAGTTCTGTAAAGTCTGCCGGTCATGAAAGGAAGAGCGCCATTACCCCGACTCAGAGGGACAATGTCCCGGCCAAGTCCCCAGTGTTGGGTGGTGACCCTCACCCGGTAGCCTCTCACAGCCCCTTCGACCCCCACCACCGGCCCGTCGGCCCCGGGGAAGTGTACAGACCCCACCTGCCTCCACACCTCGACCCCGCCATGGCCATGACCCTCCACCGAGGGCTGGATCCAGGTACAGTGTTTCTATCCTTTCCACCATAACTTCAAACAGCCATAATAGCCTTGTTTCTGTGTAAATTGACGAAGGCAACTCAGGACCTCTAATTCATAGGCACCACATTGGCAGGATCTTTTTCAGCTATTGACGTCAGCAGTGGCGATCGGTATCTGTGAGCCTTCTGTTCATATGTTTTGTTATGTTTTTTCTCTCCTCCCGCCGTCTGCTACAGCGTTCATGTTCCCCAGGCAGCCGTCTCCAACCGGCTACCACAACACCTACCAGCTGTACACCATGGAGAACACACGGCAGACGATCCTCAATGATTATATCACTTCCCAGCAGATGCAAGTCATTCGACCTGACATGGCCCGAGGGTTGTCACCACGGGAACAGCCTGTCGCTATGCCTTACGCAGCCGGGGCTCGAGGTACGGACCTGCACCAGCTGACCCTCCGCCGTGGGAGGGAGGGGCTGTAGTATGCAGACTGTGTGCTTGTGAAGTAGTGGCTACCTTTTCCAGACGCCCAGAAGCAAATGACCTGGTCAGATTTAGCTGATTTGCTCTTAGTATTGGGGCTGCAATACTTGATTTATCAATTGGGTACGGTCATCCAAATCTCCATTTGCTGATTGGTTGCCTCTTCCAAGTTGACCACTATTCCACGCCCTTTGCAGCCCTGTTGCTTACTGATCAGATGAAAGTGATGGGTTACAGCTAAATGTATACGGTGTTCATACATTCAGAAATTGATGGATCGGCTCTTGTTGTTCACCGTTGGCCCTTTGCTTCTGTCTGTAAAAGGGATTATTGATCTAGCCCAGATGCCTCCAACTATCCTGTTGCCTCACCCTGGGGGAACAGGTACTCCCACTTTGGAACGCATGGCCTACCTCCCTGGAGCTCAGCCCCCTTTCCCTTCTAGGGCTTTCAACCCAACCTCCATATCGCCAGGTGAGGACCCCTCCCTTTCCCACCCCAACACGTGTTCCCTTATCTACCCTGCCGCAATCGCAGTGTTCCCTCACACCTGTGTAAGAGTGCAGCCCTGCATTGGCCTGAGGTGTCAAAGGTCAGTTCTGCTTGTCCAGTGGAGGATCCAGTAGAGCCTTAATGCAATCACACCGGGAGGGATTTTTCACAAAACTGTCTGACTGTTGATGTTTCTTTTTTACCTACAGAAATTGTGCTCCCCAATAGATCATTTCAAGGGCACAGAAAACATGCACAGTTTATTTGTAATCACAGTAACATTCCTGAAACGGAATATTACCGTGATTATGATGGATTCAGAACTTGGTTCCCATTTCCCTGTGAGTTAATGTGTGTTTTAAACCAGTGTGTGTATGATGTCTGTCATTGTTGTCCGCAGGCCACCAAGCCCACCTCGCTGCTGCAGCTGCTGCCAGTGCAGAGAGGGAGCGGGAGCAGCGTGACCGCGAGCAGCAGGAGAAGGAGAGGGAGCACCGGGAGAGGGAACGGGAGAGAGAGCGGGAAATGCGAGAACGAGAGCGGGAGAGAGCCAATGAATACATCCGCGGAGGTGAGTTTTGTTGCTGTTTAGAAGTTGTGAAAATCCGAAGTTGTGAGGCCGCGGAATACGGACGGTTTCGGTCTCAGTTTCAGAACCGTTCCACCCTACTGTGTTATGTTAAATGTATACATGTAGCTTAATACCGCCATGATAGACCGCCTTATACTTAAATACACTTGACACTTTCACACAACACTTACACTCATGCACATTCCATGCACATTATCTTATTTTTGGTATTTTGATATGCTACTGTTTCAATGTAAATATTTATTCATCCATTCATCCTCATTTATTGCACTGCGTTAACTGTTAAATGTGTATTGTTAAATGTTAAATGTATGCACCTTCCCGCCAGGACAAATTCCTTGTATGTGTAAACATACATGGCAATAAATGATTCTGATTCTGATTCTGATGATAGTTCAACAGTAACTGCTCTGGGGCACTTTATTTTGAAACCCACTGTTTAAATGTTTCATGATTGTGTGTGTGCGCATCAGGTGGACCAGAGCAGCCGGGACGGCCAGGAAGTCGAGGTTATCTGCACTCCCCTTCTCCCTCGCACAGGACGCAGGATGTAGTGGTTCAGCAGCGGCCTAGCATCTTCCAGGGCAAGAGTGTCATCACCGCTCTAATGTAAGTCTCAACCTACATTTAGATGGGCTCACTTGTACTCTTTGTATATGTCTGACGGTTTGTGCTCAAGTTACAGTATGTGCATGTTTCAAGCTGCATGTCTTTGAACTGATCCCATTCATCAGGAAATCTTTATTAATCTAATAATGTATATGATCTCTTTTATTTCCTCTTCAGGCCCCATTCAGCAGCAGCGTCGGCTGCAGCACAGAGTAGCTCTCGCTACAGCACTGCAGCCGACGCTCTGGCTGCTCTGGTGGACGCCGCTGCCTCTGCTCCGCAGATGGATGTGGCCAAGGTGAAGGAGAGCAAACACGAACGGGATGACGAGATGTCTAGAGCCAGAGGAGCCAGCCTCTCCGAGCAGCAGCAGCAGCAGCATCAACAACAACAACAACAACAACAGCAGCATCAGCAGCATCAGCATCAACAACAACAACAACAGCAGCAGCAGCAGCAACAACAGCAGCAGCAGCAGCAACAACAACAACAACAACAACAGCAACAACAGCAACAACAACAACAACATCAGCAGCAGCAGGAGGCAGAGAGGCGGTCCATGCAGTCCCCATATGGCGCTATGTCTCTGCCAGGGGGTAAACCCCATCCAGCGTACTCAGACGGCCCTGGAGTTAAGGACAAGGGCCCTCAGACCTCAAAGTCCCGCATCGAGGAGGAGCTTCGGACTCGTGGAAAGACGACTATCACAGCCGCTAACTTCATCGACGTCATCATCACACGGCAGATAGCCCCGGACAAAGACTCCCGAGAGCGAGGCTCTCAGAGCTCTGACTCCTCTAGCAGCTGTGAGTGTGTTGGATACATGTGGGTTAGGACATGGCTGATATTAACAGCTCATACGTGCACATACATTGGCGTTAAACCTATTTTTCTGAAAGAAGAACATTTCCCTTTGCTGAGCATTAATAGTAACTCTTGGTCCGTACTTGTCCTGCAGTGTCATCCAGTCGATACGACAACACCGGTGGAGGAACCATTGAGGTGATAAGCCCTGCTAGTTCCCCAGTCCAGGCCCAACAGGACAAACCAGAGGAAGGGCAACAACAGGCAGCAAGTATGAACATACCAACTCCGTTTGAGCATATGATATTTTCCAGTAAGTAGTATAGTGAAATTGTTTCAATTCATTCAAAGATTGTTTCAAGATGTTGTGCTTCAGGTCAAAGAGCACTTATAACAGATTTGGCTATGAAGGCTAAATTTAGCTGCTTGGCAATTGGCTGTTTTTACTGTGGCTGTGATGACTTACCCCACTGACCTTGTCATGCGAGACCTTCAGACACCATTCCTCTGCACCAGTCTCGTCACGAGACTCCACTTGAAGTTATTCCTGTCTCCTGCAAACAAATGTGGACCATTTGTTTTTGGCATACAGTGTATTAGCTTCTCCCTGTCTCTCCACACCTCACCCTGACTCAACTACGCTCTGTCCCCTGTCAACCTTCACCAGCCGGCATGCGGGGCTACGACATGAGTCGTTACCGGCCGTCAGGGGAGCAACCGCAGCCCAGTTCCCAGCAGCCTCCTTCCTCCCAGGTTGAGAGCTACTCCCAGGTTAACAAGACTCACCGGGTCATGACCTTGGCAGACCACATTTCGGTAAGAAACGCTGGGAAATCTAAATAAAAGTAATGCGGCACAGGCTTGATTTAACATGTTTGTCGACCCATCATACAGAACTAACCTGTTTTTATGGTCACTCCCTGTCCTGCAGCATATTATAACCCAGGACTTCGCCAGGAATCAGGACCCTCCTCCCGTCTCCTCCTCAGCTTCGGCCACATTCCAGAGCGCCGGGCCACATGTTTCCTCTTCAGGCCGAGTCAAGATGCCCAGCCGCTACAGTCCTGAGAATCAGGTCCAGGCCTCACACCACCAGAGACCCTCCAGCAGAGTTTCCCCAGAGAATGCCCCTGACAAGTCTAGATCCAGGTACTTGGACCAGCCTGTTGACCCTGAAATAGTCAGAGCGGGTCTAATTTATTAGCCGTCATCTGTCAACAATTTGTCTCTCTCTGCTCACCGTCTAGGCCGGGTAAATCTCCAGAGCGAGGCGGCAGGCAGATGGAGAACTATGAACCCATCTCTCCACCACAGAGCTACCAAGGCATGGACAAACCGGAGGCGACCGGGCCGCCGCCCCAGAGGAGAGAGGCGGACCACTCCGAGATCAGGTACGGGATATTGTCATAATAACGTTTCTCTTTTACAATAACCACTCGAAATGATGAAAGCACTTGCAAATGACAAGGTGGAAAATAAATGTTCTTTTCACCGCTTGTTTTCTTCTATGAAACAAAAATGTAATCATATCCTCTAAACCAGGGGTGTCCAAACTACGGCCCGCGGGCCAACTGCGGCCCGCGGGTCAGTTTTTATTGGCCCGCAGCAAATTCTAGAGTCTAGACCAAGGGTGGGCAAACTACGGCCCGCGGGCCGGATCCGGCCCGTTGGGCGTTTTTCCGAAGCACGATGACGACAAAAGACCAGCATCGATGTTTCTTAACTCAAGTCGGGAACGGAGAAGCGTTACAGCGGTCTTTACGTGCCGTGCTTCCTGCAGCGCATCAGGCTGCGAGTCCAGCTGCTGCTGTCTGCTCACCTCCACCCCTCCCCCACAGGCCAGCGCGCCACGGAGACATGGTCCGTTTTATACGGCATAACGAACGCACATCAGACCCACGGGACTCATGTGACATATAGGGTTCTGCCTGCCAGCCTCCTGCCAGCTTCCTGCATTGAGCCCCTCTGCAACAGGTCTCTTGTGTCCAGAGAGCAAAAACAAATTCGAAAAATGTAGTTTATCACGCAGGACAGTGACTCGGCGTGTATAACTAATTGACGAAGACTTAGCCAGCAAGTTAAACAAAAAAGCTGAGTCATTTAAGTTATATTCGTTAGTAAGTAATGTAAGTTCTCTTTACTTTTTAGTTATTGGCTTTTATTTATAATGTATATTGGTTCACACAAACACTCTCTATCCATCTGATACTGGCCCGGCCCGTCTGTCAAATTTTAAAAGTCAATGTGGCCCCTGAGCCAAAAAGTTTGCCCACCCCTGCTCTAAACTAAAAATAAATCTGGTTTAAATTAAACTCAAACACTTTTTCTCCACTCGTTTACAATATATTCATAGTATTCATATTGATAGTCCGATGTTGGACGCTGTCTGCCCAACAAGCCAGTATATCTCTTAATACTGAAGCTTAAAACTGATTCAGAATTAGTTTTGATATTGATACTAACATTGTAGTAATATAGTAACTGAGACCATTCAAAGGTAAAATAAGAAAGTCATTTCTAACAATAAAATGTAGACTAAATTAATTGAAGTATAAATGTCTAGTCAGCTGTAATAATGTTGTGAATATTAAATAAACAGTTGTTGTTTTTTTTATATATGAGCCCGTAAATCAATTTCTTGTACGACGCCAGCCGGCAGAACGTTCACCCCTCTCTGGGGTTGAGGGGGCCTTGTGCCAAGAGCTGGTTGTCCCAGTTACCCCTTTGCTATTTGACCTTTTACCCTTTGTCTGGCTCAAGGAATGACTCGCGGTCCCCAGGGAGTGTCAGCTATCTGCCGGCCTTCTTCACCAAGCTGGAGAACACCTCACCCATGGTGAATTTAAAGAAGCAGGAGATCTTTCGTAAGTTGAACTCCAACTCTGGTGTCGGTGATTCTGATGTTGGTAAGTGGGCCTTCTCTTTTCCTCCCCCTTTCAAACTAACATGCATGCAACACATTTATGTGTTATCACCTCATTACTTGTCATTTTTAAAGCTCCTCCAGCATGTGATGGCACGGGTTCAACTTGACTTACTGTATCAAGTTAAACTTTCATGGCAGACATTTAGTTGTTTTTTCAACACCAAATGATTATCTTACAGGAAACGCACAACCAGGTACCGAGATTTTCAACCTGCCTGCTGTGACCAGCTCAAGTAAGCAGCAGTTAAACTCGCTCTGAGACGTGACACTTCTAGTGTATGTCTCTTTTCTCATTGTATATTTTATTTATTTTGTTGTGGTTTATAGGCGGCCTCAACCCCAGGAATCACTCATTTAGTGACCCTGCCAATAACCTGGGCCTGGAGGACATCATCCGCAAAGCCTTGATGGGCAACTTGGAGGAGAGACCGGAGGAACACCAGGGAGGACTAGGGGCACCCGGCCAAGGCAGTGACGCCCGCCAGGAGGCCAACCCATCACCCAGTATGGGTAGGCACAATATACATGGTCGGGATGACACATGATCAGACGGGTCCTGATGTTCAACACGTTGCTCATGTCCACATTCTGCCTGTTTGACTCTGCAGGGAAGCAGAAGCACAGTAAAGCCAACAGCCGGAAAGCCAAGTCCCCTAACCTCGGTCAGGCCTACGCTGGAGGGGAGCGTCCGTCTTCTGTGTCCTCCGTCCACTCGGAGGGAGATTATCACAGACAAGCCCAGGCCCAACCCCAATGGGGCTGGGACGACCGACCTTCGTCCACAGGTGAGCTGTCCTGCCTCTTGCCACCGACAAGAACTGTCAACCTGGAGCCAGCTCATCTAATTCTTCTAAAATGTTCTCTTTCTTTGCCCAGGATCCATGCAGTTCCCTTACAACCCGCTGACCATGCGGATACTGAGCAGCACGCCACCCACCTCCATAGCTTCTCCCTCCATGCAGCAGCAGCAACAGCAACAGCAACAGCAGCAGCAACAGCAGCAGCAGCAGCAACAGCAACAGCAACAGCAGCAGCAGCAACAGCAACAGCAACAGCAGCAGCAGCCGCCTCCAGCTGGAGCCCCGGTGGCTCAGCAGCGAGTGTGGCAGTCTCTGCTGTCAGAGCAATACGAGACCCTGTCCGACAGCGACGACTGAGCCCTCCTCACTACAGCCCAAAACACCAGAAGAGAGGCCTGCGCCAGGGCTCGTCTTTTCACCCCACCCGCCACCTCTCCCAGAACTATCCTCGCTCACCGGCGAGTGTGACAAGTAGATGGGACGGTGTCCTTTTTATTTTTGGTGCTATGGCGCCCACTGGCTGTTAGCTGAGAGTACAAGCAACAGCCTCTGACAGGCAGGGCTCTCCGGGGCAAGACTGGCTTTGGTCTGGAAGCACTCACCCAGCCTGTCGGTGAAATAAACAAAACGCGACTGAGGGGATGACACGAGCTATAGTAAAGAAGAAGAGCTTA
Organism: Cottus gobio; assembly: GCA_023566465.1. Taxonomy (NCBI): domain Eukaryota; kingdom Metazoa; phylum Chordata; class Actinopteri; order Perciformes; family Cottidae; genus Cottus; species Cottus gobio. The sequence continues at coordinate 22,704,160 of CM042229.1, read as the reverse complement.
AAATGTAAAAAGAAACCGCATAAGAGACTATTTCTGAAATTTTTGGATTTCTGTAAAGATATACCTTGTCTTTAAGAAAATCATTGTATGTAAATAGAGTAACCTTTTGCAGTGTTTTTCTTAACTTGATTATTTCTTATTTTAATGTTGCTTTTAAATTGATCCACTTTAAATGGGAAGGTTAGGGGTGTAATCTTTAGTCATCACGGTTGGCTCTCCCGGTCCAACCCCACACCACACGATCTGACACCCACTCTAATATTTGTACCATGAGAGACCAGACGTCTGCTTTGTCCTTGACCACGAGTGGTGCACAGAGACCGTGCCACCGAGCACCACCAGAGCCTGAACATTGTGTACATTCGAGGATCGAAAACTAAACACAGACGAACAATTTAAACAGCAATGAAATTTTGACGAGCATCCACGTCACACAGTGGAGATGATGCGTGGATTGTAACTATCAGATGGTAGTGGTAGCTTCTCACCCCGGTCTAGACGGAGACATGTCTTCAAAAACAAGTTGAGAACACTGGTGTCACAGCAGAAAGGTGAAATGTCTGATATAAGCTTAATTTTGCCGAAAAATATATCCTTATGCCTACTCCTGGACCCTGTCTGAATAATGAAAGTGAGCCAATGTTTTATTTTGTTTCAATAGAGCTGTCCATGGTGTGTCACACGTAGCTGTCTCTCTCTGCAGTTTCCAACCTGTCCAGAATGATCTGCTCTGCAATGTTGTCATGGTAAAAAAAAAAAAAGGTTTTGCCATGCCTTGTGACTTGAGAAAGAAGGCAGCTTTAACTAATTTTCTCAGAGATATACGTTGGTGTTTGATGTTTGTATTTGTTTCTGTAGTCCTTTTTTTTCTCCTTTTTTTATTTGATACTGTCCTGACACAAATCTGAACTCTGTAAATTGTCTTTTCATTACACAAAAAGGCAAAACTAACCAAACATAAAGAATGGTCTGCACCATTGTTGCACTTTTTTTGCTTTGTAACTTGTGACAAAAAAAAGCATACTACCTGCTGTGTAACTTATTCAACCTCCAGCACAGGAGTATACTAAGATGTGCGTTAACTCTTTCCCACCACTCACAGAAATCTGGATGTTTTGACTTCCTGTCTTTTCTTGTAGCTGGTACATGATTTTGTAGCGTTGACACTTGCATCATAGTTACAGTTTTAAGTGTATGGTACCGTTCAATGTTTAGGAGTTGGCTGTCATGGTGATTCTTAACCGTGACCACTTGATCTCTGCTTTCGTTGTCAATCAAAAGGCATACAGCTTTGAATATGAATTATTATAGGTCAACTTCATCAATGGCAGTAATGTTCCTTTACAAGTATGTGAAAACAAAATACCACACTTTGGCTTTCAGCTTTCACTTTTCTCAGTTAACAAACCCATTCTGCTTTAAACTTGATCTTTTTTTTTTTTTTTTCCTTCCTTTCATTTTGAATCCTTGTTTTAGCACATGTTCAGATTAAAATTTTCTGTCATTTTCAACATCTTTGTTATCCTGTTTTCACAGGATGCTATGTGTTTACAAAGATAATGACAAAAAAAGTTTACAAACTTGAATCTTAAAGAAATCCGACATGAAGCCGAAAAAGAATTGGAGCATCTTTTCAGCTCTTTATCAAACACAGTGGTGACTTTTTTTTTTGTTTGTCTTTTTGAAATTGAGACTTGAAAACCCGTGTATCCTATGATGTTGAAATGCAATGTTTGTATCGCACAATGTCTCTTAGTAGGCTATTACAAGAGTTCAGACCAATCAAATAAAGTGGATCAGTTCTCCACCACTGAGAAGTGTAGAGGTTCTTAATAGGCAACTTATCAGGTTAATTAATGCAATATATAACAACATGGTTTCAGAAATTGCAATTGCAACTTGTTGCATGCATGCATACAACATATAGTCTCCATTTCAGGCCACACATTTAAACATGAGCCATGTAAAAAATCATCGGTTGGGGTACATGGCTTCAATTATATATCTGCTTTCCATTTAGGTGGCATGCCAGTGACATGCCTTTTGATATGGGTCGGTTTTACAGCAGACATTTTCACATGTGGCAATTTTTCCAGGTGAAAAGGAGATAGTTTGGTGTCAAGTGATCACAAAATTTTCTTTAACAGTTGTTATATAAACAAGTGTTGCAGAGTTATGTTTCAAACATTCCAATAGAAAAAGAAAGTTAGTGTAGGGTTGCCAATATTGGAATTGGTATATACACAGTATAAACTTCTTCTGCAGTGTACACTGAGTACACTGCAGAGGGCCCAAAGAAAAACTGCTACTCAAAACACTTGAAGCCCAAATGCATTCGGGGGGAAATGGTTACAACAGTATTCTCCCCTGTCATGTAACACTGCGGGGACATCGACAAAAAGTAAGTTTGAATAATTTTGATTACATTACATTTCATTTAGCTGACGCTTTTATCCAAAGCGACTTACAATAAGTGCATTCCACCATGAGTACTCTTCTTTCGGGGCCAAAATATCTCAAACGTAAATAATTAATCTAGTGTTTGAATTATACTTGTTTTGTCTCTGTTAAAAGTAATTATTGAAGTAAAGAAGAAAAACATCAATAGAACAGGTAACTACAAACTTAGAGGTATGTATGCACACAACTGTGTCTGTGAATTGTAAAATTGGTGTGTAATACATATTGAATTACTAATCTAGGAGGCTGCTTTATATACGGCACATGATGTAGTTGGATATGCCGACTACAGTATATTTAATGTATACAGCAGCTTAAATTGATAGGCCTATTTGAGAATCTATATATATATATATATATATATATATATATATATATATATATATATATATATATATATATATATATATATATATATATATATATATATGTGTATATGTATATGTATATGTATGTATATATATATATACATACATATACACATATACACATATGTGTATATGTATGTATGTATATATATATAGGTAGGTAAGAAGGAAGGTATGCCATCGCCTCTGTGGTAGCGGAACAATAAAATAATATCCACTATATCCGCTTACAACATTATGGTGTACTTTTAATCTTGGCGGGAAAGCAAAAGTGCGAGCCGGAAGTCGTAATGTTTTGGTCGCAGCTTATTGGCTGCCGGACTCGTCGGTATCCGGCAACAAAACGGTGTGAAAATGCGTTCATTTTTACCTGCAGTGGCCGAACAGCTTTTCCGAGATATTCAAAACACACACCAGGAAACGTCCCAAAGTAAGTCGAGGGTGATAAAGGGAGATAAACCCGACCGTTGACCCCGGTCAATAAAATAAAATAAAAAAGCAGCTGTCGCTTTAACGTCACGCGCTAAAAAAGCATAATGTGACAAACTCGGTCGCGTGACTTTCTGAACAAACTTAACGTTTGTTAACTTAACTACTTTGTTAGAAAAGTATTTTCCGTTTATTAGAACGCAGCTGTCTTTACAATGCTTTACAGTAACGTAAATGTAGCATGTGGTATTAACTTAATCTTGTTCCGGCGTTTTACTCGATGTAGTTTGATATTTGGCCTGTGGGAGGCGCTGCTGTCACAGTCTTTCTGGTATAGTCTGGTATAAACCACAACAGGCTCCTTTAACAGCAGATATATTGACCTGCGGAGTTGTAAAAGCTCGTCTGAGTGTGTGTGTGCGCGTGTGTGCGTGCGCGTGTAATGCATGATACCAAAACAAAAGCAAATTCAGCCCTTCAGCTTTTATTTGTATTATTATTTACACCAGGCTCTCACATTGACAACATCGCAGTTCTTGAACATTAGTTACATAAAGCACTGTTTTTGTCGACAGGACATAAACTATGTGAATGTTATGCCACAACACAACAAGGTTATTGATATTATCCATAATATACTGGAGGTTTGAACCACAATGTAAAAGTCTTCATAAAACCTGACAATAAGTGGCATTTGCAGTGCTTTTTAATAAAATGCAGTATAGAATATAACATTGCGTTACAAAGTGAAAGTTCTCCAGCAGCTAATAAACATTTTTTAGGAAGCAAAGTCAACCAAACATGTAATCAAGAAGTAAAGGATCTGTCTGTGTATCTGAATACAGTATCTTTAACTCAACATCAACACAAAGCTGTCTCTTAAAACAGTTTATTTTTTGTAAATACAAAAACAGTGAATAAATATGAATACACAATTACACATTTTAATAAATTATGTTTTTCTCTCTTTTTTCGCAGTTCCTGATGACCTGCTTATTGCGTAAGTATCAATCTTATTAGTCTCCGTTCATCACAGACGTTTATCAAAATGTCTGCAAACATCAGTTACATCATTAAGACGATCCATAAACGTGTTACTCTCCAACGTCTCCAACAAGTTAGGATCTATGTAAAAAAAAAAAAAAAAGAAGGTCTGCACATGGCTGAATCTGAGTGGGTGTGAAGTGCAGAAACCACAATGAGGAGGTCGTTGGGAGGAGGTATTTATTTACTGCCTGTATTTGCCAAAGTGACGTAGTGCTGAGACGCAGCGTCATGATGCTGCTCTGCGTCTGTACTGAGACATTTCTTTGGCTTTGTGGTGAGTTACTGCGAGTGAAGGGCCACTTACTGTCTTGGTCCACACAGCCACATCCTGTCTGTCAGGAAGCCTCTGTTCAGGGACTCTTCATTATACACATGGGGTTATCCACAAGCACACATCGACCTATTGTTCTCATCCCAGACATATATATGTATGTGTGTATATATATTTGTGTGTGTGTGTGTGTGTGTTATACACACACATAAGAGACTAGCACACACTGTGAGTGTTGTTCATATTTATAAATTAGTCTGTATGCATACCATGTCAAGTTAATTTCTTTGCATAACCCAATACGGATGCCTGCACTTGTTTCTCTTGCCTCTTACGCTGTTCTTCTTTGTGTCTTTCAGGCTGAAGTTCGTCTTCGGGCCGTGCGCTCTGCAGGCTTTGGACCTTGTCGACCAGCATGCCGTCACTTGTCTGTCTTCACCCAGTGGACGCAAAGCATTCCAGGTCTGTCACACTTCTGTCTCTGAACCTTTATAAACGGGAGCCCCACTTGCAAATAAATAGTTTGCATTCCGATGTAAAATCATCGTCACGATACCTCCATTCTCCAGCGAAGTCCTGTCCTCCTTGTAGGAGCTACATAACCAGTGTGAGCAGGAGTATTCTTATCCCTCTGAATCCCGCTGACGGGTGTTAGGAGCACCTAACCAGTTTTATCACGGCTATTGATCATTGAACAACAAGAAAGTCGGCACAGTGGATTGTAGGACTGAAGATGTGCTCAGTGGGCATCTCCACCGTACGTCTTACAGTGTTTATCTTTAAAGATACAGCGACCTCTTGTCCTGTAAAGCATCTTTTTTTTCCTGTCAATATCCACTCAATCATCTTTCACAAGTCCAAACATTTGAGACCTCTGTTCAGTGGTCTTGACCACGTCAAGGACATGATGTTGTGTTCAAGACAAGCTCGTGACAGTTTTTGGATCCAGTTTTTGGAACATCCATTAGTCAAGTCCTGGCGTGGTTCACACAAATACACTACACTGTTGTGTGTATTTCCTGGCTTGTGACATTTTATTCTTGTATAATAGAGGCACTGAGAGGTGGATACTTGCAGATCACAATAAAAGGTGTCACCTACCGAACTCAAGTTGTTTATTATCTGTGGGTTAAATTATAATATCTTAATACAAACATTTCATTACAAACCTTAAACAATAGTGGCCGGCTGAGTGTTAGTTACATTGAGTGAGCTCCTTGATGAAGTTCTTAAATTATAATCGACGTGGAGTGATTGTGATGGGAGGAACGAGGCAGGCCTTGGTACTGAGGTTGTGGTCGGGTGACCCACATTTCCTGTAAACTCCTTCAGGCCCCTGCAAAAACAGGTTTTATGCAAGGAAAGCACAATGCAGCTAAATAAAGACATTTGTTCTGTTCTGTTGGGACACTCTCAACTTCAATTGTTGACATCCATCTCATTTCCCTCAAGGTTGTCCGGCACAGAATAAGCAGCGTTATGAGCTCTTTTTCATTTTTGTTCTCATTGGAAAAGAAATTGTGGACGTTTACTAATATTAAAAAAATGCGTCAGATTTGCCAAATATATTCAGCACATTGTGATATTTAGATTTTGAACATTGAGGTCTGTGATTCCTCAACACATCTTGTTTATTCTGACTGAATGTTCTATTCAGTCTGTCAGAGCAGAAATTATTCGTCGGTCTGAGAAGAGAAATCTGATATTACTGCTGTTGTCATACACGAGGGTCGGCTTCTTTCCTTTGCCATTTATGATGATGAATTAAATATGTTTAGGTCTTGGACAACACGCGCAGTTAAAAAACGTTGCGTTGGGCTCTGGGAAGCGCTGTGAGATGCGCCTGGAATAAAAACCGACTGCAGCCGTAGTCTGTCCAGACATTTCATTCTTGCAGCAGAGATTCATGGCATCAGACTGTGAGTTGAGAGCAAATAATGAACTGGATGCAATAGCTTGCAGACTGTAGGGCTCAGTGGAAGTGACGTGTCTGAACCCGTGGGAAGGTCACGCATGTCTCCGTCTCTGTGAGCTCAGTTATAATTCACACGCATTCGGAGGCCGTCACTCACTCACAGCTGCAGATTGACTGGAGACAGTCGGCCCGGCTCCGGCTGAAGGTGAAAGTCTTCCCACCAGCACTTCTGAAGCTCACTCATTAACACATGAGATCCTGTTCGTTTAATCTGTAGTAAATCAAAGTTAATGTCTCAGACTAACACAGTATGGTTGACTTTAATAAGAGAGTCATTTATCAGGATTTACATTTAATGGAACATGTGTGTATTTAATGGATGGCTCATGGATTTATTTGCCCTGTCAAGCGACTTCGTTGTGTTTCATGCTTTCCCATCTACCTGCAGCTACTCGCTTCTCTTTTGGGCCGAGCACATTGCTCCCAGGGGAAGTTTCACCAGCTTCACGGCATGTTAATGATCACATAACGTTCTTCTTTCTCTTCGTCATAAGTCTTGGAAGAAGTTTATTTAGTGGCAGTGAGTGGCGCTGCTCTGATCTCGGTCTGCTTTATGTTTGAACCGGCGGTGATGCATTAAGTGAGGCTGTAGTTTACACCACGTCTGTTCAAAGCCATGCCACAAATGTTTAGCTTCCCCGGCTCTCTGACTCTCGACTTCAACTTGACAGCGAGTGCTTCATGAAGCAGCGGCCCCTCTCCTCCTGCCACCTGCCTATACATCTGGAGCCAGAACGGGGCTGGCATGGCATTAAGCTGCAGTTTAAGTTGGCTTAACGTAATCACAGCGTGTCTCTGACTTTTAAGATATAAAAGTTGGAGAAAGGGAGGCGACGGTGCCCCTCTGATGATCTGTGTGTGTTTCTCCCTCTGAGTGGACCATATATGGGCAGCGTGTGACAGCAGTGTGAGTTAGGAGAACGTTGTTAACCCTCTTGAAGTGAGTGAAAGCAGTGATGACATTTTGGAAAAGCAGTGGCTGACGTAAAAGATGGAGCGCCATCGCAATTAGTCATCCAAGAGTCCTTAGAAATTTCCTGTGTGAGGAGAGGATGAGGGAGCCGACTCCTCATCGGCTCATGAAAAGCAACATCTTCACGAAGCGGAGGTGGGTTTTCTCAAGCGCTTTCCAGAAAATCATCAGAGCCGCAATCAAAGTGAAAATGGATTCTTGGAGCACATTGAGTTTACTGGAAGAAGAACTGTGACGTGTGCTAACTGGGCTCTGTGTCAGAGAGATGCTGAAGGAGTTGATCAATTAACACATTTCACCATTTTCTTTGTCACTTCCTGTTATTATTCTGCTGTTTCCGTGGGACACAATGGAGTTTCTCATGTTGCTGAGGTTATTGAGTCTCCTCTTCCCTCAAAAAGAATGAATAACTCATGAGAGCACGGCATTTCACTGCTGGGATCTCATTCTTAACGCTCAGTGACCTTTTCACATGCGATGGTGCCTGTTAGGAAACCGAAGTAGCGAGTGAGTAGTGTATGAAACACCAGCTGCATGAACACGAGCCCTCTGTGGGTGACGGCTTTGGTCTTTCAGCTTGCAGCTAAATATTGAGGACAGTAGTGCTCAAACAGTTGTTGATTAAGCAGTTGAATGACATTATTGGACCATTTTGATAACTTATTAATTCATCTTAAGATTCAGGCTATAATGCCAAAGTTTTCAGGTTCCAGCTTCTACATAATTGAGGAATTTTCTCTTTTTTTGTTTAATCTATAATTGGAAATTGATTATCTCTGGGTTTTGGACTGTGGGTTGACCAAAACAAGCAATTTGAAGATTAGAATAGTTTGGGGCTCTTCACCACAATAAAGGATACAGTAGAATAAAAGATACCAGCGAGGAGTATGACTTCTTCTGTGCCTCTGATCAAGTTTGACTTGGCTGATCAGATATCCGTGTAGTTTGTATACGGAGCAAAGATATCTTCATACGTTTTGGGAAAGGGGCCGTCGTGATGCTGCTGCTGTGCCTGGTTGAACGGAGAGGCTGCAGAACTGCATCAGTCAGCCAAAGGCTTCATACAGTGTGCTGCAGTACAGACACAAGGCTTCCGTAGCTCAACCACTTCCCAGAGCTTTCAATTTCCCTGAAGCCTTGTTTGTGGCGTGGAAACAGTGGACACGGGGCCATCCAAAGGCCTGGTCCTCTGGCTCGGGACTGCTTCCCGAGGAGGGTTCCCGTGAGAGCCAGCATTTCGGGGCAGAGACGGCGCCAGAGCTTTGCTCGGCGGCTGAATGGCAGATCTTGGATGTATAGTGTCGTTCTGAGGTGACCTGGACACCTGCCAGGCAGCGGAGGCCTCCAGTTTGTGGTGTGTGTGTTGACGGCGTCAGCTGCCAACTTTGTGGTGTGATCTGCCGCAGAGCCACACAATCAATGAGGGCAGCATGCAACAAAAAGGCCCAAGTGTGAGCTGGTTTTCAATAAACTTGGCTCTTTAGAAACTGTCGAGGTCCTTGGCTTGGTCTCCACAGTTGTACTTTCTCTCCCTCCCCATCCTGCTGTGCATGGTGTTTTATTCATCTTCACCGAGGTGCTTTAAATCCATGTAATCGTCTTTTTTGTGCCTTTTTATTAATAATGAAGTGTCACGTTTTTTTGCTTGTGTAGGTCACAGGGAAAGCTAATTTATCGAGGCTCTGGAGAATAATGGAGCCTGCTCTGCCATCTTGGGAGGCTAGGGAGATTAGTTATTGTGAAGTGTCGAGCTAATCCACGCCTTAATGTCCCCATGTGTCATGTGCACGCCGACCAGACCGCAGCCGGGGAGATTGAGCGCCAGCATCGTGGACGGGAGCTTCTGTCAGCTGAGGCCATTAGACGCCACGTACGGGTTGTTTAAAAATGCATCCTTTCTATCCCGTCTCCTCCAAATAAGTAATGTGAAATGATGATGATGATGGTGGAGGAGGCAACCTCACCTTCAACACAACCACCAGCCTGTCACTTCTTTGAAAGATGCAAAAGGAGAGTCCAGCCCAACAGGTTTGAAGAAGGGATAGTCCGTGAGTTTGAACTGTGAAGTTTCTAAAAAGGTGGAAATCACTGCATGAGAACTTTAAACAGGGACGTCTACACTGACATTAGCTGGTGAAGTCACACGGTCACAGTTGAGCTGTGACTGAAGATCCGCCCTTTTGTGTATTAAGAAGAAGCGCAAATAACACAATCATTCACTGTGCATGTCATTTTCCCTTTTCTCCTCCTCCATCGTTACCCAATTAAGTTCCTACCTCCCAACACAGAACGAATGGCACCGTTGTCAGGAAGCACATTATAATAGCACGGTATTAATAACGCAAAGAGAATACACAAAATAAATGAGTAAATAAACGGGCAGGTATTAAAACAGATAAGTAATGAGTTAAAACATGTGTAAGACCTGCTGGTGAATTGAGACATCTACTGCAGCTATCCACTACATTTGATTATATATTATATATTGATTATATATTATGAATAGTAGTATATTCAACCATGCACATGAAGAGCTGTTGTTGACCCTCGTCAGGGCCTGGTTAGAAGATATGCTTTTATCCCATGCAATAAAACTTTTTTTATTATTATCATTTTTTATTGCATTTTTATTTATTCTTTTGAATTATTTGTTTGAACTATGAAGCATTTGCAATTTGACTGCACAGCAGCAGCTGCGGGGCTTGTCACTACACGGCAGCATCACCAGTCTGGAGTCTCCGCTGTGTAACTGTCCAATTCACATGTATAGACATTTAGATTTCATGTGAACATAAAAATAAAAGAGATATTTATTTTCACTGTTGACATTTAAGAGTGTTGTTTTTTTTTTCTTCCTCCTGTCAGTCAATGTCAAAACGGATGCATGCATGATTCTATGATTCATGATTCTATGATATAACGTGAACATTTTGATTTGGTCAACGTGACAATCAACCTTTAAGGTTTGTGGAGTGAGATGGAGAGAGAAAAAAAAAATACTCAAATAGTAAAATGTTCACTTCATGTTCTCTCTGATAATCTGTGTGGACCAGTGGATCATCTGGGATCCACGAGAGCTGGTTTCCCTTCAGCGGCCGCCAATACAAACATTACAAACAGCGTTTTGACTCGATCGGGGAGCATCCTCCCTCGTGAAAAATGAAAAATAAAAACTCACTTTCTCTGTCTCTCTTTCAAATGAGCTCAACGCACACACACAGCGCCACACATTTCAATGCGCTTTGCATGCATCTGTTGCAGGTGACTGGCAGCTCGGGGCGTCTGTACACCTGCTTTGTGTCCTGTCACTACTGCCCGTGCCCGGCCTTCGCCTACAGCGTGCTGCACAGGACTGAAGGCCTGCTGGTGAGTCTGATGAACCGTGACACATGTTCATGTTGAACCTCCATGATGACGGGGGAAGGCTGGCGCCGAAGGCTAGCTCAGATTTTCATTCTTCTTTTGGGGATACACTTTGACATGTTTCTGATTAATGATTTTATTTATTCATTATATTTATATCATTTACTTTTTAGAACGTCATTTTGTTTCTGTTGTTAAATGACAAAGTATTTTGTTTGTTTCAAAGTAATGTATCACAAAAAGTATCAAGAGATATCTATCCTGAATCCTGCAAGGGAGTAGATTTGATTTCAGAAATGGATAGAGCTAAAAAAAAAAAAATGAAAAATTATTTTATATATAAAAAAAAAAGTAGAAAGGCTGTGTAAAGTGCTGTTTAGACACTAACCTTACTTAAAATCACAAGTTGTTTCTGCTTACACTTCATGATAGATACCAGTGTGCATCTTACCTAAAAAGAGCTCTGTCCTTCACTGCCGTGTGTAATATTTAATATTCATGCTCCTCGTCACTATTCAATTAACGAAAGTGTCTGACCTGAGACAAGCAGCCCATATGAACACCAGCTCAGAAGCTCATGTACGTGGTGCACAGTGTGTACAGCAGCATATTTACACACCGATCACATGAAGCCATGGCGTCTGGAGAAAACCGCACAAGTTTAAATGTGTGCAACAGATGGATGTCGGTCAGGCCGCGTTCTGCTCTGCAGGCCGTGTGCAGCGCTGCTCCGAGAATCAGGGAAGCTCAGCTCCCTGGAGGATGCTGCTAAAATCAGTGTGAGAAGCAGAGAGCTGTAATCGACCGTGGAGACTCCCCATGAGCGCCGCGGATACCAGTCCCCATGAAAAGACACGCAAAAGACCGAAATAAAACTCCTCACAGACAGTTAGAGTCGAGGTCTTGTGTGTGTGGAAGCTAAAAGTTGGTGCAAAGTAAGGCTCATGGGTTTTAACTTAACGCTCCAATCGTAAAGTCAAAACCGCTGCACTGATTCCAGCAGCCCGACTGGCTGCTGGTGTCTTTGGCATTGAAGCTCATATGTAACGTCACAAGTAACGACTTATTCGTCACACAAACGATCCATTTAAAAATAACATTCACTGCTTTTCATTTTTAGAAATGTTTATAACTTGATGTAAATATTAGAAATTGTTGTGGCATTTGCTTTGTGACTAATATTGTTGGGTTGAAGTTTACTCGGTGGGAAACTTCCATGTCTGAGCCAAGCAGCTCCTCTCCAGTCCGGTGTTTACGGGAGATCTTTGGATTTGGATTTCCAAAGCGGCGTCATCGATCACATCGGGCCCGTTCATGAGTCAGCGTCTGCGCTCTTCTCTCCTCAGTGCAAACACATCCTGGCCGTCTACCTGTGCCAGGCCACGGGCGGGACTCTGCAGGGGAGCGTGACCGATCAGCAGATGTCCGTGCTGCTCGGCGGGACGGCCGCCCCGTGAGGCCCAGGTGTGTTCAGGGCCGCCGGCGGACCGGCACGTCCTCGTGGGCCCTCTTGGACAAAAGAGAGAGAGAGAGAGAGAGACTTTGGGTCACCGCGGACTGGATGGGACCACGGGAACACCACCACCACGGCTTCTGCTCTTTCATTTGGCTCCATCAAGGACACCAGATGTTGTTTTATTTATTTTTCTTTTGGAAACGTTTTCAATCTGTTTCCGGGGAAACGGCACAGCTGTTCATTGAGTATATGCGGCTTTATTTTTGGGGTTATTTATTTTTATCAGAAGCTGCATCAATTAGGGATGTAGTGAGCGTCTGAGCATTTGAATTTTCCAGTGTTTTCACATGTAGAAATAAATGCTCATATGATATAAAGTTGTAATTAAGGAATACAGACGGATCTGTAACAATATAAATATTGCCTTTTTTATCAACAAAATAATTCACCATACATACAGGTTGCATCATGTTAAATAGCAGTTGCAGTTTTGTTGAATGAAAGACAGAATGGCCTCTTGAAAGGCGGCGCCTCAGCGTGACGACAGTGGATGTTCTCCTGATGAGCAGAACCACACTAGAGCGTACAGACTGAGAGGTACTATGGAATGAAAGGCAGGAATGTTGACCGGGATCAACTTGTCATCGTCCGTCTCACCTTTTTTTTTTAAATCACAAAAGAAGGCAATTGTTTGACATCAATAGCTTGTAGAAAGTTGGACACCTACAGTACTCATTTTTACACATCAATAAACAAAGACGAAGACACGACAGTGCAGTTACAGTAAAGATGTCTCCGTTGGAATGTACTAAAGCTTTGGCACACTCCTGTATTTAGCCCTTGGAGTTAGTTTGTGGGTCACTGGACACAACGGCAAAAGACGGGCGGCTCCTTAAACACCAACACGACAGGGTTCAACACCACCAGTAAAGCACACCAAACAGGAGATAAGGGAACATGTCAGTGCAATGTGTTTTCACTTGTATGTTATGTGTTTCATAGGGATGGCTCTGAGGGGACCCTCCTTTTGTTTTTCACAAGTTATGCTCCAAACAAAACTTTAAATCATGGAAACCTTTTTTTGTGTGTGATTCATCACCATGTAGTCTGTTTCGTAAGCTCAACGGGACCGTTCACAATCATGCCAACCCCCCGGGAAAAAGAAAGATTTAGCATCCGACACGGTGGAAAGCTGCAGCTGCGTTGCCTCAAACTATGACGCTGCACACGAGCACCGCGAGTGCAAAGAAGGAAGAATTTGTTTCTCAGAAAACATTTCATCGTTGTTACCTGATTCAAAACGATTAGATTTGATTTGGGCTTCAGCTGGACTTTCTTTGCTTTTAGTGGCACTAAAGAGTGAAGCCAATCGAGTCCTTAGTGCAACATCTTTGAGAGCTTCTTCCCTTAAACAGGAATGTTTTCTCAAATGAAAGCGCGGTGACCTCAGCAGCTTGTTGCTGCCAACAGGATCCCAGCTGTGTCTGAGGGGGGTTCTCAATGTCAATGGTGCTTTATGGGATGTACGAAATACATGTGTACCAGAAGCTCGGGTGAGGAGGGGGAAAAAAAACCGTAAATTGCATTGATTTGAAGTATCAAAGCTGACATCGATGGCTCAAAGAAACTCTGTGCAGGTGCCATATTTCTATAAAGGGTACAATCATTTTCCCCACTTCCTGAGCTTTTGTCTGAAGAAACGTCATGGGAATTATATGGAGCACCGCCGCAGGTGTGTTTTCCTGAACTACTTCTTTTGTCTGGGTCTGTGTGACGCAACCGGATTGTGTTGTTGATTTAGGCGCTACAACAATGCTCTTAGCCACAGGGGTGATTTTGGGGATGGGACAGGCAACGCATTTCTGTCTAGTGTTTTGCATTTCCCCCCTCACTTGTAATTAAGTATGCATGAGGGTCCCCGACGTTTCTGATCCTCCGTCTTCCGCCTGAACACACGTTTCGGTGTGGAGGATTTACGAGGACAACGCTGAAGCAAAAGCTCAAGAACCTCTGCTAGAAAACCTTTTTGTATATGGATCCAGTGATGGTCATGAGTATGAATTCACGGAAGGGAAACAAGCCAAGAAGAACCTCTCATGTAGACTACTACCACTGTAGGTCCACAAGTACAATTCTAGCCACACAAAGTTTTTTTTTGATCTTCAAATAAATTAATAAACACTGTCGACAATATAAAATAGCGAGCGAAAGGAGTGTTTGGAGTGGAAACCGGGTGGATTCAGCATGATAAATAGCTTCATAGAATGGAGTTTGGATCCCGTTCACAGTCCTGTGAATCCAGTTAGCTTCAACATGTTTTGTTAAGTCAGAAATCCTTCACAATACAAAGGGTTACGTAAGACTCTCCATTCAACATTACACTGACCCCTAATTCATAAATAAATGTCCACATTCAAGGCGCGTTTGACATCGGTTCTTCACATAATACCCTCGTTCTGTAAACATAGAAACCTCAGTGGAAATTAAAGTCAAGACGCATCGGATGGATCCCGCCTCCGCCACGCCGCCCTATAGCAGAGGGTCGATGGTCATGTGGATCTGGTCTCTGTTGCGCTTGCTGCCGTTGGAGCTGAGGTACAGCTCCTCCCTGCGGCAAAGGACGTGCTGGGTCAGGATCTTGCGGAAGGTGTTCCTGAAGTCCTGGATGCGGTAAGCGTAGATGATGGGGTTGACCGCGGAGTTGGCGTGAGACAGGATGATGGCGATGTACATGACAAGCTCGTGCCTCTCCAGCTCCTCGTAAAACAGCGTGAGGCAGTTGAGGATGTGGACGGGCAGCCAGCAGATGGCGAACAGTCCGACGATGATGGAGAGGGATTTGGCCGCCCGGATCTCCTTCTGCAGCAGCCCGTGGTTATGGCTGTCCCCGTTGCCCACGCACTTGAGCTCGATCTGCCTCAGCTGCTTCCTGGCCACAGTGAAGATCTTCAGGTAAATGCCCAGCATGATGAGCAGCGGGGGCAGCACGCACACGAAGAAATTAAAGTAGACCATGTACTGCATGTCCACCACACTCTCAAAGAAGCAGCTGAGCCTGCAGCTCCGTACTGAGTCTCCTCCGCCGCTCGGCCCCTCCACCAGGCCGGTGCTCGTGGTGTTGTCCGACCCAGAGCTGCCGTTGCTGCAGGTCACGTACTTCAAGTTCCAGCCAAAGAAGGGGATGAGGCCGATGACGAAGGAGAGGATCCATAAAATGGCGATGATCTCTCTGGCGGTCTTTCCCGTCATCAGCTCCTTGTACCTGGAGGAAAAACGCAGCAGAGGCAACCGTATTAATACGTTTCCCAATTTGGGAGTTTTGGACAAGGGTCACACTCAAAATAGGCTCTAGAGCTCTGAGAATGTAGTTATGAGTTTAGCTCGTAGAGCGTGAAGCTGGTGTCGGCTTGCGTTGTTGGTGTGGCAGCGCCTCCTGTGCACCTCGATGCACATGGGCCTCATACAGGCTATGAATCAGGCCGACCATATGAGTGATCATGTGCGACGGGGAATCGCTGTGACTTGGTGCATTCAAGTGTTGCAGAAAATATATTATCTTCGCCTTTTTATTTATTTATTTTTAACCAAACAAAAGTAGACAAGACAAACACCAGCATCCATTCCCTCCGGCGCAGGCGATCCATCCGACATCTGTTGAGACCTACAGAGCCACAAGCATTGCTCAAAACAGCAAAAACACAAAAACTCAAAACTTGGACAAACGAAAGCTACCAAATTAATTTTAACAATGATGTTTGATTTCCTGAAGCTGGAACCCTGTTAACATTAAACATCCCAATGATGGACCCGATACTCTGATGTCTGAGCTTTACGCTGGTGCATGAATGCACCCTTGAATAAACAGCAGTTTGTGTTTAGAATTGGTCTGAACGCTTGAAATCCGAATAAATGAACCTTAGATGAGTTTACCTGGACTTTCTTCATCCCAGTCTCATGCATGCTGCACCCCATATTGCTTTATTTATTTTCATGTTACATCTTATCAGCTACTAAATGAAAGCATGTGGTCTGCTGGCGGTATCTCGCTTACGGCTCCCTTCAACACACACACTGATCAAATTACACCTCCTTTGCTGGAGGTGTTAAGACTTGAAAATTAAAAACTTTTTTTTGTTTGATGTCTGAACTGTCATCCTAGTTCCATATGTTGGTTTTCACTATAATAAAAAATGATGAATGTTGAGTATTAGATTGATACACATATTCAGCTGTTTTCTCATGAAGCTCGTCTCACTGGAATGTGACATGAACTTATGAGCGGCGTGGAGCTTCAGGCTGACTCACGAGGGTCGTCTGGACTGTTCCTGTCATATGAACGGCGCTCAGAGCGGCGAAAAGAGCAGTTTCCTCAAAGGGGATCAGGCGAGAGGCCGCATGGTAATGACTCACACACACACACACACACACAAACACACACACTCTCTCTCTCTCTCTCTCTCTCTCTCTAGGCAGTCTTAGCTTGAGGTACTACCAGCAATACTTTTATTTCTACAGCTACACCTTACATGATCACAGGATATCAGCACTTAAAATGTGTGTGTGTATATACATATATATCTGTGTGTGTGTGTTAACAACATGGTCTACTTATTTATGGATAATTAATTTTTTAAGTTGTTGAAGAATAGGTTCACATCTGATTTTAAAGCTGTGTGTGTGTGTGTGTGTGTGTGTGTGTGTGTGTGTCCTTCACATATCTTGTGAACAGAGCACTTGGTGAGCATGTCCTCCAGCATGTTAGCCACAGTGGGTCTTCACAGGCCACGGCTCATTGACTGCAGTTCACTTCTGCTACCGGATATATAACTTCACAAACAAACGATGCCTCACTCCTCTGGCACCAAACGTACGTGCACAAATGTACGTGCACAAATGTACGTGCACAAATGTACGTGCACAAATGTACGTGCACTCCGAGCGGTCACTTCTGCTCACAGTGCTGCGAGCAGCACTCCAGAATGGATCCAAACGGGCCGGCACTAGCGTCTTAAAAACGTAGAAAGAAATGCCACAGAATGTCATGACAGTCGTAGTGTGTATATAGCATGTCTTCAAATAGTCATGGTAAAAGCGTTATAGTATAATATGTCATAGGAATTCATGGAATGTCCAGTGATACTCAAATTACAGCCGGCAGGCCAAAAGGATGCCTGCCAAACATTTTCTAATTCACAATCTGTTTTGTACTGTTTAGGTGCAACAGATCAAAATAAATTCAGAGCCGAGTAAAAAAAACGTCATTTAAAGTCATAAAAGTGTTTTTTTTTTTTTTAAACAACCGCTTTAAAGAGGAATATTTTGCAAGCAGGGTTGATAAATGCTATTAAATGCTTAACAATGTATAGACTTGTATGTCTTTGGAAAAGTCTGTCTTAGTATATTATGTCATAGTTCACAAAAATGTCATAAGTCATAATGTGATAACTGAATAATGTAATACTTTAAATTAAAAAGGTCTGTCTTAGTATATTATGTCATAAGAAAGTTCACAAA
This sequence comes from Cottus gobio, assembly GCA_023566465.1. Taxonomy (NCBI): domain Eukaryota; kingdom Metazoa; phylum Chordata; class Actinopteri; order Perciformes; family Cottidae; genus Cottus; species Cottus gobio. The sequence goes on along the minus strand of CM042229.1, from coordinate 22,686,304 downwards.
AATGTCATAAGTCATAATGTGATAATGTAATACTTTAAATTAATTTAAAACTCAATGTTAGAAAACCATGAGCGCATAACCTAAAAACAGTTTACTGAATAATGTAATAAGTTATTACAGTATGTAAAAATTATATTAAAACTAAACAAAAACAATTGTTGAATAATTAATTCAATTTGGTGCATAGTGTATTTGCATTTGAAAAAAGTAATTTTCCTTTTTTCTTTTTTTTACGTATGGGAACTCTTCATTCATGACATTAGAGACATAATGTAAGATATTTACCCTTTTTTTTGAGTCAGTTGAGTTTTTTGCAAGAATCATGTGTATTATAATTCCCATAGTTGTAATATTATAAACTGATAAGTTTATCTAACTGTTGGCTTTAAGTAAAGTAAAAGCTAAATGTATGTTTACTTGACTTATAGCAAACAGTGACCACTTAAAGTAACTTATAGTCACATTATAACAGTATGATAATTATAATGTATCACAACTAGGGGATTTATAATACACTATAAAACATTATATTTGACCTGTCGATATAAAATGCATTATAATGCGTTATGTTTATAGTAATAGAGCATTATGAATATTAATATGTGCTTATACTATGCAGTGTTATAACACATAAGTATGTTTCTAAAGCATTATTAATGTGACTCATGCACACAGTTCAAGCCCTCGTCCATCGGACCAAAAGAGGCCACCAGCTTGTACAAGAAAATGTAACAACACACAAACAACCTTGAGCACAATAATAACCAACAATACTGGACATTTGAACTCAGTACTTCTGCATTGCTCTAGGTTCAAAGCATGGAGGAACACAATACAATATAAACTTAGACAATGGAGTGTTAAAAGGAAACATATGCTAAATATCCAAAAGCATGTATTTTATTTGGAACCATCCGAAGGATATGTGGAAAAGCACAATCCCCGCCCTCCTATTTACATTTTCATGGCAGGTCACGAGACCCTTTCTTTCATGTTCTCTTATGAACCTGAATAAATACTAATATTGTATAAGTTACAAGTAGAGACAAACAACTTCTTTGACTACTCCGAGGCATGTTTTTTATTTTAGTGACACACTGAAGCCTTCAAGGGGCCGTGTCATCATGAAGGGAAACAGCACAGCTGCTGGACCAGAGATGATGGTGAGCTCTGTTCCTGGGGAGAAGGAGGTCCTGCTGCTCCGATAAGAGGAGAGGATGAAAGAGAGTCCGCTACAATGTAGAGCTCACACTCGACGGCCCACGTCACCACAGTGATGAGTGTGAGGCGTGATAACAACAACAACAACACACGTGACTAAAAGGATGGTGGCTATGTCCACTTATATTCATAGTATGATCATAAAGGTCCTAGTGTAGAATGCCAATAAAATATAGTACAGGATGCCATAAAAATGCCATAATATAGTATGTCAGAGATTTAAAGTAAACTGGAGAACAGATTTAAGGTGACAAACGTTTTTAGAAGTTACAACTAAACTCTTCCTCGCTTCCCTGGAGTGATGAGCGGACAAGCAATATTCATTCATATCCCCCATATGTGCATTCAGAGAGTTATTGCTTGCCACAGTGGACACATTCCTTGTGGGATTCCAGCATGTCGTTCTTCTGCCTCGTCCCCCATCAACAGTCACTAGAAGTCAAGCAGAAAGCAGGACTCTGACGTGGACCATCAGTGAGCCATAAGTAACCATAAACCAAGAGGACATGTCACACTACTCCAGAAACGCTCCTCGTTATGCAAGAAGACGTAATCAGCATTTGTATATAATTTGTGAGCAAAGATTGTTGATTTTTAATAAACTCTCTATTGAGCCATTGAATACAAGTTAGTAGAGATATAAGAATCCCAGATAGTGCTGTGTTCATCGTAATGACCCACCTCGGGCTGGAGTAACGCCCCTTTCATACTTTGTGACAGTTTTTGGACTTTTTGGCAAATAAAACGATAAATATAAAACCATCGCATAAGAGGCTGCAAGAAAGGAGAACGGAGCCGGGCTTTGAGGAAGTGAGTTCAAAATGCAAATTCCAAATTTGTGTTGTTGGAGAAGCACTTCTCAGTCATTAGCCCAGTCCACCTCTGAGTGGGAGTTAGGAGCGAGAGAGAGAGAGAAAAAAAGCTGCCTTATAATAACTAATATTTCTAACACTTCATTATTTATTGGTGGTGTGCCAGCCCCGCCTCTGTCCGGCGACCCCCTGCAGCGAGACGAGTCCATGAATAATACAGCTCTGCCCACAGAGGCAGGAGAGGAAACCTCAGGCTCACCATGTCCTCACATCGCCGTCTCCCTGCTTCTCTCTTCCTTCTCTTCCCCCTCCATCCGTCAATCACAAGTACAGCAGGCAGCAACACAGTCTGTTTCCCAGAGGGTCCACCCCCCTCCCCCCCTCCCCCTTCTGTTTGGACGCAGGGAGCGGGCAAGTGGCTGAATGGATTAGTTCTGGCATGACAACAGCACGCTGGCATCTATCTTTGTTTTGCTTTCTTCCCCTGCTCCATTCCCCATACATCCCCTTCTCTTCTCTCCGCCGCTGTGCTTCCGCCCGGAGCTACAGACCTCTGCCAGGCCACACACACACACACACACACACACACACACACACACACACACACACACACACACACACACACACACACACACACACACACACACAGAGTCTAAAACGCTCACACTATCTGCTTAAATGTGCAGCAGAGTCCTGCTTTAATCACAATCTAACAGGTGGCCCTTCACACAGGGGGGTGGGAGGGGCTGCCATGGTGTGTGTGTATGCAAACAGAGCTGTTCAGCATTTGCATTATGAATTGTATTTGTGAGCGTGTCTCTAAAAAACAAGTTGTGTAACGCGGTAAAGGCACGTTAACGAAGGCGTGTAAACACCGGTCTCGGTTCGTGAAGCGTTCACGGTCACATTAAGACGTTGGTCACGCACCAACATAAGCAGATCATGTCGATCTAACTTCGTCCTTATTGTCTCTTTACTGAAGTGAAACCCCAAAGTCTATTTTTGGGGTGTGAAACACTCCTTTAGTAGTAGTTTGTCATTTTCTTTCTCTCAGAAATGGAGTCTGTGGTTTAGTTTCACAGCATTAACACAAACGTGTTTTGCCAGCCCATCATGAGCTCAGCAGCTTTTTGTCAAAGTCAAAAGTCAAAAGTCATCTTTATTTGTCAATTTCTTTCACATGTGCAGCATACAGACAATTTGAAAAAATGTTTCTCTCCAGTCCAACATATAATGTATACAGTGAATACAGATAATAATAATAAAGTGCAAAACTGATTAAAAAAAAGAACATTTAGACAGCATATAAATTAATAACACTGTAAGTACACTATAAGTCTATTTTGTATTAGTGTCACTGTGCATCTGGAAGCCTGAAGCCTTGTGTTCCTCTCCATAAATCAACTGAGCCTTGACTGGTTTCTTTTTCATAATTTATGTACATCAGGATGACTTTGAATCACAAAGACAGGAAGACTCTTAAACTGCGCATTAGAATGACGGTGCCCACTATTACTGACCCCCGGGGCAGAGCTGCTGCTGTGGGTGGGCGGGGGGACCTTTGAGGTCTCTGATGTGCTAAAGGTTATTTGAGAGCCCGACAGAGGGACAACTTAGCTTGAACGTATTTTTCTGAGAACGGCAAACAGTGAAGACGGGGGCTTGAAGGGAGCGGGTTGAGTGGGTGAGCGCCTCTGTCATCTCCTGGGGTTTAAAACATCTGGCTGTGGCCTTTCACTTCCACTACAAACATCTGTGAAAACACTTCTTCGTCTGAGAGTCCCAGAGGCCTGCAGACTGGCCAAACTCACACACAGCCGCCACATCACGGTGGACATGTAATTTGAGCTGAATGTTCAACCTGGTCTTATTATTGCTTGTGTGTGTTGTGTGCTGGGCTTTCAGAGGAAACTATGAAATGGCACGTTATGAGCGTGTTGCCGGTTTGGAGGCAGCTTAAGTTTGTGTTTTTTTTACCGTACCAGGAGGCAGAATGTGAGGTTTGGTTTCCATCCGTAAGTCAAAAATAGAAGCACAAATGTGGATTTTACTAGCACTTGGATGGCGGGGGACAACTTTTAAACCCAGACTAGTGTCAAATTGTCCTTTCCTGCCAACGTTTGAGCCTAATGGAAATGACGGCACGCGGCACAAACAGCCCCCAGAACCACATCCAGTGCCCACGACAATCACTGCAGTGAGTGTCGCCATTAAGAAAAAACACAACAACTCTCTGACATGGTAAATGCCCAAAACACCAACACCTAGACAGACAATTCACATCTGATGGTAAAAGCGTGTATTCATCAATTCACGGTTAATCTCCAGCGACGCTGAGCGGTCTGTCTGCTCATTCCTGTGCCCTCAGGCGGACCGCGGCTCAGAGGCTGCGTAGTGGGTCCGCGTGGCCTTTACCATCGCGGCCTGTAGAAGTGACAGCGGGGGCAGGTATTGATCCGGCAGGCGGCTCCTGGTGTGTCACATCAAACAGCTGCACAGCAGATCTTTGCATCTTTTTTTACGAGCTGCAGGAGGCGTCAGATAACCAGAACGATGTCTCTTGTATGTAAAGATGACATTATCTGAACCCTTTTGTCCAATCAAGGTTAAAAAAACACTTCAGAGAGTCCGCCACGATCATCAGATTCAAATATTGTTTGGAGAGGTCTTATCTGATTATTATTCCAAGTTTAGATATTAACTGTGTTATTTTTACACAAGGCATAAAGCCCCACAGTAAACTGATTCATAAACTCACAGAGCTGACATACTAATCTTCCAGATCCTGAATTTGATTATTTTCATATATGAAATATGGGACATGTTAATTTACAGTAATCTTTTAGGTAGATAGGATGAAAGCAACTCATATCTTTCTGTGTATTTGGCACAATGTGTATTAAATGCTTAAACCACAACAGCACTTTTCATTTACAGTGAAACCGTTATTAATTAACTTTGATTGATTTTTTTTAAAGCTAAACGACTCTACTAGTTTGAGGTATTTACCGTTATCTTGCCAGACGAGAAAAATAACTTTCACCCGCTAAAGAATATTCAAATAAATAGTATGAAAAAAAGTAGTACTCACCTCAGAGGAATTTTGACGGCCAGATATCGATCAATTGCAATAGCAAGAAGGCTGAAGATGGAGCTTTGTGTCAGTACCAAGACAAAACAGGCCAGGAAGAGGCATCCGTAGAAGTCCAGATGTATGCCGATGCTGATGGTTATGGCGAAGGGGATGGCGAGGCAACCCACCAGAATGTCAGCCACAGCCAGAGACACCAGAAAATAGTTGGTGGCGTTCTTCAGAGTGGTGTTGATCGCGACGGCCCAGCAAACCAGTACGTTGCCAGATATGGAGAGAACAGCAATTACTACTTCAATCACGATGTATAACGGATTCATCTCAGCAAAGTGTGTTGAAGGACTAAAACCTGCAGGCTGAGCATAACAGAAGACGGTCACCCACACGCACGCGCACGCTTCTAGTCACAGAGGAGTAAAGAAGTCTTTCTGCTGTAATCCAGGAATATCCCACAAGTGTGAGCTGCGGAGCCAGCCATCTGTTGGAAAGAAAGGAATTCACTTTAAGGCAGCTCTTGCTTCACAGCGGCTGAAAGCTGCGGTGGCTTGCGTGTAATGCGTGGATCCGTCACGCGCGCTGCCAACCTGGACCCACGAAACAGACAGAAAGTCACCGCGCGGTGTTTCTGCTCACTTTAATGAACCAGCTCATCGTCTCTCAGCGACCCGTCTGCGGAGAGCTTCCGCGGCATCTGGAGATCCGCAGCGCAGGCAGTGTGGCACGAAACTTCCCGAAGACAGGAGGAGGACGGGGACGAGCGAGAAAAGTAAAGAGGTACAAAATAATAAAAATAAGAAAATAAATCCCTCAATTACGCAGAGAAGCCACGCCCCAAACACGCGCGCTCTCTCTCTCTCTCTCTCACACACTCACACACACACTCACACACACACACACACACACACACACACACACACACACACACACACACACACACACACACACACACACACACACACACACACACACACACACACACACACACACACACACGCGGTTACAAGCACCGCGGTGTGGGTGGAATCCCAATCGAGCGTACCGCTGTGCGTAATTACGCGCGCATTTAACGCCATTCAACGACGCCTCCACGTGCTTTCCGTTTAATGTAAACTCTGCGGTGTTTGTACAGCACACACAGACACACACAGACAGACACGCGGCCACACCTAGTTTCAATCAGGCTGAAATCGCGGAGTTTTTGCCCCCAACACGCCAGCGAACCCCAAAGCGACCAAAACTTCTCGATTTACTCGCGTTTTTAATTTTTTAATTAATATTGTTTAACTTCCGCTTTTGGCTGACGCGAACACATGAGATCAGAGTAAAAGGTAATATATGGATATCAGTTTTTAAGAGCGGAAAAGGCCCATAATAATCCCGAGAGCCAAGTTTGATCCAATGGCAATGGCAGAGCCATTTTATTGTTTTACGATTATTCCATTATGTATTACCTGCTGCCGAAATGTGTTTAAGTAGAAAAGGTGTGATGTGGCAAGGCAAACTTTTCCAGTCAGTGTTCCCACATGCTCAAATGTTTCACAACCCTGGCACAGAGCTTTAGTGGGAACAGTGGAAAAGCAGTCTAATACTCACCCAGCTGGTGCCTTCACTGGAAAGTGCTTCAACTCAGCATCTGTGTCAAAACATAACCTGAATAATCGTGAATAATTGAATATACAACTTGACAATCCTTTATTGAGCAATAGTCATCCACCAGGCCTCCAAATCTGACATCCGTAAATCAAAAACTGCACACACTTCTGTGCACAATCTCTCTTTTCAGGATGCAAGTCTTGTAAATAAATAAATAACACTTTTAATCTTCCCAAACATAAGGGCATCTGCAAATGGAGGCGTGTCTACATCAAACCACAGAGAGGGCGCTGTGGCTCTTCTCTGATATGTAAAAGTCCTCATCTCCGTCATCATTTAACATGACAATGCCAAATATGTATATTTTGCAAAGCATCTGCAGTACCATAGTTGTTGAGACAGTCTTGATGGAAAACGTGAAGAAAACACAGGAGGGCGCGGTGCGCTGGTTCGATTCTGCCAATCCTTAAATCATTTAGTTTCGCACCACAGATGGCAGCTGTGGTTTGTTTGATTTATATTCTTAATACTGCACACAATTAAAGGTGAAAAATATAAAGGCTTCAATTCTACTCAAACCCGTCAGTTCAAAATACTCTCTGCTCTGCAAAGCACAACTGCAGCTAGTTCAGGATAAGCACTCCGCATGAGACCCGATCCAGTTCTTTAGTTTAAAGCAACATTCCAGCCAACAGAACAAAGTTTGGTTCCACGCTGCCTCACCCAGACAGGAGCACCACGCAGAGATGCTCTCCAACTACTGTGTCTTGGAAGAACATTTGGCATATGTTGAAAACAACCTTTTGGTTCACAAACCACACTGATGATTAGCAAAAATAATGGAAAATATCTTTTCAACTGATGTCATTTTTGTTATTTCTTTCAAAGTCAGAAGAGAGGGATGCAAATAAATAAATAATCAGTTCTGAATCCTCTCTCAGTCACCGTAAGGTTAGTCCGTTTGTTTGTGAGTCAGCTGGTAGTGCGTTTCCTCTCTGCAGTCTTTGTGACTTTGAGCCTCTGCGCTCACTGTAGCGTCCCGCTGAGAAACCAGACGACGAGCAGCTCCGTGACCGTTTTTACGTTTCTCCACGCACGGAGAACCCCTCGGTCGTGTCCAGGTGGAAGCATCCTGGAAGGTAAATGATGTGCTGACGACGCCGGACGTGAAAGTGCTGCAGTGCTTCTGATTCGTCGGTCTCCAGCTGCTCTTTCCCCGGCGGTCAGGTCTCAAAGTACTTGTAGATCTGAGAGACGTACTGCATGACGCTCTGCCAGTCCGGCCTGTCCGTCTTCATCAGCTCCTCCATGTCCTGTGGAGCACAGAAAGAGGGGCGAATGAACAACGACTCCAGAGTTTAGGTGTCAGTCAGTGGCGAGTAGATTGTAATCATGTTGATCAGCTGGAAATGCTGCAAGATATCTGATTTGATCTGTGTTTTATTTTTAATGTGAATATCTGATGTGAGCAGCGTTATTATGCAGACACTCCTGAGGAGAGGGTCTGCCTAAAGCCAGGAATATGAATATTAAAAGGTTTTCAATAGAACAGTAGTCTTTGAACACGAGAACGTAGAACAAACGTGCAGCCATCGCAAGCTCATGTCCCACAGACAGACAGACCGGACCCAGAGAACAGACAGACCAGACCCAGAGAACAGACAGACCGGACCCAGAGAACAGACAGACCGGACCCAGAGAACAGACAGACTGGACCCAGAGAACAGACAGACCGGACCCAGAGAACAGACAGACCGGACCCAGAGAACAGACAGACCAGACCCAGAGAACAGACAGACCGGACCCAGAGAACAGACAGACCGGACCCAGAGAACAGACAGACCGGACCCAGAGAACAGACAGACCGGACCCAGAGAACAGACAGACCAGACCCAGAGAACAGACAGACCAGACCCAGAGAACAGACAGACCGGACCCAGAGAACAGACAGACCGGACCCAGAGAACAGACAGACTGGACCCAGAGAACAGACAGACCGGACCCAGAGAACAGACAGACCGGACCCAGAGAACAGACAGACTGGACCCAGAGAACAGACAGACCGGACCCAGAGAACAGACAGACCGGACCCATAGAACAGACAGACCAGACCCAGAGAACAGACAGACCGGACCCAGAGAACAGAGAACAGACAGACCAGACCCAGAGAACAGACAGACCGGACCCAGAGAACAGACAGACCGGACCCAGAGAACAGACAGACTGGACCCAGAGAACAGACAGACCAGACCCAGAGAACAGACAGACCGGACCCAGAGAACAGACAGACCGGACCCAGAGAACAGACAGACCGGACCCAGAGAACAGACAGATCATGTAATCACTTCTTCACTGTTGATTCACTCATTGAGGGAATAGATAAGCCAGGTGGCATGAGGCTGGACATCGACAGTGGGAAACCTGTGAAACTGTAGAAACTGGTGTTTGTTACGTCCGGCTCTACAGACTATTTGTTTTGTTTATCGGTTTCCTTATGTGAGTCTCAATCACATAAAGAATCATCATTTCCTCTGTCAGCCTGATACATTTCCTCAGATGTTCAATCTCTTGATCAAGTTATTTACTTTGTGACGGTTACCCGAGAGTGAGTTTACCATCTCGAGGGATTGAGGGACCTTTGCATGACAAATGAAAGCAATGTGCTGCTCAGTACAAAATTATCTGGGTTTCAGAAAATGTACTTAAGATACTGTGAGAAAAAAAAGTGAAGTACTCTCCAGTACTCTGAGACTGGCCGCTCAGCCGACGGAGATTAGTCAGACAGTGAGCTCGGCTTTCACATGACTCCATGCAGATTCATACAGAACCTTCAGTACAGCCACTCCCATGATGTCCCAACCGCCTGGCGGGGGATGAGCAGCAACAGCCAGGCTGTGTCTGATGCTTCTGTTTATGTGCACAGAAAGGAGCAGTTGAAAGTCATTGGCATGGGAACCAGATTCCCATATTTGGTAACCGCAAGCATGCAACGGAGAATTAATAAGTAGTGTGACCTTTGGTCCCAGTGAGACATTTAAGCCTAATTCACTTCCTTGCTGACATCCAGCTGGCTCCTCCACATTTAGAGCAAACCGTTGGACTGATTTGTGTGTTTTCTAAGTCATATCAGAGCAGATATTTTAGTTGGACTCTCAGAGGTAATGAATATCTTCTTGATGATGTTTGAGGCAGATTATTATCAGCAGAGGATTTCGCTTGATCCTTATGAACATTAACCTGTTCAGTTCTGGTTCTGTCACATGAGAGACTTCTGGATTTGTGTGTGTTTTTCTGTCTGGGTTTTTCTCAGTGCTTTGAAGTGGGTGGGCTCAGTTAGAAAAAGGTGATGTCGTGAGCTTTCCAGCACCAATAAAGATTAAACAAAACATTTCAGTCTCAATTTGATGACGGGTAATGAGGTTGTTTGCTTGTGTTGTGAGGCCCAATCTGATCAAACCACGCCTGCAGTCCTGAAGAAGAATAGTTTGGGACCTTTTAATAAACAATATAACTTTAACTTTCCAATTGTTTCTTATCTAGTATGCAATATGTTAATTTAAAACATGTTTTCAGTGGCTTTAAGGAAAAATCCACCCTGAAAATGCTGCTCTTTCACATATGTGGAACCAGTGAGAGGATTCTGATGAAAAGGGTGTTCACATATTTATGTATTTATTCCCCCATAGTGACACAAGAGACACGTGAAGGTGTGATTCTTATAGGTGCTTTTTTATTTTTACCTGTGGCCAGAGTCAAGCTAGCGCTTACCCCTGCTTCCCATCTTTATGTGTATTATGCTAAGCTAAGCTAACGGTTTACAGGCTCTAGCTTTGTATTTGACAGATATGAGTTATCTATCGTCAATCTCTCAGCAAGAATGCGATTAAGCAGGCTGTTATGGTCACATAAGTCATTTCTAAGAAGAGATGCTAATGTTTTTACAAACCAACTAAGCCAATCAAAGTCAAATTGTAACAGAATTATGAATTAGGTTAGTTTTTCTCTTGATGTAAAGTGTCGTACATTTGCAGCACGCAGTGGTTGGCTCAAGGCAATCCAGCAAGAAAGGACTCGGTAACACAGTTAAGCTCAAGACTGTAAGGAGGAAAAATGGGTAGATTAGATGTCTGAAGCATCTCACATCCTGAAAGTTTGGTAAATCAAAATGTGCTGTTTCCAATTGTCTAATCAAAGGGTCTTTATGTGTTATCTCTATGTGTTATCTACATGTGCGTGTTTGTGTGTGTGTGTGTGTGTGTGTGTGGCGGCTCAACTCACCAGAGAGGGTTTGATCCCAATGCTCCCGGCGGCCTGGAAAGCCAGGGTCAGATTCCGGTCCTGAATAAAAACAAATCATTGGGCGTTCAGACACTGTGAACCTCGCTGCTCCCCGTCATCCTGCAACATCACACATGGAGCTTTGAACGTCATCAAAGACATGAATAAACCCCTCCACACACCCAGGAGACCGTCCAAAACATATGTAACATATGTTTGCACAAGCCTTTCAGTGTGTCATTATGCTACTATGTTTAGATTCAGCCCTAATTCTCCTGATGCAACTTGAGACTTTTGTATCGTCACTTCTCCACAGAAAGGAAATGAGAATCCAAAACAGACACTAGACATCATGAATAATGACACTTAGTTGTAGCCCCCTCCCTCTCTTTTTTAACCTAAAATATAAGTCCAACTGTCACATTGTTTGCTTAAAACATTTATGTTAAAGGGCATAGGAGGGCAGTAATGGGATTATTGTGAGAACAGATTAGACTGGGAAGAGGTTTGGTGTTTGGGCCTCAGGAAAAGTCATTCAGCAAGAGTTATTAAAGGAAACATTATTTAATTATTCAGAGAGACGTCTGTGTCGTCCGCTCAGTGGGACACGTCCACACACCGAAATGACTGTCAGGCCGGGTTGGAGGTAACTTTTTATTGAAAAATGTTTGGCATACTATCCTGTGACTTATTTATAACATATTTCACTTTGACTTTTTATGACATACTATGCTATGCCTTTTTATTATATTTTTGAAACAAACTATACAATAATGTTTTTATAAAACAATTTTAAGGAATACAACACCATGACATTGTTATGACATGATCCACTATGGCAATTGTTTATGGTACAACATACCATGACCTTTTCATGACAAACTATACTATAACATTCATTCTGACATATATACCATGACAGTTTTATGACATTCATTTGAGTTAACACTAAAGTTAAAGCAGACCTCACTGTTCTGGTACAAACTGATAAGAAACCATTGAGTTTGCACATGATCATAAAAGTATGTGTGGGTCACGATCCAAACATGCAAGCAAGTAAGCATTTAGATCCAGTGATTGGAGATGTATGTGTGTAAGGAAAGACTGCATTTAATATTTTGTTATATAGATGCAGTGCATTGGTTTCCGATCACTTTGATCACTTTGGTGTGCTTAAGTTGCACTTTTGCATGCTGCTCAGGGGCTGACCAGTTGATATTGGGATTATGAGAAAGAACCTGATTGTGTGCAATCTTCCTGTAATTTTCTACCTTATCTTGACTGATGAGTTCATGGTAGGGGATGTGGGCGGGCAGATATGTGTGCAAGAGGGCACAGAAAGCCAAGCCGTCACTCCAACTGCTGCTGAAGTTGGTCACATCAATATTCTGTCGGATGGAAAAGAAGAGGAGACAAAGGGCAGTGGAAAAAAACATAGAAGTTACAGGCGAGTCAAAATCAATATGACATAATGATAATGCGCTTAATCTGCGCATCATTTCTGTTAGAGAGCAAATAGCCTCTTTACAACATGAACAGGCCATGAAAAAAGCCATTAAGTCACAGAACCACAGGAAACACAACGTGAACGCGATTGTACGCTGTTCAGGGTCCTGTTTCCTTTGGAGGATGTTGGGAGGTTATTCTTCTTGGATCCCAATAAAGCCTCCGATGCTCTTTCTGATCTCTCCTCTGTGTGAGGAACGTGCATAGCAGCATGTCCAGTCGGTTGTGTCTTTGTTTGTGCGTGTGTTTGCTATGCACAGAGCATCGTCAGCCCATACTCTGTTTACAGCGTATTGAAGGTCTGATAAGAGCAGAGTTCAGAGGAAAGACAACCTCCGGACCATTGTTTGGCATCGCAGGCTCACTGGGAGATAGATATGTTATTTCCGGTGTCTTCTCGCTTATCAATCTCATGAGCTTTGGGAATGGGGCTCACCGCCAGCGAGTCTCAGGATCAGGAGTGTGTGTCTGGGAAGCTTCAGGACTCCCATACCCAAGCACACGCTGAACCAGGGGAAGATACGGAGGTCGGCTCCTGGTCCATCGAGTATAGGTGGAAATACTCAAAGGAAATGCAGACATGCATATACTGTGTTAAATACAGCAACGTATTGCTGCCAACATGACCTGGAAAAAAAAACCAGTTTCTAGTTTTTAAGATTCTTTTCACATTATAACACAATATGAATTTCATGGTGACGCTAAAGGGGAAGTTAGAGCTTATCCTCAGAGGCCCATGCATGCCAGTACCAAATGTCATGACAAACCATTTAATAGTTGTTGAGATATTTCAGTCTGGACCAATTGGTGGACTGATCTAAAAATTCCTCTGAAACCCCTGTCGGCATTCAATTACTGCCCCATTGATATCTAGGGGCATGCAGATGTGTGTGGTACAGCCACAGCTGGGAACTGACTTGTCTCAATACAAGAGAAGAAGCCCCGCCGCACTGTTACCATACTGCAAAAAGCAGAACGTTAAATGTGCACTTGTTAAAAAGGGATTAGTATATTTGTTGTATTGTTTGGGATAAGCTGCACTGCATAACATATCTTTGGGTCCATCAGTGTGTCTGTACACAAAGCATTGGCTCGAGTGAGATGCTAAAGATTGCAAATGCTCATGTGTTGTTTACAGTGGCTCTAAGCCAGTGGTCTTCCTTGCTGGCTCTGAGAACCAGAGCTAATCTAACCAGTGACTGATCCATAAATGGGCAATGTAGTTTATTACCTGATAGGATGGGAAAAGCAGCAGGACAATAATTAAAAATCACAGCGTTAAGTCACTGCAGTAATTAATGAGCTCCTATGAACTGTTGATAGATTTGTTATTCCTGATTGCTTATGGATGGACCTCACCTCAACACTGGCTGTGGTTTCAAGGTGAGAGCATGTCCTGCCTGTTAGCCACTGCTGCTCGCATGGCTGCAGACTCATAGTCTTATTGAATGTTTTCAAATGTCATGTTTCCTTAAATGGTGCAATGTTTTTTCTATATTAATATATATAGTAAATATTATATATTATGTTACTGTTAAAGATCTCCCAACATTTGAAACTGAATATGCCCTATATAATGCCAGCAAGCCCCTTTGAGCCTTCAGTCTGATTAGTCAAAATGAGTGAGACAAGCATTGTTGTCCAACTTGAGGCGTCAGGGAAAGTCACAGTGTTACTGGTCACCAGGGGATATGAGGGAGCAGCTGGCGTTCCAATCAGTCACAAACGTATGATTATCATAAGGGAAACAATCACAAAAGAAATCTCCCATCGTTATACCCTAAAAAACCCTTTCACACTTACATGTACTACAGTATGAATTAAAGGCAATGTTTCACATCGAGCCACAAAGTGATCTTTATCCTGCAGATAACATTTTGGTTATTTAATGCTTTCATGGTGTAACAGAGGCTGAAAGTCTCCTCTCCATCAGTCTGTTATGTCTGGAGGGCAGACTTGTGCAGTCATGTCATCCCACATTCTTCTCATAACTCCCCGTCTCTCTTAGCTGGCTCATCAACAGCACTATTAGCACTGTGTGTGTGTAGTGCAGGCTGACACACACACACACACACACGCACACGCACGCGCACACACACACACACTCTCGCACAGAGGGAGTGTGTGTGTGTGTGTGTGTAGTGCAGGCTGACACACACACGCACACATGCACACACACACACACACACACACACACACACACACACACACACACACACACACACACACACTCTCTCACAGAGGGAGTGATAGGGGTTAATCAGACCCCAGAGACTCTTAAAACAAGAAAGACCAATAAGTTGATAAGAGAAGCAGTTTGTACATGTGTGTGTAAGAGTGTGTGTAAGAGTGTGTGTCCCGGTGATCTGATGTGAATCGATGCCCTAATCCAGGCCAGGGCAGGTAGGTTGGAGTCCAGGGTGGGAGTGGGAGAGGAACGGGGGTGCATGTGGGGGTTGGGCTTCGTTCGGGGTAGAAAAAGAGGGAGAGGCATGAATGCTAAAACAGCAGTGGACAACAACAGCTCTCTGGGAGCCGGCTCAGAAAAGCAAACACAGCATCAAGCGACAGGAAGCGTCTCACTCGGCACAAAAGGCAGAGCCGCGGCTTTTTAGGGCTCAGAGAAAGAGAATATATGAGAGAGAGAAGCAGGGGATTGTACAGAGGATGACTGGACAGGGGAGAAAAAAAAGATTATAGGCTTATATTTGCTTTGGTCGGCCTCAAAGTGGGAAGCAGATAAGTTGTGTGGTAGCATCAGCAGATACATTTCAAGTGAAAATGAGCCTTGAAAGTTTCATCAGGGAACAACATGTAGACAAAGACGTGCCAAACTGATTCTCTCTCTTTTAATGGTGCACAGGAAAGACACAGCTCAATGGAAAGATCTCGCCGATGTCCTTAAAAGCAGGCGGCAAAAATATAAGCAGCTACTTGTGGAAAAGTGGAAAATGTGGTGGGTTAGTGTAGATTTAATGTAATATTTACTTTCTATATCGTTCACAAACATGCAAACACGACTGTACCTAACGATCATTTCTTAATATTGAGTCAGAAAAGAGTGTCCACTTTCCCTGAGCCAAAGAAGTCTTCAAATAAGATGTTTTGTCAGATTACAAAAGTATAAAATGAAACAATGATAGACAACAGAGAAAAGCACGGGCTACTGTGGATCAGTGGTTAGCAGGTCTGTCTTTCAATCAGAGGGTCGGTGGTTCAATCCCAGGCTCCGCTAGTCCATGTCGATGTGTCCTTGAGCAAGACACTTAACCCTCATTGCTGTGTCTACGGTGTACTGTATATCATGTAAGTCGCTTTGGATAAAAGCCTCAGATAAATGTAATGTAAAAAAGCAGCAAGTCCTGAAAGTGAAGATGGAAACAGCAAAAGTTAAATATTATTTTTTAAGTGAAAACAATGTATTGATTGATTGACTGCTATCTATATTAATCAAGTAATTAATTCAGGATTTAAGCTGCAGAGGACATTACAGACCACGGCCAGCATAAGCTCTCTGTTGTAAACCATTTAGAGATGGAATTCACAGACGAGCTGGACACGAGCCAAGCACTGAAAGCAACACCGACAGCAATTTAACACTGTGTGCAGCAATGGGAGTTAAGTGTGTGTTAAGTGTGTGTGCGCTGCCATGTGTGAGGTTACCGGGGTCTCTTCCAGAAACATGGAGTTAAGCCCCTCTGCTGACAGGCTTTCATCACACACTTAGCACCCTGAACGTTGAGCTCTCGCTTTCAAATCAAGAATGTCAAAAAAATAATTCGGAAAGAATAATCTGTGACACACACAGCTTGTTAAAAAGACATCCGTCTAAAGAGTGAAAGCAGGAGACATCGAGCCTGGACGAGCCATCTGACTGATGAGCTCAGTATATTTCCTGTCACAGAATCTCGCTACCTCACCTCGAATGAGTAGGGCAACACGGAGACAAACGACCAAGAACGAGAGGTGGGAAAGAAAGAACAGAAAGAATGGAGAAAAAAATGAAAGTTTGAAATAAGAGAGAGAGAGAGAGAGAGAACGTCCTAATGTACCATGCCATGAATCACAGTCATGAGCGATGACAGGCTGAAAGCCCAGGCAAAAAGAAGAAACAGACAGGGCAACAGGGAAGGTCACAGCGTGGTGGAGCTTGATAGCGCTGCTCTCATAGACTCATCCTGTCTACGCAGGACTTAATGGATGTGCTCTGCACACATGACAGGATCAAGAGTGGGGAGGGCGACAGGTTACAGAGGCCACCGACCAGCTGCACTGATGCTCTCTGATGGATCTACGTTTGGTGGAAAACAACCTAGTCTGAATCTACATTATTAGTATTATTATGTAAAGGAACCTCTGAGTCAAACGTAATCATAGCTGGAGACGGTTCATTCATTTTTTGACTCATGAACTCCATTCTAATTTGAATTGATGCATCGTGGAGTTAAAGAGTGATCCCCCTGCTTCTGGTCCTTAGGCTGTACACATCCTGGACCTCGGTTCTGTCAATTTTCTCATTTTATTCAAAGTCTTCAAATCAGAAATAACCATTTAGCACACACTTGTCAAGATGTCCTGGCTTACTCATTATGGGGGTTTTGTTGCACTTAATCCCAGACAAACCTCCAGTTTCTATTCAAATTTGAACCAGATATTGTTTAGTTATCATGATTACTGATGATTTGAGGAATAAAAAAAGCAATGCAACACATATATTAATACCAACGGTCTTCTGTTGTTTTACACTGATGATCTCACTCACAGCACCATTACTGTGAATCCTACATTCTTGAAATATACATTAATCGCTACTCTTTGATCTCCAAACCTCTTCCCCTCCTCGATGTCTGACCTCCATTCCACACTCGCTTTGGGGTCCATTCCTGCCTCTTCAATGGCTTTGTGTGTGTGTGTGTGTGTGTGTGAGAGAGTTTCCCAGACGTGGCCGGATGAGCTGTGCTCTGTCAGGCCCAGCTGAGCCTCATGTTCAGAGCCTTTGCTCATTGTTCCCATCCTGAACAAACAGCTTATTTATTTTGGTTTGGCTTCTATGGTTAATTGAGAAAAAAAAAAAAGTTTAAAAAGTGTCCGGAGCTGTCCTAAATTAAGACATTAAAGAGTCTGATAAACATACAGTAGGAGGCCGGAGTGTTTTCCAACTCACCAGACGTTCTAGAAACCCTTTATTCACTGAACAAGGCCAAAAATAGCCACAA
This sequence comes from Cottus gobio, assembly GCA_023566465.1. Lineage (NCBI taxonomy): Eukaryota > Metazoa > Chordata > Actinopteri > Perciformes > Cottidae > Cottus > Cottus gobio. Next base: position 22,668,587 of record CM042229.1, on the reverse strand, counting down.
CAAGAAGGCATAAAGATCAATGTGTGGATATTCTCAACTAAGGTTTTAAAACGTTTTAACAACTGAAAACTTTCAAAATAAGATATGAAAACGGTCCCGCTTGCTTTGAGGTCACACTGCCTTGTAATCTGCCTGGTATCGAACCACATTGACTTTGGGAGCGGGGAAAGGTCGCAGAACATCCCGTTACGGGCCGTGCAGCAACGTGCTCATCTGAGCCAGATCTGACAAACCGCCTTGAACACCAGCGGAACAGAAGTTGTTGAGAAGCTTGTGTTTCAAGTCCGAGTCCGTTCCAGCTCTGACGTGCACAGAATCCCTCGTGAACAGCAATTTCCTGTGAGAGGCCCCTTGTCTCCCACAGGGCAGAGTCAATCACAGTGAGCTTTAGGTCTTCGCCCATCGATCTTTGCCAGAATCTGACATTTGTAGTGTCGGAGCTTGACTGGACATCACATCCTCCACGTTGTGAGCGTTTTACACAGGTCACGTATTCGACTGCTCTAAGGACCTCTGCGTCACCGGGCTATGGAGGCAGCTGTCGGGTGAACACACCCCTTCATACACCACGTTCTCCCTCAGGGGTACAGGGGCTCCTCTCCATGGTGATGGCACAGTCATCCTATGTGTGTTTTTCTTTCCCTAACCATGTTAGCTGTGACAGTCCGTCCAGGGAAAAGATCCACATGGCAGACCACACACACACGCACACACGCACACATCCATACATGTACACATGGCTGAAGAGGATGCACAATTTAAGGCACGTAGGCCATGGTTACTGCTTCCATCATGTTTTTTTCTCCCCATGTCCCCGATATGTATTAAAGAGGAAGATAAGCATGCATTTTCAGAGTCACACCTTGGATCAACAAGGTGACGCTTCATTCTTGTGTTTTTTTTTTTAGTCCATCGCAACCTACACTGTCCTCTAATTTAATCTTCTCCATGTGATGAGTACAAGCACTCATCTCTCTCATCCCTTTATTGATCACAGTAAACAGGCCAAGTGTGACACCAGGCTTTGTGTCCCGCTATAATCACACAGATTTATTGTGCCCTCGGCAGCTATTTGCATCTAAACATCAAATAACCTCCCGACGTGCTTACAATAGCTCCGGTTTTCTGTTTCACTTTAATTACGCTGCTGTTTGACCAACAGGTCCAACAACAATGGGAGTGCAATAACAACGGGCAGAGGGCTGACCCCGCCGGCTTTGTCCCCGTCTCACACGGCAGCATTTCTGGCTCCGTGCTGGCAGAGGAGCACCATATAAGAGCGCGTTATCAAAGTAAACAGCTGCCTCCTCCAAGTGACCATTAATAATGTAGCCTGAAGAGGCCGAGCATAAATTACAACTGGGTCACTCCAAACTTAAGAGCCAATTAGTGTTGAGCCATTACCTCTTTGACCTTACTTCACGGCAGAGAGGAGAGGAACCGCAAACTGCAATTGGGTGTATTGACAAAACCAAACCTCCCTGACCTTTTATCAGAGCAGAACACAAGCATGACGGAGAGAAGGGAAGACAAAGCAAGCAACCTGGATGTCGTTGTATTTCAGCCGACCGACGTTCTGTCCCGGAGCTACAGACTGTGTGACGGATCAGGCGGCCTCCGGCCATTAGGCCTGTAATTAGGGGGCTCATAACACCGAACCAGCCTGACCTTTCACCAGACGTATGAACAGTGACAGTAACCTTTTGCCGAAGCTTGCCAGACTCCAGCGTGGGTCTGTGGTCAGAGCGCTCGACTGGGCTCCATTTACTGTAAGTGGCGCATAAACACTATAATATGTCACACAGGCAAACATACAGCGCAGATCCACGCATCCGAGGAGTCTGAAGTCCCTGTGGAAGGTGCCGGAATTCACCATAAAAAGCAAAAATCCACAAGAATCTGCAGATGCGCGCAGAAGGCTTCGGGAAGCGGGGATCAAATACGCTTTTGCGTATCCAGCTGTAATTAGGGTTCTCCCTCCAAATGGAAAACCGATCTCCCTTTCCACAATGAAGGAAATCAGCGACTACATGAAGACACTCCCGACTACCCTGTGACTTTATCAATCTACCTGTGACCAGGTAAACATCCGCCTCAAAATGTCAGATGATACAAATGAATATCCTAAAGAACGATTTGCACAACGGACAGTGAATATTTTGTAACATTAAGACAGTTTTTGTTCATCTTAAGTTTAAGCACACGTGTACACGGGTATTTTTCAGTTTACTTGATCTTCTGTTCACTACTGTTATCTACACAGTCGGCGACATGCTGGTATTATGGTTAGAATATAATCCAGATGAGGAGACCTGATACACATTTGTTTTGTTCCTTTTTTTTTCTTTCTCTCTCGCTCTACATCTTTTGCCCCCTCAGCTCTACTGGTATAGCTAGAGTATGATAAGTTTTTTGTTTTTTATTTCTCTTGGCTGTGTTTTAGCCACTCTAGATAGGATTTATCTGAGCTTTAGGTTGTTTTTGCTTGGATTGTTCTCGTGTTTTTTTGTTTTTGTCCAGGCAGGATTTCAGGTTAAAAGCAGATCAAAATGTCATAAGGTAAACAAGACTATGCAGCATGATATAAAGGTACGTTATTATGAATATTAGGTTTTGTACATGGAATATCAAGGGCTCCAATAACGTTGTCAAAAGGAAGGCTGTTCTAAACTATCTTAAAAAGGAAAATGTCCAGGTTGCCTTCCTCCAAGAAACCCATTTGAATGAGGAGGAGCACAAAAAGTATCTCAGAGAATGGGTCGGACAGGTATTTTTTACATCTTACTCTACAAATAAAAGGGGTGCAATTATATTAGTTCATAGATTGCTGCCATTTACAGCTAAAAATAGTTTCAAAGATGCAGATGGAAGGATAGTTCTAGTAAAAGGAGAATTATATGGGGAATCAGTACTACTTGGAAATGTTTATGCTCCAAATGTATATGATGCAGACTTTTTTGCCTTCCTACTCGGTAAAATTGCTGAAATGGACTGTTCAAATATAATACTTGGAGGTGATCTTAATTGTTATCTCTCCCCCTTTCTAGATAGAGACCCCCCTCATAAAGATCAATCAAAATCCGGCAGAGCACTACAAAACTTTCTTGAAACATTTAACCTGATAGATGGTTGGAGATACATGAATCCTAATATCAAAAATTATACATTTTATTCTTCACCTCACTTATCATTTTCACGAATTGATTATATATTTATATCCGAACCCCTAACCCACTTAATAACTCAGTCTGGCATTGGGCCCATTGTCCTTTCAGATCATGCTCCGGTCATTCTGGAAATGCAGCCTCTTAGGCCCGCAGAGCGATCATTTTCTTGGAAAATGAATGCATCACTGTTTCGTGACGATGATTTTATCAAATTCTTGGAAATGCAGACAGACCTCTATTTTTGACTGTAATGACGTTGACCCGAGATTGGTATGGGAAGCTTATAAAGCTTACATGCGAGGCATGATTATATCATACTCTAGTAGGAAGAAAAAAGAGCGCATTCAAGAACAATCAAGAATTGAAAAGAAAATTAAAAAACTAGAGGAAGATTTTCATAGATCCAAATCGGAAGGAGTGCTCAGAGAGTTGAAGGAGGCAAGACTACTATTAACTAATTTGCTAACAAAGAAAGCTGAGTCTGATATTTTATTTGCGAGACAAAGAATGTTTGAATTTGGAAATAAGCCAAATAAGTTCTTAGCTCGTCTTGCAAGAAACTCCCCCCAAAAAACTTTTATCTCTGCGATATTTGACGAGGATCAAATCCGCCAAATAAACAATGCAAAGATCAATGAGTGCTTCCAGAAATTTTACGAAACCTTGTATACCTCAGAATTGAAAAACGACACACTTACCAGTAGTAACTTCTTAGATGGCTTACAAATGCCTCAGTTAACAGATGGAAGAGCTAAACTTTTGGAAGGACCTATTACAGTAACAGAAATTGATAAAGCAATTTCCTCACTCCAGTCAGATAAAAGTCCAGGGGCTGATGGATTCTGTGTACAGTTTTATAAAAAGTTAAAACTCTTACAACGTGTGTTCAACAAATCTTTTGAAAAGGGTGAACTCCCAAAATCTATGTAATTTGCTCATATCATAGTAATTCCCAAAAAAGGAAAAGATCCAGAACTATGTGCTTCTTATCGGCCGATTAGCCTACTTGGAGTGGATGTTAAAATACTTTCAAAAATAATGGCTAATCGACTAGAAAGAGTGGTGACTGACATAGTTAATGCAGACCAAACAGGGTTTATAAAAGGCCGTACTTCATCAAATAACACAAGACGTTTAATTAATATTATTCACTATCTTAATTTTCATCAAACCCAAAGTGCTATAGTAACAATGGATGCAGAGAAAGCATTCGATCGCATTGAGCAAAACTACATGCTTGAAGTGCTGAAAAGATTTGGCTTTCATTCAAATTTTGGTCGATGGGTACAGCTTTTATACAAAACTCCCATTGCTTCGGTCCTAACAAATGGTCTAATTTCCACACAATTTCAACTTAAAAGAGGTACAGCTCAAGGGTCACCATTATCACCTTTGTTGTTTTCTTTAGCTATAGAGCCATTAGCAATTGCTATTCGGCAAAACCCCAGTATTACAGGAACAGTGATAGGAACAACACAACACAAAATTCTACTGTATGCAGATGACGTCCTTCTTACAATAACAGACCCTCCAAACTCAATACCTGCACTAATCAGCAGTGTGAAAGAGTTTGGTCAAATTTCCGGATACAAGATTAATTTTACAAAATCTGAAATCATGCCTCTTGGTTTTTCGAATGAGTATGAACCTGACTTTGTAAAACCCTTTCGCTGGGCACCAGACGGATTTACATACTTGGGGGTCAAAATAACACCTATAATTAGTCAACTCTATGCTGAAAATGTTAACCCCATGGTAAAACACATTAAGGACAAGATGTCGGGTTGGAAGAAGCTTCCTGTATCCTTTCTCGGCAGAGTCAGTCTTATCAAGATGGTAATTCTCCCCAAAATTATTTATCCTCTATCTATGCTCTTTATATCTTTGAAGAGAAACAACACTAAAGATATAAATAAAGCTCTCTCTGACTTCATATGGGCTGGCAGAAAGCCTAAAATTAAATTAGATATACTACAACTGCCGAAAGAGCAAGGAGGATGGGGCCTCCCCAATATTACAAACTATACAAACTCAATGCAAGCCAGGATTATCTCAATATGGGCAACTGATCAACCAAAGCCACCATGGTTCGAGATTGAAGCAACCTTCTCCAAACCGTACTCTCCTGTCAATCTACTTGATAAACGCAGGAGTGAACTACCAATCATGGCAAGAGACAATTTTCTAATTACTAATGCGAGTACTATTTGGAACTCTCTACGGAAATTATTTGGGACTAAACATAAATTGAGCTGTTTAACAACAGTGACGGATAATCCCGATTTAACCGATGGGGGCGCTGGATCTAACTTTCAAAACTGGTATGAAGCAGGAATTCACCACATTTACGACCTTTGGGATAGGGGAAGATTCAAAACATTTGAATCATTGCAGGCCACATACAAACTACAAACAAAAGAGTTTTACAAATACCTACAGGTCAGACATTATGTCTATACTAAAATGAATACTCTCAGTCTTCCAGATGACTTTCATTTACTAGAAAAGACACTCTTAGATAGCCTTAAACAAGGTCACTTTGTCTCAAAATTCTATTCCAAACTGCAACACTTGACTACAGGCAGACTATCAGTCTTACGGAAATCATGGGAGACTCAGTTGAAAACAACAATAGACAATGATATATGGGAGGGAATTTTACTCTTACCTTCGAAAATATCCATATGCAACAGATTCAAGGAAATGCAATACAACATTCTACAGAATGTCTATATATCTCCATATATGTATAGTAAATATACAGCAGGGGCCTCTCCAAACTGTCAAAAATGTAAGACTACTGTAGGAACAAGATCGCACTGTCTTTGGGATTGTGAAAAGATTCAACGGTTCTGGCAAACTGTATGTGATGAGATTAGTGTGATAATCAAACATCAATTACAGCCTAACCCACTACTATGTCTATTGGGATGTATCCATGAATCACTAAGACAGCATAAAAACACTTTACAGTTTTTGCTTATGTTGGGCCGGAAGGCTATTATGACTAAGTGGGTGGGTGAAGAACCTCCCTCAGCACATCTGTGGAAGTCGTTGATAGCGGACTATATTTCTCTGGAAAGACTGAGATTTGTGATTAGTGGTCAGAGGTACCTTTTTACAGCAAAATTTAGCAAAGTGTTGGAGTACCTGGGAACTACCTGAAATGTTGGATTCACTGAGGACCTTAAGAATCATTGCTGTGTATGTATTATGGATCTGCTACATATTCAAAATGATTTGTATATATACTGTACTGGACATGTATAATCTTAAAAATGTATAATAAAAAGAATGTTCAAAAAAAAAAAAAGTAAAAATCCCAAGAGGTCAAAAACAGCCGCTCTCATTTATCTCTGCTGGGAAACTCAAATGTATGTACAAAATATTTGAGAAATCTTTGTCTCATGTCCCAACGTGTGAGGGCATCTTGGACTCATCTGCTTCTCTTGATCTACCCCTTTGCGCTTGATGCCGATGAACAGCAGTCGTATACCGTCCCTCACATTCTGAGCACCATAATCCAGTGTATTACATAATGCTAAGAAGTTAAATTTATCGACAGATACAAAAATAGGTTTGTGAAAAACCGACACAAGTTCCAACCACAAGTTCGCTAGAAACTCTTTCATTGCATCTTCTCTTCTTCTCGCCACTTTTATTTTAAAATATATACTTGTTTTAAAGTACTGTTATCTGTTTGTTATTTACCATATGTATCTTTTATTGCACAATGTTTATTGTTTTTATTAGATTTGTATTGTTTTACACTATTTTTATTGTTTTTATTGCATCTTTCACCGAGTCAAATTCCTTGTACCTGGCAATAAACACTTCTGATTCTGATCTGAAAAAAATAATGAGATATGCAAACATATATGCATCATGATTAACTGCTCTGAAAACAATAGAGTAATGTGCAGTCACGCTTGTTCTAAAAAACAGACATTTCCATGAATAACTGCCAAATAGTCTTTGAATGAATCAAACTCCAGGCCAGGCACATGGCACACCTGGAGAAAAGGCTCAAACACGAAGCTCCCAGCTGGACTGGAGGAACAGTTTCTCCAGGAGGTTGTGCCACCGACTGAAACGCTCCTCGTTGCCAAATCTTCTTACAGCATTCCTGATGCTTGCAAATAATCACACTGTGTTGCTAAGCCCTTTGTGAGAGGGGATCATAGATTCCATACTTAAATGGAAATGAGGCTCCATTGAGGGTTTCATGTCGCTGGACCCAACTGTCCTGAACTGAACTGAGATCTGCTATTCCATTAAGGTTTCTATTCAACAAGTCTGTTTGCAGTTAAGCAGCAGTGGAGGTTTCTCAGCACGTTTACTGAACTACTGTACTGAAGCACAGTTTTTAATTTAATGCTACTACTGCACTTCTACTGCACTACATTAATTTAACACATATGATAATTATAATAATTTAAACTTATATAGCGCTTTTCTATAGTTGGCGTAGTAAGATTTTACACACAGAACATTTGATGAACCAATAAAATATGACACAGGTTTGTAGATTAAAGTATCCCCAACAAGTCCAGTATTTAAAATGAGTTAGACCTTGACAACTGCAGCGCAATCAATCAATATGAGCAATTATTGATCAATGAACAGATAATTACTTGTCAACAAACAAAAATGGCAAATCTTCTCTGCTTCAAACTTCTCAAATGTAAGCCCTATATATATATATATCCTCCACCAATTGGCTGGTGCGCTTACACAGGGCAACTTAAAATGCCTGAAGATATCAGGCCGCATGACTTTGTTAAGCCTTTTTAATCTCTTTTAAAAACATGTTTTTAAAATCTTTTTTGAATTTGCATACTGAAAATATTTGCCTTTGTCTTTGTTACGAAGGAGCTGAATTACTTTACGTTACATTGTCTACTCACATAATTAAGTTTCTTGTGAGGTTCTTAAGTAAATAAGCATGCGGCTGCTGGTGGAAATGGTTCCTGAACCAGTGACCTTTCATTGCAAGCCAGTGTCATTAACAAAGGACTGTACAAATCTAAACAATGTGAGTCTGTATACAGGTCCGTCATCTTATGACGGGCAGATCACCAGACTGTCTGTTGCTCAACAGCAGTTTTATCTCATCTGGTCAGATATTTCCATCACAGGTGATTTTCTGTGTGTGTGTTTTACCAACACCGGCCTGTGTGGCCATCAAACAGCCGTCCTGAGATGAAGGGAGGGTGACTCAAAGTTCACTGAGCAGTGTTGTGCTTGAGAAATAGGAACTATTGATCTGACAACTCATCCTATTATTCAGAGCATTTATCACTAGCAGAGCTGGGTCTATTTTTAGCAGTTATCGACACCCGTGCTTTTTCATACTTGGTCAAGCCACCGAGACACGCTGAAATGACTCCTTTTCCTTTTTTTTTTGTGCAGGTTGGGACCAGTGTGCTTGTCGGTAGGAGTTTTTTTAGCATCAGCTAGCTGGCAATCTGGCACACAAACATGATGATTACAAATCTCAAATCCCACTGGGCTTAATGGGCTCCTTAAACGGGGTATTAGGGGAGCAGCTAAGCCAGGTGATTGTTAGCACTTGGCTCCATGGACACAGGGAACACAGATGGGGACACGACACAATAACAATGCATAAACAAATGGACATGCATAAAAACATGCCGGGCTGTATAAATACACACCTGTATGAATCCAGTGTGTCGGTGACATCGAGTGCTTTGCAGCATTGTTTCCATTACCTCTGTGCCACAGGGACTTTATGCCCCAGTGAGGTGACGGGTGTGTGAATGGTGGGTCTGCAAACAGTAATGTCCGCTACAGTCTAACACCTCCGTGATTCCATTATGACATAACTACCGAACCCGATGGCATAGGCAGTCCACAGCTGCATCGATGCAATGTACAGGGACGCAGAGGGAGCTGCCATGTCACTTTCAAATGAAAATCTGACAAGACTAAAATAAAGATGCGTACAACGTAGCGGAGAAAAGCAAGGAAAGTGAATGGAGGCCGCTTGTATTTGAGAGGGGTCTCTGGCCTGGGATCCCTACCGGATAGCCTTCTGTTTTCTTCTGGCACCACTTCAGTAGAGCGTTTCTCTTAGATCCTCCATACTCCCGCGCCAGTGCAGCCAAGGGGTCCTTTCTTTCCACACTGTCACCAGGGGAACACACGAGAACACACACACACACACACACACACACACACACACACACACACACACACACACACACACACACAATGTCATAAAGTCATAATAATACAAGTTCTGTAAGAAATCACTTATAGTATAAGAAATTAAGTTAACATTCTTCCAGACAGATTTCCTGTGTAGAAAGTAATTTGTATGTCTGACACTAGTTCCTAAGTGGCCTTGATGTAAAAACTTGATTATTTCCAGATTTCCCATTGTGTATTATTATTATATTTTGTAAATATTGTTGTTGTTTTTTTAGATCAGGAAATTAAAAAAGGGTACGCAGTCCTGTTTACACACCAGAGGGGAAATTGCTGAAAACAACTATTTTATGCAATAAAAAAACTGACCACTAACATTGTGCATCAAACTATGCTAACGAGAGCATTAAAAATCCATCCATCATTATTCAAACCGCTTATCTTGTTTTAGGGTCGCGGGGCGCTGGAGCCGATCCCAGCTGTCATTGGGCGAAGGCAGGGTACACCTGGACAAGTCACCAGTCTATTGCAGGGCACCATTAAATATGATGTCTTCAAATAACATGGAAATATGTAGCATTATTATTAACTATATAGCTTACATCTAATATCTAATACTGTAAACACAGAGGCATAATGATAGGAGGATATTGTATAATGGTCTGCACAGAATGTACCATGATGGAGGAAATGAAAATACAATCTAGTATCAAAGAATTAAAGTGATCCATTCATACAATAACTTGATACTCCTTTACTTTCCTTTCCGACATAGTTAATCTAATTTCCAAATGTTCCCTCTTTAGCCAAAATAACTCTATTATTTGATCTTGTGTTACAGTATATGTTATCATCACAAGATTGAAGCGTCTTTGCAGTTCAGTGTATTTTGATTCAAGATTACTTTGGAGTTAAGCCAACAATACACAGCTCAGTGTTCAGTTTGGCTTTAAGTGTGGGAGGCTTATTTTAGCATCCCTCCGTCAAATTTGTTTGAGTTTCTCTTTACTTACTTTCATCTCCATGTGCTCATGCTTACATATTTATATACTATATAGTATAGTGATTGCAGGTTATCATATGACAGATTGGTTAAATGCCTGAATGAAGTTGCATTCAGAGGGTCTGCTCCCTGGGGGCTTGTGATGGATCTGAGGCCATGGGAAGACCACGAGACACGGTCGTTGATCCGAGCATGGTAAACCTTTCGCAAGTCGCAGCAGCTCTGCTGGTAAATTCATTATTGCTCTGTTTAAGGAGCCGCAAGGCCGCGAGCAGCAAGGCCTGTCCAAACCACTTTTTTTGGACAGGGCTGATGAGCATATGCGTTCATCAGCAGTGATAGATTAGCTATATCATGACATAAGCCTGAAACCATACCAAACATGGGGATGTCCTGCTGCTGATCCGCTGTCTCAGAGACATGCCTGTGTGAAGGTCTGCAATACGGTTACATGCATTTACATTAATAATGTACCAAGATGTTAAGGAGAGCATTTAAACAGCTGGATGGATGGATGATAGATAGATGGATAGATACAATAATATAACTCAATAATGTCATAATATCAGGGGAAGAAGAGGAGCGGCTGGACAGACAGTAAGACTGACAGTCTTGTTTATCAATGTCAACAGTATATGACATGTTGGTTGAAGCTGAGGGTATTGACATGTGTGATGACCACGTCTTTGACTGCTACTCCCTCCTGCTTGTCTCAGTGTGACGTGTAAATGTAAACTAACCGGTTGCAGCAGTAGTTGAGCATCGCTCTAACTAAATTGAGTGCTGCCATTGGACATTACAGAGAGGAGCGGTCTGTACGGGAACATGTCTGTGACGCCAGAGGTCAGAAGATGGAATATTTTAGTTTAACGTCCGCCCCTCTTCCCCTTCTGATCAGTCAAACTCCGTTTTCTGTGTTAAAGCCATCTGTGTCAACTCTGTGAGCAATACAAGCTGTACAACTCCAAAGTCTCTCAACTGGGACTTGAAAATGTAAAACTGTATTGTAGTACAATATGTAGTTACTTAAAAAGCCTACAATTTTGCAAAGTAATAGTGACAATAACACAACACCTGTTATTAGGAATGAAGGCGGAACTTCTGTAAGTCATTATTATTATTCCACCGTGTGTTTTGTTGCAATTTTGTGTGAGCAGAGAGCACAAACCTTGTTTCACAACACTGACTTCCTACGTATTTCAACAAACAATCATGTTGCATGTAGAGAAACTGATGTTTTCTAATTTTAAACTAAAGGAAACACATGTTTTGCTGTTTATGGAAAGTTGTTTAGGTTATTTCACTAGTTCCAATGAAACCTGCACAGCTAAACAAGTGGAATTGTCTCCCAGTGAATCGGACAAAGTCCTTTGGGTGGACCCACCTGAGCTTGCAGTTGCCTCGGTTGTAGCTGAAGGATGTTGTGCGGCTGATGAGGGAGGCGGGAGGTTTGATTACAGACTCCAGAGAAGGGCTCTTCCTCATCAGGCTGTTTGGTTTCAGGTCTTCCCCGCAGCCCAACAACTTACCTGCCGTGGTCAGAAACGGAGGGAACAGAAGTAAGGCTGAGTGTAAACATTCAAGCGACTGGAAATGGAAAGCAAATTCATACATGCAACTATAGGACTGATGATAAAGTCACGTCACGGGTCCTGAATACGAATACCCCGTCACCTTGAGTTCTCAGCCTATACTTCAAAACAACGCTGCCTGAGCGCCTTAGTCTTGCCTGAACAAGTCTTTACTGTAGCCACCTTCTGCACAATGACACACCTGGTAAAGTCATGAGCGGTGAAGGTCCAGCTTGAGAGGGGGCAGGCGGGGAAATAATACTTTTCACCTGTTTACTGAAATACTTCATGGTAGTACTTTCTATATCTATAATGCATTGTAAGTATGTTTATAATGCATTGGAGACATGGGCGTGCACATGTTACTGTATGTTTCTCAGTCAACTTATAAATGGAGGAGCTGGAACATCTGTTGACTGCAGATGCAGACATTTTAAGAGCTTAGTCACCACATTTACAGTATTTGCTTTCAGAGAATAAAATCATAAAACTACCCACACAAACAACAGACGGCAGATGATGGCATATCTTCCTTTATCTCTTGATTTAACTCTGTGTGTAAACATTTCAGCCTTACTCATTTCTACAGGAACCGACTCATGGAAGCCCTTTGGCTGGCCGTCCATTGACCTAAAAGCAGTGTGCGGGGCCCTTCATTCGTAATCATGAATTAAATATGGATGTACATATAAATTAAACACCATGACTTCCAGCTAAAACCACATTTGTTTTACATACCGTGATGATGAGAGAATTCTCCGTGGTTGATTCTTTTTTCTAATGCTTTTGACAGTGGCTTTATGTAGGTGTGTCTCTAAAAGAATATAAAACAGAACAGAGATCTCATCACATCAGAGGTTGAAACAGTGAATCCCTTGCAGGAAGTCATTTTCTTTACATCTAGACAGGACAACTGTGTTGGTGTGTACCTGGACGGGGGAGACAGCAGCAGCAGGTGCGGTGCGTACAGGGATCCCACTCAGCGGGGTTCTTGGCGAGGAATGCATTTGAACGGTGTGGCCTGCTCCATCTGAAAGACCAGATAAGAAACCCATTGATTATTGTCCAGGAAGAAAATGACTCACCTTCAGTATAGCTTGAGATAAAAATGAATAAAGAAAAAAAAAGCAGCAAGGCGAGAACGGTGGTATTTAAAACCAGGCGCAAAATAACATCCAAATGTTTGGCCATCAAATACTCTTTTAATACTAAAAATCTGTTTGTAGTATCCAGTACGGTCGGCATTCATTTTGTTGATCAGATTCGTAGCCTTGTTTACTTATTATTTGATTATACAACTCTTCTGCCATAACGTAAACCTTTATGGTGCCTCAGTTTCTGTTGACACGGTCCTGTAGGTCAGCCCAGGACACACAGACTCCAAGACAATGAGCGACACATGACTTCGCTGGAGAGAAATGACAGAAATCCATGCTGGAGATCTCACCAGCTGTTCTCCTCTATAGTTACACTGCTGTGTTGGGATTCCCTGTGTGTGTGTGTGTGTGTGTGTGTGTGTGTGTGTGTCGTAGTGCTCACTCTGTCCAACAGTATCAAAGGACTTAATGAGGGATTTGACAGTAGCTCCGGGCTCTGAGTCGGCATCTCCACTGGCGTCGGAGGGTGTGGTCGGGATCATGGAGATGCCGCACCAGTGACGGTTGATGTCGGAGTCGGACACCTTCACCTCGTCACCTTGGGACCTAACAGACAAAATGAACAGGGTTGCTGTGTCGAGACGAATACAATGCATACACCTGTGGAGAGGAGGCTCTGAGGAGACGACTGGAGATGAGACTCAAAGCCCCTCACGTTACTGTTTATTTTATAAGATTATCTGCTGATTAGAAGTAATGAATGTTCTCAAACTCAGATGTTGACTCTGTGCATTGACAAGATCATGTGAACAAGTTTGAACTGGAGAACTGTCAATAACCAATGATCAACTGCAGAGTCAAACGGTCCTCGAGGCACGTTGTACCCACTGGGACTCCGTTGGACATTGGACTCCCGGCTACAGAGTGAGGGGATTTGGACCGTCTATCAGTCGTGAATGACAAGTAAGGAATTTGTTTCTTAAACATTGCACTAAACTCACCTCCAGAGAGCGTCGACTGAAAGAGACAACCACAGTTGGACTGGTGTAATGTCATTTATTCATTTGCCTAATGAGCAACAGTCAAACAGATATACGGTACACTTATATTTATTCTTTCACAAGAGTGGAACCAGTCTTTCTTGTCTTTCTTTGCACAATAAATTAAAAACACATCCACTGTATTGTTCAGTAAATGGCTTTACCATAGACATAAAATGACCTATTACACAGTTAACATAGATGGTATTTTTGAGCATATCCAAATGTTTATATTTTGAGCACAAGTACCTTATCATCTGGTAGAAAAGTATGGCTTTTCATAAAATATGCACAGATTGAATTTATCTGCTAAAAATTGAACTGCTCTAAATGAAACCTGAGATCCTGCCATATGCCATTTTACAACAACACAGGATACTGTGTATGGGTTTGGCTCAAAGGTGAAATAAATCCACAATGTGATAAGTGATGTATCTTTTAAAGTGAGTAACATTGCACTATGAGGATCAAAAGGATGCTGAAGAAATCTTTCAATATGTTTAACAGTGATTCAAGATTGAAGTATCAAAGTGTCCTTTTGAGGTTCAGTTAAAAAGTCGACGTGTTTTAATTCTATATTAACTGGTCTGTACTGTTGCTGAACAGAGGAAGGGTAGAAAATGAGTTCAACTCATCTGACAGTGGAAAAATAATCATTTAAGAAATCTGCTGCACAGTATTCTTGTTTCTTGGGTCAAAATGGACCATTAACCTTTTGGTACGTTTGAGGAGTGTAAAACATGACTCTGAGGTACGGCTGTTTGTGTTTGTGGCAGTCTGAAAATCTAATTTTTGGCAGACATTGGCAGTCTTCTGGATCTGCCAGCATGGCTGATATCAAACTCATCCTGTTTTCTCCGTAGATTAAAAAACGAACATAGTAATCATAAAAAAAACATATACAAACAGTAACAGAGCAAATAATACCAGGAAGTCCTCAGTGATGACATCTATATGGTAATTGTGTGTTATATAGTGCCATCTAATGGCTAAATAGAGATACTGCAGTCAGTTTCCTTTCAGTACCAAAGACCAACTTATATCTTAACAAAAGTGAAGTTGTTTTTTCTTTTTTTCCAACAGATCATGAATGTCAAGTTTTAAAGTAAGCAGACGTTAAACTGAAAGTAATTTGACTGATAAAAACCGTGAACAACTGTTTTTTTAATAACATCAACTTGACTCAATTCTGCTGCATTGCTCTTGCCTTGAAATTGGTATTTTCTTATGTAATGTTCTCATGTCTGACTTTGTTCTGGGGCTTTATGTAACCGATTATTACCCTCTACTGTATCATCTCAACTTTCTAAAAAAAAGGCACAAATCAGCTTTGCGCAGTATGAAAAGGAGTCTTCTGATATTTTAACACGGGTCAGGAAATGCACAAAGAATACATTCATTGAGAAAGAAAAATACAGAACTATTATTCAAAGGGTTCCATAAGACATGTACAGAAATTGAAGACGGACTCTGTGTCACGAGACTCTTTGTGTACTACACATACACTGGTCACTGTGGCTCTGAATGACACTGAATTTTGAATGACACAGAAAGCAAATAAGTGCAACGATAACACTGTCTTCAGGTGGAGGACACTTCTCTAGTGCCCCTCTACTGCCGTCTTGGTATCAAAAGTGGCTCCGGTGCTTAATCTGAAAAGAAAAGAGGAAAGAAGATGAACTACTTTATACTGTATTTAAAAATGCCTCTATGTGTGCATTGTACATCTTGATCTTGAGATCTTACATTTCTTCTGAACATTGCTATTATGAAAAGCAGACCTCTGGGCACTTCTGGACTTTTTTAAAACTCCGTTCCATGCATACATCATAGAATCAATAAGGTTACTTATAACGTTGAGTATGACAAAATGAATCGGTGATAAAGATGCTATGCAAATGTATCCGAGCACATGATGCATAGCATGAGTTTAATCCAGTCATGCCACGCAGCCCATCCTGCTAGCGCACCAAAAACGTAGGAGAGTTATTCATTCAAAGAACAGCAGGTGGCACCAGATACATCTACTTGAACGGCAGGTTTAAAGCAAACCAGGAAGGTAAGATAGTCCTGAAGGTGCAATCAGCCAGCATACAGAAAGACGGACAGAGTCAGACAGGCTGCAGAAGCAACACCAAGCCAAACACAGAGAGGAAGGTCAGTGAGCGGCAGCAGCACACAGAGGACGGGATGCAGGCTGGCTGAGAGAGGGCTGACAGGGCAGGGAACTCACCTGGACTTTACATAGGGAGGCTTGTCAGAGGGGCATCTTTGACAGGGTCATCACAGGGGGCTTCTGGAGGTGGGGAGCGGACGCAGCGTAACAGCTAATTTCGGGGAAAGTTCGCTGTTTTAGCCATGTTCTCAAACTAGTAAAGTAATAGACTGAATTCACGAGGACTGCATGAAAGTTGTTGAAAGTTATATTTGGTTTTAAACCAAATATTACTTATACACTAAAACTGCTCTCATGAGGTTTGTGAGGTGATATAGTACAACTGAATAGGTTTCAAGTAGAATCGTTTAGAGATTATTGATCGCTTTAAGCACTATACCATGACCAGCCAAAGAAATAAACAGAGCTGTACAGTAGCAACTCTGAGCAGAAGTATTTGACCTGGCATGATAATGAAAGGGGACAACACTGTCAAAAACACCACGGCATTTACACGCTCAAAAACACCACTTACATTTATATGCACAGTAAACCCACACACAAACCAATGCAACGCTCTCTATAAGTAAATCGATCACGATCGATCATACATTGGCGTGAATTATTGACAGAGCTTCACTGGCTTCTGTGTTGCATTGTAAAACCCTTCAAAGCAGCTTCTCTGCCTTCTCATATAATAATAATTTCCTCTCATAAATATTCTGTAGTTTATCGTGAAGTTTGAATGTTGCTACAAGGCAATGCTCAGTGTGGAAGAGGGAGACAGAGAGGGCAGCAGCTTAAAGGAGGAGAAT
Organism: Cottus gobio; assembly: GCA_023566465.1. Lineage (NCBI taxonomy): Eukaryota > Metazoa > Chordata > Actinopteri > Perciformes > Cottidae > Cottus > Cottus gobio. Next base: position 22,651,568 of record CM042229.1, on the reverse strand, counting down.
ACACAGAGGGAAATACAGCAGGAGACTACTAATTTACCAACAGAGTCTGCCAAATCTCAGAAACCTAAACTCTGAAACCCCAAGGATTTAATCTTGTGAAATACCAAGATATGAACTGAATAATGTCTGGACACTAAACACATCCAGGTCAACATTTCATCCTGCTTTGAAAATTTTGGAAAACTCTTAAGCAAGAGCTTCTTGAGTTAAAATGATAATAAATTACTGTTTGTGACACATATTTAAAACAGTGGATGGGGACATGGCAAGACTCTGGCAGGTATCTCATGTCCACTTTGTGTTCAGAGAGAAAGGAACTGCAGCCCGATGCTAAACAGGGGAGCCGGGAGGTAGGTGATTGGTGGAGTGGGGAGAAACTTTGAAAAAAAAAAAAGAGCTGTGGAAATGGTACCTGACACCCTGCAGGGCTTGGAGGTCTGTAGAAAGCTTTGCACTGCGATCCTGTTCCTCCTGCAGCTGCCTCCTGAGTGTTCGCAGCTCCTGCTGAGCCTCCACCTTGATGTCATTGGCCACCACCACTGCTGTCTGCAGGTCCGCCTGGAACCGACGCCACTCTTCTTTTTCGTCCTAAAGACACAAACATATGATACACAGTGTGCAATACAGGAAGATAGACACATGCAAACTCATACAGACAGACAAACTGTTTGTGGACCCTTTGGATTTAATTGGACGTCAACATCGAGTGCTCCTAAATTCTAAAAAAAAAATAAGGTGATATAAAAATAAATAAATAATACATAGCTGCCTGTTTGAACATCCCAGCTGGATGCTACTGGTGTAAGACTCTGTGAACAGATGCTTCCAAGGGCGAACATTTTGGCAAAAAAACAAAACAGTACTTTCATTTTCCCGGCAGTAAAAGGCATAAAAACCTCCTAAGTGACTTTTTCAATCACAACTGAAACATAAACCACTTTTCGGCCATTTCTTCTATATCATCTTTAAAACAACCTCAACCCTTTTGGTTTGTTTACTGTCAGCCGGTGATGGCCAAACTGCTTTGATTTCGGATTATAAGACTCTTTATGAACTTCATGGGTCTTCATATTGAAGCTTCCTTACCTTAATCCGTCTACTCAAGACTTTCATTTGGTGGTCTGCTTCAGCTTTCTGCTCCTCCAGCTTTTTGACAAGATCTGCAATGACAAGTTATTCAAGGTGTTTGAGAGCCGCAGGTGTAACGTACTGAAGAGTCAAGATCACAGTAATCAAACACGGCTTTTCACAACTAAACCATCGGCCGAGCTTTAGCACAAACGCTCCTATAAAAGGTAAAGGTTACATCTGGACGGTATTAGAAATGATTCTCATCACTACAATAATATTAGTTTACCATCTCATTGCTGTAACCCATAACAGCTAGCCATTTAATATTTGCCAACAGCATCACTAGAGAGAGCGAGAGCGGTGTTACAGTGTGCCCTCATTTTGTGCTGATTCTCAGTTCCCAGTTAGTAAGGGTAGTTATGAGGTACACAGGCCCGAAACTAATGCAATCCAATACAACAGCCCTGGAATAAATCCAACCCCCATGAAGGTTATAATATTCAGGTTTTGTTTAAAGAGGTATCATTTCAACTAAGGTCTCTTGGGAGGTGTTTCTAATATTTTGTCCACTTCATTTGCATAAATCAGGACAGGCTCAAAATTGGAAACTACCGACTGATTCATTTCTCTTTATGACATCTACGACTGCAGGTTGAACCACCAGTGAAGAGGACATACTCTCCATGTCCAGGACGGCTTGGTTGGTGTGGCAGTTGACGGCCCTCTGCTGCTCCACCTGGTCCTCCAGCTCGAAGATGGTCTCCTTCAGCTCCTTCACCTGGTTCTCAGCATGGATCCCGGCGTCCTCCAGCGAAGTCACCCGGCTACTGAGATCCTGCTCCCTCATCTCAGCCTGCTCCTGAACCTGATGGCATTTGGCCTCCACCTGTGTATGTGTGTGCATTTGTGAGATTATGATGGGTTCAGTACAGAAATGGATTCAAAGTAAGGGTAAGTTATTACTGGCGTTCACTGCGCTAATTAGATGGAAGCACTTAAGTCACATTTGGCTCAATAATGGATGATTTACGACATCTTCCAGACATCCTTGTGGTGCAGTGATTCCATTTCTTGATGGTGCCTTTTTACATCTGTCTTTCAAATGATAAGATAAAACATACTCTTAACAAAAAACCTTGTATCAAGACTTGTGGGTGGCAGGCTTTAATATGTAATGGTAAGTTTTTATATGGAAATGTTGTTGCAATTAAGAAAAAAATAATTTCATCCATTATCATAAGTCTGATCATTTTCTTCTCTCCCGTGTTTAAAGAACAAGTGAAAAAGAAAGTTTAGGGGATTTTTCCTTCAGATGAGATTTAATTTCTACATGCACTCTAAACACAAGGTGTGTAGGCAAGTTATACAACTTTACTATCAGGTTGTTCTTTTGGCTAGACATATGTTTTAATTGGCTCTAGTCTGCCTTCAGGAAAAACATTAATGCTTTTAGTTCAGATCCTTTTTTCATCTGGCCAAACTTGGATCAGACTTAGAAAAGAGATCACAGGAGTTTTTCCTCTCAAAGCTTCCTCAGTTGATCTGATGATGAAACAAACAAACTTTTCAAGTTTTTAAGTAAAAGCAGCCATAGTAAGTCTTACTAGCCCCTCATGCATTGCATCCTTTCTAGTGTGACTACTGCACATTAGCACACATTGCATGGTTGGTGCAGCTTCCACATCTGTCACTTAATTAAAGCAAGTTTTCAAACATGATAAAAGTCACAAAGAAATCAGGGCAAATGTAAACATCCAACTGGGTTGTGAACGGTAATAAATGATTACAGCAGTTATGCTGGAGTCCACACAGCGCTGTTCACACATGAGCTTAACTGTGTCTGACAATGGCCACAGTATAATACCAACAAGCAAGGTGAAAGTGACTCATGGAAATACGAGTTCAGTCTGGATTAAATCTGACAGCATCAATGTGTTCATCGCTTCAACTATTGAATTACATACAATCTGAATTCAGTGTACCATGATGATTGTTCTCATCCAGAAAGCAGATCTCTGAGCATAGTGTACTAAAATAAGAAATAGATGTAGTTATGCAGGACCCGCCCACTCCGCCTCTCACCATGTGGCTCTAATGGATTAGGATGTTTGTGAGTGGAGTTATGGAGTGGCCTCACCCTCACACCCATGTGGCAGAGAACAGGAGCGTGACTCAAGAGGGTCACACACTGGTGGACCACCCTCCTGGTGGCACAGCAGTCACAGGCCAACAATGACGGCATCCCTAAGACGATGGTGACACGCCCAAATCTGGAATCAACAACCCCCAACATGCCTCTGAGCTTATGCAGCCTCAGCCATTCTGGTGTTCGGGGAGTTGAAGGGGAAAACCAAAGTGACTCCCGAGAATCATACGAAATCTATTTGCGTGAACATGAGTTCATGTGCTGTGGTGGTGAAGCGATGAAACGGACCCAATACCAGCTGTAAAGCCTGTTTAATGTTTGAATCATTGTGGAAAATGTCCTCATGTTCATATTAAAAAAAGTGGTGACTGTGCCAAAAATTAAGAAAAATGTTATGGTCGCCTGTTTGACTCTTTTTATAATCATTAGCAAGTACTGGACACGTAACTATCACATGCTGGTCTCTTTCAAATATATTTCTGAAAGCACAGAATCTGAACAAAAATGAATGAACTGCTTCTAAAAGAGTAACCTGCTGCTTTTGCTTTTTCAAATGTTCAGTAAATATGCCTGAAGAGATTGTTCTTTTGGGAATTTTTGAAGGTTTTGTCAAACACAAGAAAACTAATGAGCTTACTAGTGTAACAAAACGTTTTTCGAACAGTGAGTCACATACAGTATAATTCAAGCCCCGGTTTTTACACACTCCACTTAGTACAACACAATGAAGGCAACCAAGTGGAACAAAGTTTGGACTGTGAAGAGACATTCTCTAACCAACAGAGACTTGTCCATGTTTAAACAGATCCATTGGAATCTTTGTCTCCAAACAAACCTAACCAAATGTTATATTCAGTCATAAATACTAATTTATTTTGCAACGAGTAATTCTGAAGGAACAAAATATCTCTCTCGTTCAGTATTTCCTTTATAGTATATATACTGTATGTTACACACATATACAAATGTGACCTTGCATCCCTCCTACCTTGCTCATTGTGGATTGCACATGCTCAGTCTCGGCCTGGGCCTGCAGCAGCTCCTGCCTCAGCTCCGTCAGCTCCACCTCCAGCCTGTCTCTCTCAGCGTGGGCCGTTTTCAGCAGGTTCTGCACCTCAGTGCTGTCACTGGCACTCTGCATGGCCTTCAACTCACCGACCTTTTGCCTCTCAATGTCCACCTGCGCTTTCAGCCGACTGTTTTCCAGTCGGAGACCCTCTGCCATCTCCCTCTGCTCCTCTGCGGCCTGTGTTGTCCGACCTCCGACCTCTAGCTCTCTATCCAGCTGGGCCTGCAGCCTCTCCATCTCCTCTCTGAGGCAGCGCACCTGGCCCTGGGCCTCCTGGTTCTCCTCTTCCAGAGCCCGAAGGCTGCCTGTCAGCTGCTGCTGGATGTCCACCAGCTTCTCCCGTTCGAAGCGCGAGCTCTCGACCAGATCGGCATACCGTTGCTCCAGCTCGGCCAGCCGAGGCCCTTGGCTACCCAGCTCCTCCTCCCTCTGGGCCTGAGCTTGGGCTTGCTCCTGGAGTCGGCCAGCGATCGTCTCATTCTTCTGGGCCAGCATCTCCAGGCGCTCTCTCTGCTGTTGAAGTGAGGCCTGGAGGAGGCGCTTCTCCTCAGCCAGACGCTCGTTCTCAGCCGTCAGCTCCTGCACCACTTGCTGCTGGTCGGCCAGCTCCTGCAGAGTTGCCTGCAGCTCCTCAGCCGTGCTGTGGTGGTTCTCCTCCATCTTGTGAATCTGTTCCGTCAGGCGCTGCACGTCGGGTCCCTCTGGCCCGACTACAACAACTTCACCACTGCTCACCGATTCTGAACGAGACGGGATCTTCTCAAACTCGGAGGAGTCAGGTGATGGTGAGTCCTTGGTGATGTCAGAACTGGAAGAGACAGAGGTTTTGAGAGGACTGGTAGTACAGGACACACTGTCCTGTTGCGGACTTAAGGAGTTGGAGTCTGAGGGCAGGCCATTCACCAAAGGCTTGGAGGGGGTGCTTGAGTTTGTACTAGAGAGAGGAGAGGCATCCACGCAAAGCAGCTTTTCCTTCAGTGCCTGGTTCTCCTCCCTAAGCGCTGCCAGCTCTCTCTGAAACTTCCCGTTCTTCTCCCTCAGCTCCCCAACCAGCACAATGGCCTCCGCCACCTGTTCCTGCTCTCGATCTGCTGCAGGCTCTTCCCATGAGACAGAGTTGGGTGAAGTTGAAGAGGAAGCAGTGGAGGCTTTACCTTTGCAACACTGCAACTCCATCTTGAGATTGCTGATCTCCAAGTCTTTGGCCTTGGCCTCAGCCAGCAGCTCCTTCACCTGGCTCTCCAGAAGGCCCCTTTCCTGGCCCTCTGCATCTCCACGGGACTTAGTTGAACTGCGTGTCTGCTTTGCCAAGGTGGAGAGGCTGGAAGTGCTGGCACTAGAAACCATCCTCTTAGTGGTAGAGCTCCTGAGCTGGTCCCTCAGAGAGATGCGGTCTCTTGTTATGGAAGAAGGGGTCTCTCTAGGAGCTGGGATACCAGACTTCTTGGCTGCTTGTGCACCTGCAACATAGATCAAAACAGAAGTACACATTGAAACAGTGGTCAAGTACCTATGAGATCAAATCATCTTTTGGCGTAGACCATCCACACAGCAGTTGCCGGAGCTGTCTGATTTAGAAACAACGGTTCTCGTTTTTTTCTCTTCAGCAGACTGACTCCTATATAGTGAGTCATGAAGCCTTCACAAACATTTATAAACATAAAATTTGTGACTGTCAATATTTAAACATTTTCAATAAGTATAAATAATAACCATATCCTACATTCACTACATCAGCAAGATAAAAGGGAAATATAGCTTCAATATATGTGTCAGGGTTTGGGACTGCGGTTCATGGTTTTGTCCACATGAGGGCCTCAGTGTTCTAGATTTTGGTCACATGGGAGGGTGGTTTAATTTCTCATTGATTTCACCTGGACCTGGTTAAAGGGCTTTATAAGCCTCCAGGGGTATTGTGTCTGTGCCGAGTCTTGAGGATCAGTACATCCCATGTAGAGTGAGAGGAGGCACTTCACTATCTTTGCACCTAAGTACTCTTTGCTCCGTGGAGTTTTGTTTTTCGAGATCCTTTCTTCATTACATGTATTTTTGGGGAACACCTTTTGTTAAGACTGTTTTTGATTGCCCCACTTCCTATGTTGTAAAGATTTGGAAATCTTCTGACTTTGTTTTGCCGAGTGGATAAACCTGTCAACATTCAGTAAAGAAGATTCCTTGTTTCACTTGAACCACGTCGTCAGTCTCTGCTTTCTGCACCTGAGTCTACGAACCGGAGGGGGAGGTGACAGCAAGACTCGGCCATGGAAAGTGACTCAGCAGAAGCAACGACTGCGTTTATGTCTCCATTTCCCCCGTCAGGAACGGGGGGACCAGCTCTACGCAGCGGTAGCCAGTCACGAGGCCACCGTGTCACGGCACGAGGCGCGGCTCACGCACCAGGAGGCTGTGGTGAGTCGTCAGGAACGGATCCTACAGGGATATCAACAGACCCTGGAGGAGGTCCTGAACCGATTACCTGCCCGGAGTTCATCCGAGATCCCTCGGTCAGCGTCAGAGAGGCACCCATCAGTGGAAGCAAGGTTACCTACTCCAGAGAGGTATGACGGCAATCCCCGGGACTGCCGAGCTTTCCTAACACAATGTTCTCTCAGTATCGAGCTTCAAGCCTCATCTTTTCAGACTGATAGAGGGCGTATTGCCTATATAATAACTCTCCTGACCGGCAGGGCCCGGGCCTGGGCCACAGCGATCTGGGAACAGCAGGGGCCCGCCTGTGATGACTTCGACGCATTCAGGGAGGAGATGCGTCGGGTGTTCGACCATCCGGTAGGAGGGAGAGAGGCGACTAACCGGCTATTTCAGCTACGCCAAGACCGATCTAGCGTGGCGGACTATGCAGTGCGCTTCCGCACCTTGGCAGCAGAGTGCGGGTGGAACGAGGAGGCTCGGATGGCTGTCTACCGACAAGGACTTGCGGAGGAGATTAAGGATGAGCTGGCCGCCAGAGAACCTGCATCAGGGCTAGAGTCTGATCGAACAGACGATTCGCCTGGACAATCGCTTGCGAGAGAGGGGTCGGGAGCGACTGTCGGCCAATCGTGCCGGTACCACTGCTGTCAACCTCGGACATCCAACAGGGCTCCAAGAGCGGCGGGGTAGTCTGCCAGCTGAGGAGCCGATGCAGCTGGGGGGTACTCGGCTAACCAGAAACGAACGGGATCGAAGGATGAGAGAGAGGTGCTGCCTCTATTGTGGCGATCCCAAGCATTTCCGCTCGGAGTGTCCAGCCATTGCGGGAAAAGCCCTGCCCTCTCCAGGAATAGGAGGACTGTGAAGGGGGCGACTATTACTCCTGCGGACCACACCCGGGGCCTGCAGCTCCCGGTCACCCTTTTCGGGGAGCACCGACAACATTCTCTACAGGCCCTGGTGGATTCAGGAGCGGCGGGGAACTTTCTGGATATCGACCTCGCCGACCAGCTTCACATACCTACGACACGCCTGGATCAACCCCTCGCCGTCACCGCACTCGATGGAAGACCTCTAGGCAAAGGTAAGGTGACCCATATTACTACTCCTATTGATTTAACAATTTCAGACGTGCATACAGAACAGATTAAATTTTTTCTCATCGACGGCGTTTCCGGTGGTGCTGGGGTTCCAGAAGAATCGGTACCCCTTGCCTTTGATGTCCACGGCGTTCGAACTTCTTCAAGGGGCCACCATCTTTACCAAATTGGACCTTCGAAACGCCTACCACCTGGTTCGGATCAAAGAAGGTGACGAGTGGAAAACGGCTTTCAATACACCCACAGGCCACTACGAGTACCTGGTAATGCCCTTTGGGTTAACCAACGCGCCAGCGGTCTTCCAAGGGCTCATCAATGAGGTACTCAGGGACATGTTAAATCAGTGTGTTTTTGTTTATCTGGATGATATTTTGATTTTTTCCAAGTCCCTCCACGAGCATGTTCACCAGGTCGGAGCCGTACTCCAGCGGTTGCTGGAGAATCATCTCTTCGTCAAGCCGGAAAAGTGTGAGTTCCACGTTTCTGAGGTCTCCTTTCTGGGCTTCATCCTCTCCAAAGGGAGTCTTCGCACCGACCCCAAGAAGACTCAGGTGGTTGAGGAGTGGCCCCAGCCGTCATCAGTAAAGGAGGTACAAAGATTCATTGGATTTGCTAACTTTTATCGGAAGTTTATCAGGAATTTCAGTGCGGTCGCAGCTCCCATAATCGCACTGACCAAGAAGCACTCGGGACCGTTCCAGTGGACCCCCGGGGCGGAACAGGCCTTTGGGGAGCTAAAGAAGAGGTTCTCCTCTGCACCCATCCTGGCAATTTCCGACCTCTCTCTGCCGTTCGTGGTGGAGGTGGATGCGTCCGAAGCAGCGGTAGGGGCGGTGCTTTCTCAACGTCCGGTGAGTGGCAAGCTACATCCATGTGCTTTCTTCTCTGCCCGTCTGTCAGATGCGGAACGGAACTATGACGTAGGAGACCGTGAGCTTCTGGCTATCAAGATGGCCCTGGAGGAGTGGCGCCACTGGCTTGAGGGGGCCCAGCAGCCTTTTGTGGTTTGGACGGACCACAAAAACCTGGCCTATATTCAGGGGGCCAAACGCCTTAATCCCAGGCAGGCAAGGTGGGCTCTTTTCTTTAATCGATTCGAATTCTGTGTGTCTTACCGGCCTGGTTTGAAGAACCAGAAGGCGGATGCCCTATCAAGACTGTTCCAGAAAACCGAGGTGGAGGAAGTGCCACAGCCCATTCTGCCGAGTTCGATCATCGTCGCATCGGCCCGATGGGGAATCGAGACCATAGTGCGCCAGGCTCAGAGGGAAGGGACAGAATCCAGGAGTGGACCTCCCAACAGGATGGTGGTTCCCGAGGCGGTGCGGGCCAAGGTGCTGCAGTGGGGCCACTCGTCACGCCTGACCAACCATCCAGGGATGAGCCGGACTCTAGAGTTCATCAAACGACGGTTCTGGTGGCCGGGGATGAACGCGGACGTAAGGTCCTTTGTCGCGGCCTGTGCAGTCTGCGCCACGAGTAAGAGCCCTTGTACTCCCCCCCACGGGCTGCTTCGCCCGCTGCCCATCCCTTCAAGGCCCTGGTCTCACCTATCCATGGACTTTATTATTGGGCTTCCACTCTCCCAAGGGAACATGGTGGTGGTCGACCGCTTCTCTAAAGCGTGTCGCTTTATCCCCTTGCCGAAACTACCCTCAGCTCTCGAGACGGCGGAGGCGGTTTGTGAGCACGTCTTCCGGTATTTCGGTCTTCCCCTGGATGTGGTCTCAGACCGGGGGCCCCAGTTTACGGCGCAGTTTTGGAAAGCGTTCTGCAACCTGATTGGGGCTAAGGCCAGCCTCTCGTCTGGGTTCCATCCGGAGTCCAATGGCCAAACTGAGAGACTGAACCAGGACCTGGAGACCACTCTCCGTTGCCTGGTCTCCTCCAACCCGTCGACATGGAGCAGGTATGTGATTTGGGCGGAATATGCCCATAACACCTTGTGCTCTTCCGCCACAGGTCTCAGTCCCTTCGAGTGCCAGTTCGGGTTTCAGCCTCCATTGTTCCCAGATCAGGAGGTGGAGGTGGGGGTCCCTTCGGCCGAGAACTTTGTCAGGCGGTGCAGACGGGTTTGGCGCAAGGCCCGGGCCACGCTGCAGCGGTCTGTCCGGCAGTATCAGCGGCAGGCCAATCGTCGTCGCAGACCGGCGCCTCCTCTGCGTCCGGGACAGATGGTCTATCTGTCCGCACGGGACGTTCCGCTGCGGGTGGAATCCCGCAAGCTGGCTCCGCGGTTTGTGGGTCCTTTCAAGATTGTGAAAAAGATTAACCCGGTCGCCTATCGTCTCCAGCTTCCCAGGTCACTGCGGATCAACCCTACTTTTCACATTTCCCGTCTTCGTCCGGTCAAGACGAGCCCACTGGTACCACCGGCTAGACCTCCACCGCCTCCCCGGATCATCGATGGGGGGCCGGTCTATTCGATCCGTCGCCTGCTGGACTCTCGCCGGGTGGGGAGGGGCCTACAGTACCTGGTGGATTGGGAGGGCTACGGACCGGAGGAACGGTCCTGGGTCCCGTCGCGGCATATCCTCGATCCAGACTCCATCCGGGCCTTCCATCGAGACCATCCGGTTCGTCCTGGTGGGAACGTCAGGAGACGTTCATAGGGGGGGGGGGGTTCTGTCAGGGTTTGGGACTGCGGTTCATGGTTTTGTCCACATGAGGGCCTCAGTGTTCTAGATTTTGGTCACATGGGAGGGTGGTTTAATTTCTCATTGATTTCACCTGGACCTGGTTAAAGGGCTTTATAAGCCTCCAGGGGTATTGTGTCTGTGCCGAGTCTTGAGGATCAGTACATCCCATGTAGAGTGAGAGGAGGCACTTCACTATCTTTGCACCTAAGTACTCTTTGCTCCGTGGAGTTTTGTTTTTCGAGATCCTTTCTTCATTACATGTATTTTTGGGGAACACCTTTTGTTAAGACTGTTTTTGATTGCCCCACTTCCTATGTTGTAAAGATTTGGAAATCTTCTGACTTTGTTTTGCCGAGTGGATAAACCTGTCAACATTCAGTAAAGAAGATTCCTTGTTTCACTTGAACCACGTCGTCAGTCTCTGCTTTCTGCACCTGAGTCTACGAACCGGAGGGGGAGGTGACAATATGCAAACTTTACAAAAACAATACAAGATTATTATTAACATTAAGATTCTCCTGGACGCAAATATGGTGGCTGAGTTGATTAAACACAGATTACAGTTTACATCCAGGAAATTTTAAAGTAAAAATAAATAAAAAACCTTTATAAGTAGAATTACAGAAGGTTAACAGCATCAGTGTACAGACATTCTGGGACCATGGACTTGTTGACATCACGTAATGACACTTTTAAATGAATTGAATGGACAGTGTGTCACATTCAGATGCTTGCATTATTCAGCAGTTTTATGTTGCTGGTCACTGTACCCTATTCACATATTGTTCTCAGATTGGACAACAGAGCATCTGCCTGGCACTGTCTGCAGCAGAGCTCAACTGTGGCATTTCAAAAGGCATCAGTGTGGGTCGCTGGCAAGAGACTTTTTTTTCCAAACCCCTCTCAGATATGAAGAGTATTTACTGGCGTCCAGCATGAGCAGGGTGCCGCCTGAAAACGTTTTATTGTTTATTTTCCAATCATCAGCAAACGGCGATGCAGACACAGGGGGGTTGCTTGTTTCAAAAGTATGACAAAGGTCCCTGTGCACGTGGGGCGCTCAGGCACGAATCAGTTTACGCTGTGCACACACAAAGACGGCCCTGTGTCTCTCACATGCATACATTATCATCATCATCAAACCCACGGAGCAGAGGCTAGACAGACAGCCTGTGTGCTGAGATAGACAACGCATCACCCTGAGCAGCACATGCACACATTTAGAGCAAACGCACACAAAATCCACAAACAAATGGCCTAGTTTGGGATGGAAATCCTGCATCCCTGTGGGTTCTTTAAGTACTCTGCCATTGACAGGCAATTTGCACCGACTATCCCCTTATTGAATAAACTAGCAACTGTGGCAGCAGCTGCCAACACTGGCACAAATACTGGGGTACAAAGCCGTTTAACATTCCCAGAGTGTGCAGCTGTGGTTGAAAAAGTTAGGTGGGCCTGCTAATGATAGATGATGAGTAAACATTCAAGGTTGAGATTATAAAAATGAATAGCGGCGGAATAACGCTCAGGTCTGTCAGTTCTGAATGTCAGTGAGATTGGGCTCTCGGTTAAAAAGCCGCTCTTTGAAAAGAATCTGCTGTCATGTAAAATTCACATTACCAAATGCAGCAATTCATCCCTATCAGTTAGATGAATGTGCGGCTGGACGAAGCTGCACTTGACAAGGATCCAGTGTGTCATTAAAAATCTACAGTCACTTCACAGAGGATGAAGCCATGACTGACAGAATGAGGATAACATGCATTTTTGAAATGATGTACTGTCACATGGAAGATGTTAACAATAGATCAGCACTACTGGAGGCCTCATCCAGACAGGGCAGCAAAAGAATGACACATCACAGCTATTTCATGGCCACTTGTCATATTGTCATTGGAGGTGTCAATAAAAGGACAGGGACAATAGGTCCTTGTTGGACCGAGAGAGAGAGAGAGAGAGAGAGAGAGAGAGAGAGAGAGAGAGGAGTCCGATGTGATTAAGATCAGTCCATTCCCACGAGGATAAGTGAAGAGTGGGACTGTCGTAAAAACCTTTCTTTGCTGTTTCTTCAAATTTAGCTTTTCCTGCTGCGCTCTTATTGAATAAAACCCAGATGGAGAGAGCATGAACTCGCTCATCTTTAGATCGCCCACCTCTTTAACCATGACATCACCACAGCTGCTTAATGTGCACACAGAAATGACACCAGACTAGATGCCAGGAGTCGACACAGACCGAAGGATCCTGAAGAGGAAGAAACAACTACAAGAGTACAACGTCAGATAGTTAGAGGATCTCTATATTACTGTACTCCCAGAAATAAAGATCATAAAAACAGATTCCACAGCTGGCTATGGAAACATTATTTGACATAAAGCTAAAGCTGATATTGGCCACTGGTGCTGACATTGTAGCAGTGTGTGTCTATAAAACAAATAGCCCCAGTTAAACAACCTGTTTCCAAGACCAACACAGCGGCTGAAGAATGTTTATTATTTCAATATTCAGGTGCCCACATTGACAGATGAAGATCCAACAAAAGACATGTCTCTGACAAGACACCAGAAACAGTCTCTTAAATGTATTTGATGTAAAGATGATGTCAGATTGAAGAGTGGAGAAAGAGCGACTGAGAGAAGCCTTTCCCTTCCTTGGACACTCCAGGTGAGACGTCCCTGAAAGAGGCAATTAACCTCCAATTGCTGGCGCTGAGCTGCTCAGTGGCATCCTATAAAGTATTAGAGTGACGCGTACATCACCGTCTTAATGGAGAGAGGGGTAAAGCTTCTAATGAAATGTCCACCGCATCATAAAGCTCACACACTGCATCACAGGAGTCAGTTTTAATGAAATCTGTATTCAAGAGAGCACAATAACTATAATTATTTATGATCTTCACAGACAATTACTTCTTCTCGGTGTGCAAATCTTTCGTTCACAAATCAAAAGTAAAATATCCGAGGCCAAGGTGAATAAGAGTTAGCTTAGTCTTAATTTAGTGCCGTCTTTGATGCAGGCCGGCTCAGGTCCAGGACCATTTATAGCTACCTCTGTGAAGCACTCAATCTCTGAAAAGGAGCAGAGTGGGCAGTTAACTGGCTCACGGAAGAGCTTTTCTTCCTCCAGCAAGGAATAAATCCTCAAGCAGTCAGAGGAATCTAGCTCCAAAGGGCAAATACCATCAAACACCAGTTTTGGGGAAGAAAATCATTCCCAATGAGAAAAAACATTGTCACAGATAAGTCTTTTTATATTCAATATCTCAGGAACAGTTTCACACTCCCTCTAAAAGGCTAAAGAAAAGTAATTTATTACATTCAAGGATAATCTTTGATTGGTCTTCAGACCGTTTGTATAAAAGAGACTTTCTGACAACTGTAACTAGAATTACTGCCTTGCTGTTGTATGTTTTCACCAACCAGTCATGTTGCAGTTTACATCCATGTCTGTTCAAAATGTTTCATTTAACCAATTAGACATTTGTATGAAATTGTCATAATTAGCATTTGAATTCTTAAGTGTTCTTTCTGTGAGGTCACAGTGACCTTTAACCACTACAATCTAATCCACTCAACCTCCAGTCCAAGTGGTTTGTTTAAAATTTGTTCCTGATAAATCTCATTCATGACAATCACAGAGACCCTGACCTTTAAACCCTTAAAATCTAATCCGGTCATCCTTGCCTCCAGATGGACGTTTTATGCCAAATTAGAAAAAAACAGACGGCCGGGCCGACAACCCAAAAAGATGACCGGTTTAGACGAATAACACACCTGATTGAGGGACTGAGCATATGAAATGATTGTGTTGTTTACATGTTATCTAAATGAATTGCACAGTCTTCCAGTACTCCAAAGCAGTCAGTTATTCCATGGGAAGTCAGCTCCCCGATCACAGTAATGCACGTTACTGGCTTCTTTCTTCCTAATGAAGATAAGCTTTCAAATCACAGCAAGAGCCGTGTGGCTGGACGCCGTCCAGCACCAGCCGGTTAACTGCAGCCTGCCTGCCAGCCAATGGGTGACAGAGTGCATTGTGAGCAGAGTGCACAGAGTCTTCAATTAAGAGAACAGTAGGGTCACGGGTGAGGAGGAGTCACGGTGAATTAATGGTCAAGTGTCAGAGAGTTGGCACCTGAAATGACGCACTGGCTTTGTCATCCTCACAAACAAAGCCCTGGCTCGGAATCTCTCGCTGCCTTTCCTTCGGTGTTCCAGGAAATGTGGTGTGCAGTTTTTTCAGTCAGGTGGAAATGGAGAGGAGAGACAGAAACGAGGTCTGTGTTTCTGGCCTTCCTGTTGTCCCACTATCAGGGCATGAAATAGGTCAACAGGCGCCCATCAGTCAGACGCTGGGACTCAGAGGCATTCCTTTCCTCTTACTGGAGGGAGGGCTGGACAGAAGCGAGGCTCCATGACTGCCACAGTGACTGAGCAGAGATTAGCCTGGATGGTAAGCTGCATCGCAACCTCCCAATATACCACTGAAAACCATGACAACACCACTTGTTGAGGCTAAGAAAATGTATTTCATTATAATAAGATACACATCTTTAAAAACAAGGTACCCAAGTTGGATAAATGATGGGTTTTGTAATAAAGATAACATGTTTTAACATTGTTCGCACAATATTTAAGAAAGAAACTGTTGGAATCTCTGACTGCTTCCAGTCTTGGAGATGACATCATATGCAAAGTGATAAATAAATAATATACAAAACTAGGGCAATCTAATTTACTCTAAGAGCAGTGTTTGTACTAGTCAGCTGTGTAAACCAGATATACTGAACTATATAATAAACAGAGATTAGTCTAACAGTATCTTAAAGACAGCACAGAGGATTTGAATGGATAATTGCACTTGGGAAAAGGTCTTCACAGAATCAAAGGTTCCAAAATAAAACTTACCTTTGGCTTAATGTTTAAGAGTCATTGGAAGAAGAGTCTGCTATGACTTTCACATCCATAAAAAATGATTCTATTTTTATTTTGTCAGTTAAACACCTCATGACCTTTGGCTAGTTCTAAGCTGGTTGCATACTTACTTGAGAAGCATGTTTTTTTGCAAAAGATCTTTTCCATCAGTCTAATGGAGGTGCTACGACAATCTCATCAGTTCAAACTCTTCAATATAATCAAGCGCATCACAGCAAAACCTTATAGCTGCATAGAACGGTTTCACGTTCAGTGCACTAATAAAATAACATTAAAAAGCTCAAAGTCTTTGTGTGGAGGTTACTACATGAAGGGATTCAGAAGGTTGGCTGTTTCAGTGACTGATGCATGAGAGGAGACGAGGAAAAGGGCTCATTAGCTGAGCTCATGGGATGATAATATAATAGCAGAAAGTAGAAAATAATACAATTCAGCAAATCATAGAAATGTTTCGGTTGTGGCGAGGTCATAAAGAGGCTGGATATTATGAAAAGGTAGGAGGCTTAAGAAATCATTATGCATCGACTGGCTGTTAATAATGTCGACTGACTAATGCGCAGAAGTCAACCTCGATACATTCGGAGTACCTCGACTCTTTACTATGACTCGCTCGTCAGCAGGAGGCGTGTTGATCAATCGTGCATACAGCTGACCAGGCAAACGCCTCACCCTGCCTTTACAAAGAGAGACTTCAGTGTGTATTTAAGCTGAGATGTTTGTTTCTGCCTGAGAAGTGAACAGCTCTGTGCCTCCTCTGCAGCACAGCATGAAAGTGCAGCCTGAGAGCGGAGCAAGCCTCAGAGGGCCACTTGGCCTGGGCGCTTTGGCTCCTTTAATCATTTTGATTGAATCAGTTCAACTGGCCTGCATGCTCAGACTTTTAACACAGCATCCTTATGCTGATCCACTCCGCTTTACACTACTTATGGAGCCAATAGCCTACACAGATATCCAATAGCCGGCCAACTGAGAGAACAGTTTGCTCCAAATGGAAAACCGTTTAAGACTGACGGAATAATAGTATGCCATTTTACATGATTGCAGGTTTATAGGATCAGTGTGTGTGATGGGTAACAGGTTGTACTTGAGTATTGCTAAACATAGTTTTAAGCTGCTGATGATTTCCATCTTATATCTTTGGAATAAATGTTATACGACTTGGGATCTATTAAGCTGTGATCTACTTTCCTGGATTGACCACAAAAAGGATTAAAAACAAAAAAAACATATTCTGGAGAAATATTAGGCCCTAAATAGGGTTTTGACAAAAGCTTCAGCTTCTAATGTCTCCAACACTTGGGTACTGGGACTCCCTTTCCACAGCTTCAAACATAACCAACACAGAGGCAACCGATTCTACAGAAGGGCCCAGTCAAACCAGTATTAGAACATTTCAAGGCTACGTAAATGCATGCGTTGCTTTCAAAACACAGTGAGTTCTGCTGTGCCAAATTCTAGAGCGACTGGACAAAGATGCATAATGAACAGGATGGCACCCAGTATTGCCAACTTCACTCTCAGAGAGTGATAGTGAACCGGATGGCAGACAGCAGAACCTACATCCATAGAAAGGCCATGTTCACTGAGGACGAACCACAGCCAGCTGCAGAGAGACACACAAACCATATCAGGTTGATTTGGATTGCATTGAACACACAACAACAAGTCAGATCCAACTAAAGTATGTATTGTGATGTCACTTTTATACACTTATTGTTAGTCCCTAAACCATAAATTAGGGGTTTTATGAGCTCTGGCCTGAAGGCTACAATATACCAACTTTGATGTCTAGGCTGTAGTCTCTAGTTACACAAGCAAGACATTTAAACACACGCCTCCCTCTGCAAACACAAAGCTTTGTGGAAAGGCCCGTGTGTTTACTGTACCAACTGTTAACAGCCATGGAAAGTATGACTGATGTGACTTCCTCACAGTGTCCCAGTTATCAGAGTTTGGACAAACTTGCTTCCTCATGTTGAATTCCTGCTCTACGTCAATTAGCTCCGATATGGTGTCGCGATAGCACGATTATCTACGTGTTTCCACGTTCTGTCCCGTTGCTCACAGTGGTGTGGAAGTCTGCTCGTTTTTGATCGATGAACCGAGCCATCATATTTGCCGTGTCATAAAAGCTGCAAGAAGCCATGATGTCACCAAGCTTCTAAAGTCACCAGCTTCCTGTCTCAGCAGGCTAAAGATACTGTTGCACTTATCTGGGCTAGGAAGCAATAAAAGTCACCTTTAAAAAGACCCGGTTGCTTACGTTGTTGTCGGCTGGCGCTATGATGGGATTTTCGTGAGGTCAACAAACGCCATGCACTAGTTAGTTACTCATGCATCAAAGCTGACGGGAAAGCTTTAGATTTACATTTCATTTTGCAATCATAGTGTTCAAATTTGAAAAACTCCTCTGAGGGGAGCTGGGTTACTTGTCTCAACCAACCAACACAACATGATAGTGTAATGTTACTGTGCTGCAGCGTGAACAGAAACAAAAAGGTTGTTCCAATGGCAACACACTAACTGATACAGTGATATCATCTTCCCCTTTTTAAAATCACTGTGCGTTACATTACATCTCCCTACCAGTACTCGTGGAGAAACCAGCAGTTTGTGAAATTTCCCATTTTAGACCGTGTGAAAGTCACGAAAAGCTATTTTACCTCACTACACAAGCATGTTTAGCTTTCCTTTAGTCCTGGGCCCGAATGGGACCAACTGTCTGAGTTGTAGGCCTGAAAATAGACCCACTGTTATTGGACAATATATTACTGATAATTCATCAACAGCCGACAACAGCTGAGCCGCAGGCTCTGGTCCTGGCCGCTCTCCCGCTGAGCCAGTGAGGAGACAGAAAGGCTCGGTGTAGTAGCCTTCACTGTAATTTGGTTTTGATAACGACCTCCTTATCACTGGAGGAGACAGATTACTCCTTAGCCTGCCACTTCAGAGATAACACCATCAATCAAATCTGAACGAGTTCCTCCCGTTCCCACATTTCTTTCCTTACTTCCTTCCAGCACCAGAACTGTTATTCTACTTTCCAAGCCCAAAGTCTGACAGACCTCAGCTGGTCATTTTACCATCTGGGTGGAAGGTAAGCGTGTGTAAAGAGTTAAATATAGACATTGACGTTCATCGTAACAAATCAAACAATGAACTACTGTTTCAATTACAGGTTTTAAACATCTGCATGTTTACTATTATACTTCTACAGAGCTTTGTGAAAAATAGATTCAACGGCTTCTTTGGTCTTCGCTCTCTTGGATCTATAGCTTCATGTCATGAGCAGGCATAATGAAAAATCAAGACATTTGAGGATCAATTCTCATTTACTATAGCGGCTCAATTGAGAAAATGGAGAGTGCTAATTTATATAAAGACGGGCTCGCTCAATGAATAATATTGCTGACTGGTTCATTTCATAATGAGGTTCATGTGGGAAGTTGGAGCGAGGATCAAGAAGGACTGTACCAAGCAGAGTTTAAATACTTCTCACAGCCTGGAGAAGAACATGATTGATTATAGGGAGTGCAAAAGTGATGGCGTACTCTTTCACTGGCTGAGCAAATATTTTACTCTGACTCATTTCATTTTCAATCCCACATGCTTCCACACACCACCTATATGGAACAATCTCAGAATGATTGTGTGCACCAAGAATACTCATCAACAAGCGGCCCGATTTTGCTTAGTACCTAGTGAATAATTAGTGAGATTTAAAGGTGGATATATTACCCTCCTTTGTTCCTACCTTTTGACTCAATCTTTTGTTTTGTGTACGATGTATTTACTGTGTGAGTGTGTGAGTGTGCGGAGAGGCAACTGGGAGCTAATCTTTTCCAGCATGCAGCAGCTTGCTACCATATTGCCTTCCAGTATGAGCCGACTGCTCTATCTCCAAGCAACACACGCTACGGCTATGAAGTGATGCAGCTCAACACCCACTACTGACCAAATACTTCACTCTATTTTGCATTGTGTGTGTTCGTGTGTGTGTCCGTGTCCGTGGCTGTTGCCCTAGCAAGGTATTTCACATATTAGTTGCAAATACTGGTTTTGTTAAAGAAATTCTGAGAGTTACAGATGAGAAAGAGCCTGGTTGTCTTCCGTTGAGCGGGAATTTGCTGCTGAATGCAGTTCAGAGGGACTTTGAAATGGAAATCTTACTGAGGCGCAGTGAGCTCGAGGCAGTGGAGTGATGTGAGCGTCAGGCTGATGATACCATCTCCTTTGACAGGTTCCCTCATGCTTACTGTCAGGCAAATCTCACTCAGCACTCCCCCCACTTCCCCACACAATATCTACATCCATTTGCAAACATGCAAATACAGAAACACAACACACAAGATCGGTAATTACACGTGTGGACGCGCTCGCACAAATAATGGCACAAGATCAGAGCAAAACGTAAAAAACTTGCAGCTCAATTAAACAGCTTCTATAACTCCAGGGCACTACTCAGTGCTCATCTAGTCGGTATTCATTAGTCAGGACTTGTCGCGTCAGAGATGTACCCCGACATGACATGACAAAAGATTTTGTATTTAGCAGATGCATGCCTTTGTCTTTTACAGCCACTGACAAAGACAGACAAAGACAAAGAGGGCTAAGTGATGCTGAGGCACACAGCCAAACAACAGAAGCAGACCTGATTCTGTTTCATCCTGTCTCCCCGCCTGGTTCCCCATGTTGGTCCGCTCTGCGACTCCCACTCTCCACACCGGGGCGGACTAATCCAAGAATCCGTGGCTGCGGGGGAGAGGTGTGTGTGTTGGGGTTGCTGGCTCTCTTCAGCGCCCACAACCAGCGCTGGTCAGTCACATGAAGAAGAGACCATAAGAGACATACAATTCTTCTAGTTCTTCCCTCCTACTGGTCTTCTTTTCTTTTCTCCCCTCCTTCCCAGGACTGTGTGGGTGACTGTGTGTATGCATGTGTGAGCAGGCAGGCTGCGTGTCCCGTCACCGAGTGACTGCGAGTGTGTGTGAATGTGTGTGTCCTCCAGAACGGTGACAGTATGTCACACTGGCGGGCGGGCAGCGTCGTGTGCACTTCATTATTGCTGTGATGACTGGAATCAGCTCAGAGGGGGAGTGGCTTACCAGGCCAAACACACACACACACACCTCCTCCCACTGCTGCCCGCCAGTTTACTCTCATCAATACTAGTTGAACAATGGTGAGATGAACAGACCCTCTCACTGGTACTGAAAAGACGAGTGTGTATAAGAGAAAGAGAGAGAGAGAGAGAGAGAGAGAGAGTAGAGGCATGAAGGAAGGAAAGAGGATCAGGAAGAAAGGAAAAGCACTATTTGTATTTTTGGCAGAGGGCGACAGTGCAGCTCTGGTCTCTTCTTGCTGAGGGAACTTGCAGACAGGGACCTCACACAAAGTCTCATGCAAAAATCACAACTACAATTTCCCAACACAAGTCTTCATAAATAGGGTAAGGAGATGCTGGTCTAGGGGATAAGAGGCCACCCTAGGCTGGCAGCCCCATTTTTCTCTACAGCTTACGCAGCAGGGAACAATAGCGTGTGCGTGTTTGTGAGTGTGCCGACATTTGTATGGAGACGGGGTGGAGGGGTGGGGGGTTCCTGTCATTTCTCATTCACAATGTATGCACGTGTTAAACATTTATGATGGCACAAGCTACATGGAGAAACCTCTGGTCTCTTTTTTTGGGTCCCCAATCTTCATTGTTGTGCTTTTGTATGTACAACTGTAGGGAAATCATTACAAACACCTCTTGCAACTTTGGCCAAAACACAATGAAATTGCTGTCATTTAATTGATAAAAAAAAAGAGAATTATAATTAATCTATGGGCCAAACACATCTATATCAGAGTTATACCCAGTTACAAGAAAACACCTGCACAGGCAGTTGAACTGTCTGTCACATGAACTGTCACATTTACAGACATGGCAATGAATGTCCCTGTAACTTTCAACTGTGACAATAAACAACAAGGGTCAAAACCGCACAAACTGTTCAAAAGAGCAGCAACGTAAGCAACCAAAAGATTTATTTATTTACACCCTACTGAGGAGAACAATGATAGCTAACTATAAATAATGATAGCTTCCAGTGATACAATGAGACTGCGCTAAGTCACATTATCTGAGTGTCTACAAAACAGAACATTATGAACTGTTAGCCAAGAGCACAACTCTGTATGAAGTACCACTCATCAGAAATCAAAATGCATCTCAACTGCATCATCATTTTTAGCCATACTTGACACAGATAAGCAGTGATATTTTTAGTAGGATGAGCATCTCCATTGCATAAGCTCAGAGCTACCATCAAATTTCCTTTGTGTCCACTGCTGAAAAGAATTCTGAAAATATAAATGAATAAGCAGAACACCAAAGCTAAAGACATTTAAAGTGGAAGCTGCGATGTAAAAAACAACAACTCCCTAGTAGCTGTGAGGAAAGTCATGTCTGCTGCAGGATTCTGCCCACGTCAGGTCGAATATTCAACCCTTTGATACAATACTGTACACGGCCGCATCCAAGCCTTTTTATATCTTATGAATATTGCATAAACTGTGGGTACATTTTCCTCCTCCTTTCTTAATACTCTCCGCTCTCCTCGTCGCGGAGCGGCACATCTACCTTGGTAAACAAACATGCCTCTAATCCAGCTAAGAATGTTCTCCTCACCACAGGGCGTCCATCTCTGTGAGCCCAAACAGGCCTCTTTCCGGATCTGGCAGGACCATTTCTCTCCGTCGTGCATCTTCAGGGGACATGCTGAGGTCACAAGCTTCTCATAAGAGGAGTTTCAAACTTGATGCCAAAACTCTGATCAACAACCCTAAAAGGGGCCAGGTGTGTTTATGGCGAGGTTGATGCCAGATGCATAGTAGATACAGTGGAGTAAAGCAATCCTCCTGACATAATCCTTTTTAGACAGAGGGTGCACGATCATACTGTATATATTGTAGTGCGTATTTAGACTTGGACGGGGCAGTATTGGGGACAAACAAAGTAAAGGTGTGAATCATTTTGCATGCTTATTTGTGTGTGTCCATCTTCATGTACATGCCTGTATGTCTTTCTCCTGCTTGTGTCAGTTTGCGTCTCTCATGGCTGAGTGCTTATGCAGGCTGAGGTGTTCCTGTGGACTGAGGCGTGTTTGATTAATTCATCTGACATATGAGGAGCGCAAGGACCTACCTCTCTCTCTCCTGCCTCCAAATGCACTGACACACAGATAGCAGGGGCCCTGCTGGGACCACATGTTACGGCTGAGTCTGGTGTCCGAGTTGTGCATAGTAAAGCACACACACACACACACACACACACACACACACACACACACACACACACACACACACACACACACACACACACACACACACACACACACACACACACACACACACACACACACACACACACACACACTCTTTGCGAATTGGTGCTATGAAGAAAATTATATGAGCTATGAGCTATGAGCTGATTTATAGAGAGCAGGCAAACCTCGCATGTGGAAAACAATCTGAGAGAAACTTCATGTCCGTCACTCAGACAGCAGACCTTTCATAGAGCCGAGGCTGGTTGTGAACGAAAAGAACGTCCTGTGTCGGACTGATGGCTTTTTGGGGAATGACACATGGTTTTCTGTAAAGTATGCAGGTTTTTTTGCATTCAACTATAGCAAAAAAAAAGCACAATATGCATTTAATTGTTATCATGAGAACAATACTGTTAGTAGAGAGCCCAACGACGCATTATCTCTATATAGCATGTCCCTATTCTACGTTTACGATTATGTGGAATGTCCCTCACAGGTGAGGGGGGCAGAGAAGTGAAGACTTTGACCTGAGAGAGCATGATGCTTCTTGGTAAAGATAAGCTCTTCCTGTTCATTCACTTTAATTGTCTTGAAGATTTATGAAGTGACAGTGTTACGCCGACACATTATTGCTCAAAACCAGCATGCAGCCAAAACAGACTGACTGGCAGCTGCACATGTTTCAAATCTGCAGGCTCTTGTCAAAGCCTGAACATGTTTGTTCTCAACTTGAACACTACAGATACTACAAACATACACAAGTAGAACAAGGGATACATTATGAAAACAAGGCAACAGAAGATATGATTAGAGCAAAGAAGATTTATTTTTGGCTCAACCAGAAAATACAGAAGGTCGAGTTAAACACATTAAAATGGTCCCTTTTAGGTCCCAATTGAATTTAGTATGATACACTTTTGTATTTTATCATTATTTTGTATTCTATATCCAATGATGTGCTCGAAACAGATCAGAGTACTGTAAAACTATAGTTTGATATCTCCCATGATACTCATCTATCATCTGAGGTACAACTACTGAAAGGCCTAACCCTTAAAGGGGCATTTTAAACATTAAAGTCGGTTGATATATCTTGGAGAGTACAATCACAAATGTGATAAAAAAAAACTTTTGTTGCTAAAGAGGGAGCTAAGCAATGTCTGGTACATTTACTGAAGTGATGTCACTTAAGTCAGCGATGTGAGCTGAAGACTAAAAATGAAAAATGAATGTTACCAGACATATGTAGCCTGCTCCTCCTCTGTGCTTGAGGCTTGAGGCTACATTAGCTGCTACTAGCATAACCCAATCTCCATCCAAGAGTTTGACGATTTTATACAAATGCAATCTTAAATCTGTAGAGCACTCTCTTCACTCAAAGGTGGTTGGAAATTGCTTCAGCGGGTAAAGTATCGGTAGAGCAGGATTAATGCTGAAGCAGTACTTTAGAGAAACAGACAAGGAAAAGACTCACTGGAAGACACTTATGTGAAACTCAACTCCCCTCACCGAAACGTTAACGATCAATGTGAACGCATTGAAGTGCCCATTTGTAAAGTTATGCCCTGCAGTCACCCGCACCCACCAGGCTGTTATTTATAGAGCAGGGTTAGGGTTATCTCCTTCTGTCTCTTCGCCTTGCACACTCCACAGGGACTCCTCTCCAAGTGAAAGCTCTACTGAATTATTGATGAGGCGTTTTAAATAAGTCATCAGGAGGAGGCTGGGTCTGACAGCACGGTAGAGTTGGTTAAGTGCCAAGTGGGATGGGGGAAAGACTCCATTAGCAAGAATAACAGTTTTGACTCATTGGCACAGCCTGCTGTGAGGGCAGACAAGGGTGGGGTCAAACTGTCAGCCAGCTCACCCTTTTAGCCAATACTGTGTGTGTGTGTGTGTGTGTGTGTGTGTGTGTGTGTGTGTGTGTGTGTGTGTGTGTGTGTGTGTGCTGTCCCATGAACGTTATTTTCCCCTGCGGTTTTACAGCCTTTATGCATACTGTGATCCAATTGCATTCTACTAACGCCTAATAAATGTATAGCTACTGGGCTTGAATCTGGTGAATCTAAAGTGAAATTATATTAGAGATCATTGTGATTATTGTAGCTGTCTTGGTTGATTACATCCAGTGAAATCCAATTTCATGAAGACGGACTGTTGCTTCTTCTTCTCATGGCTCGCCACAGTGCCTCATCTATTTCCATCTACTTGGCACCCTAGGCCTCGACAATACAAAATGGATTTTATGATCGGCATATTTTGATTTGCTTTTATGCCAGATGATGAGCCGGGGGATACACCCAGAGGGGACCCATGCTAACACAGGCCCATAGAAAGGGGCATACAGGGGAACCCAACACCTTCTTGTTTGTGAGGTGGCAGTGGGAACCACATGCCGGACAGTTTGTCAAATTTAAAATTTGACAAAATGTGGAATAACAATGTGTCCTCAGCTCCTCACAGTGCTGCATTTTAAAAATTACACAAGGATGCTATATTGCTTGTGTCATTGCGTTGCTCTTTATGCACAGATTCTCAGGCACATCTGACCCAGTTCTGTTTAACTTTTTTTTTTAAACAACTAATAAATGATGCATCTAGCCACTGTGGTCCACATTCCTACAAGTAATCAGCAATGATTTGCTAAATGCAATGTACAATTACAGATTGAAACAAGATACACAACTGAAGTACAAAGGATGGTGCATTTCTTAACAACCTTTCAGAGTCCATGCAACTAAAATAAATGTTGTTGTTTTCACCACTCTGTGGGGATTCTGTCATGCGTACACCGTACTAGTCACAAAATGTACTACTAAATGTACTACTAGGCCTGAGAAAAGACTCAACTACTGCCTGACGGGTGTGACAGCTCTGCTGCAGTGTGCCTTACAGCTGAGTAAGTCCTGATCTCGTCAGTGTGTGCTGCACACATAGACTAGGGAGAAGCTCGATCTGTTTATGAGCAACCTGACGACACTGATGGGCGACAATATCACCAAGAAAAGTCTGAAGACACATCTCAGTATTCGAGTGAATGTGTTTATCTCAAAATGTCATAGAGCAAACACTGAATTTTTTATCTTCTCTTCACCCATAAACAGATTTTACTTCAGAGACTTCCAGTCCACATGAATAAATGCAAACACTCAAGACATTTCAGAGCATTACATCTCAACATCAATGAGTTTAAATAGCACAGATCACCACCTCAATCTATATTCAAATCATGGCATTTCCCCGTATGAGCATATTTCAGGTCAGACTCAGTGACTTGAGGGGTTGAGAGCAGGAGGCTAAACGATGATGTTCACGGCTTCCATGCATAGTTAACCATTGCTGCTCTTTCAGGTGTCAGATTTGATTTTCCACTTGCTGATTAGCTTTGTTTTTGAGACCTGTTTGGCATGTCTGTAGTCACTGATGTGCAGAGTCCCAACCCAGGTGCAGAACAATACAGCTTGCCTTATGAGAACATTATTTAGATTAACCATGCTTGATCAAGCCATCACTTTATATGTATTTTAGCACACAAAAGAAAATAAAGTATTTGTTTATTTTGAAGCTAAAAACCAGAGAAATGTCGGACTGATCATTTGATTTATTTTGATCAGTGATGGCAAACACTAGTTTATTTTACATAAAGGACAAAGGATGCCATTCTCGCCGATGCAAATGGCAGCAACATAACAGCATCACAACTCTGCCCTATTTGTAAGATTTGTTTTTTTTTACCAAGAATGTCATACATTATTAATATTCTCTGGTTGGCTAGCGGAGATTGGCTAGTCAAACTAGTGCATAATAAGTATGTGTAGAGTAATGAATGTATCATGAACAGCACAACATGTGAATATGTTCTTGTCCTCATGTGTAAAAACACTTAGAGCCCAATCCAATGAAAGCTGGTCTAATTGTGTTTGAAGAACCGAGCGCCTCGCTTGGCCTTGGTTTCTCAGATCCTCTGGAGTCTTTTGTCAAGTAGAATTAAATTATCTTTCCTTCAGCCCAACAACCCTTTAAAGGAGGATTTCACAGCATCTACACAATGTCTAGGTGGGCCACCAAAACAAAGACAGTTATCTCTTCTCATAGAAAAGTACCCAATGATGTGGGAACAACATTAA
Organism: Cottus gobio; assembly: GCA_023566465.1. Lineage (NCBI taxonomy): Eukaryota > Metazoa > Chordata > Actinopteri > Perciformes > Cottidae > Cottus > Cottus gobio. The sequence goes on along the minus strand of CM042229.1, from coordinate 22,624,742 downwards.
TTGCTGCAAACAAATCCCTGTCATAATCCACCACCATATTCCTCCTATGTGTAATACATGTTTTGCTATCAGGTTTATTTGTTGTTGCTGTGCTTATCCAGTGGCCCGCCCCAAAGTACAATACCAACACACAATCAAAAAACAACGTTAGAAACAGGGTTTACCGTGACATGGCCTCCATGGCAAGCTGATAAAATACAGTGTGTGATTCACTCACAGGAAATACAAAAATGGATGGCATGGTCAACAAATCTCTGTATCTCTGTATTGAGACGGCAGTATCAATCCCATATGTTTCTAACTATCAGCATGTGAGGAAATCATCAAACAGTTTAAGACTGTTGGGTATCTCAACAATTCTTCATGCAAAACCAGAGCCATATTAGAGACAGTGCATCGTGTTTGTGTGTGGTGAAGCAAGAGAGCACAATTTAAGAGACATTCAAATTCCTTCTTTTGTGAAGAAGAGCCAGTTAACACGAGGCAGGGAGTTATTCGAGTGGCATGTAAGGCCACCTGGCTGAGTTTCTTAAGGACAAACCCAAATCTTGATGCTCATAGGGAAAGCTACTGTTTGCAAGACAGTGTGCTCATCTTAGAGAGCAAAGATCAAGGCAGCCATGAGCATAACCACCAAACTCATAAACCAATAATGTAGTTTCACGCCGAACACACCAGTCCCATGTTACCCCCCACACTCTACATGCCCAGGGCTGCACACCCCTTTCTGTAAACCCAATAAAAGACAATTGAAAATTCACAAGAAAAAAGATATTGTCAGATACTGCAGTTAAAAGGGCTCCTCCCCCAAATGTGAGTGGCCCAAGTCACCAGCCACCCTGTGCTAATGAGCCGTCATCTGAGAGAGAAGAAGACTGAAGACAGAGGAAGAGTCCGCTTTACATCCTGGTCAGTATGATGGAACCACGGGTTGGAAAGATATACACTGGTTTGAGAGCTGTGCTAAAGTCCAGTGTGGGTACAGCAAGGACAAGCATGCACAGAAAAGCCACAGTCTTCTCAGTGAGACTACTGCTGCCTTGGGGAGGAGATGGGGATGCTGCAGTGGCCATTGAACTGAGGCAGAAGGTGCACAAACTGAGTTAGTCTCTTTGTGTTTTAAAAGACGACATATATGGAAAAAGTGTCAGCGACAAAACTGTAGGGAATGCAGAAATTGTACAGAAACTGCTAGAACAGCACTCCACACACTGTCTCAAGCTTATGACACCGTCCGTCGCCATGAAAGGGGGCAGCATCATACGCCAACAGATGCATGCAATCGGGAGTACTCCCAACTTTGTAATGTTGGGCAGGGAAGGGAGTGAGCTAATGGACCTGGTAGCGGGCCTGCCTCTGGACTCTGCCACAGTTCCTTCGGCCCCTGAGCACATCCAGCATCATCTCGACGTAACAATAACAATAAACATGGTTAATTGTAATGTGCAAGCCAAGGCCTGGATTTGTTATGACAACTTAAGCCAGTAAATTAGCTACTTGCCCACTTAACTTAGCTGATGTTAAATGGCAACACGCCAAGTGCCGTTGGTTTTTCCTTCAAAATTGTGGATATAACTTTCACCAGTTGCTGTATCCCTTCGTTTTAACTCTCTTGAGATCTTTACAGAGTTAGCTGAGGACCACTTCACCAAAGCTAGCCGCCCGATTCGCTTCCTGGAGATTCCTTTCCACGCTGTTCCCTAAATGAGCACGATGTTGAGAGCATACCTTTGTGCGGGCGAGCTCTTGTGATTGGTTTAAAAAGGAAGGAGACATTTGATGGGCTAAAGATAAATCCCTTATGAAGGAGAGTCTCAAAAAACCCACAAACAAATGCAGTGAAGCTCACACGAGTCATGACAAGCTGTTTGTAAATTCAGGCTCAATAGTTCAAATGTAACATACAAAGAAATATTTGTATATGCATCAAAAACACTTTTGTGAAGCAAGTCATAATACATATATTATATATAAAACACAAAATACATTTGTGAATCCTTCTGCTTGCATTCATTAATATTGAGCCTGATCTGACCCCATAGAAAAAAGACCAGCCCTAAACACCACCAACATAATTTATCTCTATGTCTTGTCCTTGGATAGAGAAAAAGTTAATTTTTCCTAATTTGTCATCTAAGACATGCTGTTCACATGGCTGAGCAGATGTTGTGTGAGGAGTAGACTATGAATGCGTCCAGTCTCTCAGTTTTGGACTAAAACCCTGAGAACCTTAGTCCTCAGCCACCTGCATCTCATCAATGCCAACCAAACAAGACTAAAGAGACCCACGGAAGAAAAAAATAGTAGAGGGGAAAGAGAAGCATTTCTCAAGCTTCTCGTTACAACCAGCACCTTGGAGCTGGTTGTAACACCCCACTGAGCAGGGTGTGCTCAGTGGGGTGCTGTGGCCCTCTAGTGGTCATATGCGGTTAGTTGCACTACTTTCATACAGATCACAACCATAAATTGTGAAGATCACAGCTGTTTCCCCCGCTTTACAGCATCATATTGCTTTTGTTTTACATTAAAACCAAGTCTCTGAAATGAGTTATTTGAAGATATCTGATAAGAGTTGTAGGTTCTCACCAGACAGGCTGCGAGGCCGGGCCTCCGTGAGATCTGAGATGGCTCCAGTGGTCACAGTCTTCTTCATCCGGGAGCCAGAGGCAGCGGCTCCCAGGGCAGGCTTCGTCAAGGCATCTTCACTGCTGGCTCTTTTCAGCTAGAAACACATCTGTTGTTAGTATCAACAATATAGGTCGAATAATGTTCAAACAAAGTTCTGGAGTGATTTAATGAGTTTCTTCCCTTGTGTAAAGGCATCACCATGTTAGCTTGTGGTAGATTGTAGAGTGCTCGTGACCCACCCTGCTGAGGCGCTGGTCTGAGGCCAGCATGTTAGAGGATCTGGAGGTCTTCATGGCTGTGGAGGTGGTGGTGGAGGAAGAGGGGGCCATGGAGGCTTGCTTGGTCCGCTCCTGGTGTCCTGACTTGGGCAACCCCACCTTCATGGCGCCCGATTTTATCATGGCTGTGCGTCAGCTCACTAGACTTGAGAGAGAGGTCAAAAAAGAGAGGAAATTGTTCAAATAACAAACTCCTTGAATGGTTTATCCTCATGCATCTATAAGAATCATGCAGATTCTTCCAGATCAGATGCTCAGTAGACTCATTGAAGGTTACTCTGTAACCGCTATGCCAAAGGCACCAGTCTGCACTGCTGAAATATGAACACATGATCTTCTATTCACTAAAAAAGCACTTTGAACAAATAAGTGAAAACAACACGAGTGACTGTGCGAAATTGGCCTTTGACTTTAAAATTGCTATTATTGACATCTAGTAAAAATTAATAACTTTATAAATACTTTCTTACTAACTGGATTTTTAGCCTTACCTACATATAATTTGTAGACTACAATCCATCCATTGACTAAAACTACATATCAATATTGGAAGTGCAAATTAATAATTTCAAATAAAGCAGATTTTTCCGTTACCTGGCAGTACCTAAATCTACTAAGGGAATTACCACTACTGCAGAAGAACACATACACAACAAATATATTAACAAATAAAACATTAAGCAATAATCACATTATAAATTAACAGTTTTAGCAATGCACTAACTATAGATGCGAGTCAAAATTAGAATTGCTCCCACAGATGCATACAATTTAATATGTCCACAAGTTATTCCTCTGTAAGGAATATGTTCAAAAAGCAAGACAATAATGGCTTCATTTCTTCCAGCACCAACAGGATGTGGAGTTAAAAGGTGTGCATTTGATGTCCAGAATGAAATGTACTCATCTGGTTGAAGAAATGTAGGGAGGTAGAAGTGCACTTAACCAAGGAGAGGGTGAACTGTTAAAGACCTCTGTTGCTCCCCGATGACTGGCAGTCATTGATCTGGGTTATGGCAACATGATCCTCTGCCTCCGAGAGGAATATTGCCGTTAATGGGGATAGCCTCTGATCTCCGCAATTAGGGAAACGAGGGAAGACAGTTTTCCCCCCTCTGCTATACATATTTCATTTACTGCAGCGACTGAAGTGATGCATGTGTAGCACAAAAAGAGTGATGCTGCAATAAAATTTAATTCTGCAGTAACTACAGTAACAGTCCTATAAATAATGGTATGGTGTGTAATAGGAGCGGTGTAGACACTCACCACGACACCACCAGACACCACCAGACAATAACAATACAGGGGACATCCAATTTGATAGATTTGACTCTGCTTTTTTTTTATTAAAAGGGTGTTTCTGGGTGCCTAGGGACTTATTTGATGAGGAACACACTGCATGTACTTTTTAATTTAGCCTATATGAGAGCTTGTGTCTATCCCCCTTCTGGCCCATCATATGATACTCAGACCTCTCTAGGCCAGATCCTGTGACTAACTCCTGCCTGGCCTGGTGGTCTAACATCTCAGCTGGATGGCTCACCTCATTTTAGAGCCGTTTACAAGGCTATAGGGCACCACTCACTGCCAAGCACACATTGCTATGCTGCCTGTGTAGGATTAATGAGGAAGTGAGGCAAATTGAGGATGTTCCCCTTAAGGCTATGTTAGTTTGTTCTTTTTTCTTTTTAAATGGGAGGGAACTAAGCAACAAGCAACCAAATAAATCAGGCAATTGTGAAACAATAATGTACTGTTGGAAAACATATGCCCAGAAAACTGCAAAACATCTGTAAAGCTAAATCGTGTCCAGTTTAAGTTGAATATACTTTGTTTTTACCTTCTTTGGACCACTGCAGGATTCATTACTATAAATATGACCTCACCATATTTCTCTGCAGAGATATGATCCTCAGGAGACAGAACTGTGTCCCACTTACTTTGCAATGGCCTAGTTAGGAACAAATGTCTTTGAGAGACAGACAGCGGGTTGCATTTTGAACATGAACTAGCCAAGAGTGAAGGCAGAGTGTGAGTTGGGCATCTTCGTGTAAAAGCAAGCTAACAAAGATGGTTTCAGCTTGCATGGTCTGACAGAACAAACATGTAGAATGATGACATCGTGGCTTATGCAAGGCTGGTAAAAACTTAAATATGGACTTTGCTTTAAAAAAATACCAAATCAGAAAACCAAATATAACTTGTAGCCACCGCACAGTCATAAGTAATGGGTTGTCATCTGCCTTAATTATATTGCTTCCAAAAATAGGAAGATGAATGTAAAGGCTTAAATATGGGACAGAGTGGTGTAGGAGCCTCTCAAGTTATTTCTGACTGTTGCTGTTGGACTGGGCTGCTGAAAGGAGATAAAGAGAAAGTGCCAACGGTTATCAGCTGGGTCCTGGTTTAAATCTCTCACACATTATCTGATACAAACCTGAGGGAGTAGACAGCAAGCTCTTATCACACAAGCAAGATCAACACTCTTACACAATGTAAATAGTTCACCAAAAAAAGAAATAAGAAAGGTCAATAAAATAATGGACATTTAAGAGCTATTACAGCAGCTGTTCTCAACCACAGCAATCGTCAGGTAGAGACAAACGTGTTTTGTCACTTTTAGCTTTGGAAATTTAGATTCCTAATGGCAGCAGAATAGTAATTGTTGTCCTTACATCTGACAGTGGTACATATTTGAAGCTCGGTTGATTTATTATGTTTCTTTTTTGTCATCTTGTGTCATGTTTCTTTGGGAAAGTGGTCCTCTTTTTAACAATCAGAGGTCGGCCTTAAGTTACGAAAAGGTTGAGCAACCCTGCATTACAGCACACTACTTAATTGCTTCATCAATCTAAGGATGTCATTTGAGTGTCTCCACGGCTCAATCCCCTGTAATCACCCCGTTGGTTTGGCAAAGGTGAATATCTCATATGTTAAGATCACATCCATAAATCATCTTCCAATGGGATCACACCAGCAGCGATGCCAAATCCGTGCAGGTGTGTGTGGGAGAGCCACTGGCCCCTCCCCCGCTACCGTACTCGACTCGGACCACACTCATCTTCTAGTTCAACCTTCGTTTTGATCTGAACTACACACCTGTAAAGCTTCATGACTGCATTTAGCCCGCTTGTGACGAAACAGTATACACATAAATAAAGATCCAGTGCTTAGAATTCACGCTATTTATATTGGTAATTAAAAATATCCACATGTATATATATTAAGGTGCAACCAGTAGAACTGCTGTTCAGCAAAAATAGGACAGCTGTTGAGAGAAAACCAATAATTACCCTGTACTGCACAAACCCATTACTTTGTAACAGTTACAGAGGAATTACCGTCTTGCACACATTCATTGCACAAATGTGTAACTAGGCTGATGAGGGAAATTCAAGCTAACCAGTCCTGACCGCTCTGACACTAAATGCAGGTCGCCCTGGTATAGTGCAGGACACACCATGTGAACTACACTTCAATTATTCAGTCTGTGTGTTTGTGTAGAAATCGGAGCAGAAGAGAGTGAGATGCTTCCTCCCATCACCAGGAACTGTGTATAAGTATGAACATCCTGTCACTGATCTCTTTTTTTAAACATGAGAGGAAACAAACTGCAGTCCTGCAGATATGTGGCTGCAAAACCTGCTGCTTTTAAAAGAGTCAAGCATTGTAACACACAACAAAGCATAACTGAACAAGGTTGAACTGAGGAATTGCTTTACCATCATAACATGGGCATTAAAATGTCTGTTTTATCACATATTCATGCTGGCCTACACCAGACATTCAAGCAGCAATGCGAGTGATTCAAATAATAAGAAACATAAAACAGTATATAAGATGCTAGGTTAAACGTGTGTCATCACATCCTCTCATGTGTTTCTTCCTGCCTGACTCATTGGGTAGCTTTTAAAAGGCTAATATAAACCTTAATATAACATGCTAAGCATAACATAAGCCTACAAATAGCAATTTCTGGTTAGATGCGGTTGTAAAAATGTGAATAAATACTACTCCTGCATAGAAGTTCACAGGTTGCAGAGTTTAGCCCAGGCCACATTTCCTTTCAGTGGTTGACAGAAATGTGATAAACCTGGCAGAAGAAAAATTAGCGGCAGATGTTCTCACTTTACTTTCTTCTTAACTTTTCTTAACAAAATTACTTTTTCCTATTCAAAACTGTTCTACTCCTATCACTAATCACATCTTAAGGCCCAAACAAACTCTATTGTCTCTTTGAAACTGTAAAACAGGGACGGAAGATAAAACAACATATCCAAATATTGTCTCAGAGCTTTAAAGAAGTGAGTCATGAGAACGAGGGTAGTGACAGATTGGTGTCAGAGAAAATGCTTTTAAGATAAAAACAATGGTGCAGTCCACTCACGTGTCCGGTGCTCTACGCTGTCCTAGAGCCTGCCCTCTGCCAGGGAGCCCCGAAGCAAAACAGACCAAAATATTAGTCCTTGGCTGAGCTCTTCGAAGAGACTCTGAGGGCCAAATCCAAAGGTCGATCAACGGCACTCTGCCTCAACGCGGACGTCAGGATGAGGAAGTACTGCAGGCTGCCAACCGCTGTGCTGTGTGTGCCGCTGCCTCTTTCACTCATAGAAAGAAGAGGAGAGCGACAGACTCTCAGCCATTTGCACGTTTTTCTCCTCTCACCGTTTCTCCAGACCTTTTCTTACTTGAGAGGAACACACGGCGAGAAAGGGAGAACGGACCAGGAGGAGGAACAGATCCAACATATGGCTTTGAGACTACTGGGCCATGAATAAGGAAAACAGCTTTTTATTATGATCGCGCAGCCCAAACCGCTGTTGTTAGAAATGCAGGTGTCTGCACTTTGTTCTCAGGGCAGTGGCTTGTAATTTGATTTAACGTGAGACCATGTGTGTTTGTGGTTTGTGGGCGACACACAACTGTTTCATTGTATTCTCAAATGAAAAAAACACAGCCATGTAAAGCAAGTACTTGTACAGTGACATTTTTGTGCACAATGTCCAACTCTTGTCTTTTTGCAAGGGAGTGTGAAAAATAAAGATTGATTCATGACATTGTTATGAGCTTGGTCTTTCCTAAGTGAACAGTGGGCTGTTAGCAGCTACCAACACTGACAAAGACAATCTTTGTGTGAGAAACGCTTCCTAATGTGAGGGTGGATCATTTGTGGAGGGGTCTGCATTTCATGCCCTACCATACTGGTCTAATTTGGATCCCACAACGTACGGCATGCCAATGCCGTAAAGCATGTGGGTAGAAAGTGTACTGCACTCTGGTCCGGGATGAAACAGGCTTCAGTTTGTGGCAAGTGGTAAACTGAGGAACTTGGTCTGACCACACCCCTACACCGCCACAAAAACAGCTTTTTTTTAATAAAGGATGCTGCAAAGGGTTGAGAAACAGTTCAGAATGTTTTTTGAGGCACAGCAGGGTGTGAAACCCTGCTGCTGATATAGATGTCGAGTGTGATTTGACGGTGCATGCTTTCGACTACACTGATTCTGCAGTGTTGCGGCTGGCGGACACTACCAAATGCAGTCAAAACATTGTAATGTTCTGGTGATTGTTCACCGCCAGTGGTCACATACGTCTTTGTGGCAACTGTGGATCGCACCATGGCCACGGAAAACACATTTCCTAATATATAGGTGTCTTTTAAAATATGTATCATGACACTTACATATTAGTTCTAATAAAGTCATCTGTCTAGATATGGCAGACACATGTGACTTTGTTTTCTATTCCAGTTTAAACTCCAGATAAAACAAACATGCCCGAGGGCATATTATTATTAATATCAGGTGTGGAGAGTCTGCTGAAGCACGCTACATGACTTTTCCACCACCATGAAGTTGGTGCTAAATAAAAAAGTCAGGGGATCCCGACCAACTGGTAGGAGTTGCCAATGCAGCGGACAGTACATCACTTTTCCATTGGTAATTGTCCATAGTGTAAAAACAATAACACAGTCCAAGGTGTCCCAATATAGGACATAGACTTGGAGGAAAAGCTTACCACTAAAGACTCCTAATTTCCAGTAACTGCACCATTTCTCGGCCATAAAAATGCCAACTGAAATACACTTTCATACTGCCAGGATCCTTTGTATGAATTAAAACCGAACACTTACAGAAAGGAAACAGGAAATAGCAAACCCCCGGAGTATGAAACTGGCCAAAATTAATAAATAATGTTGAACCATAGAGCGATGTGGCTGGATACTCACTAGGTGAGGTGGCAGCAGACACACCGGAGCTCCTTAGAGCTGCCTGCTTCTCATTCTCTTCCTCTTTCCTCCCTCCGTCCACAGGAAAAAGCACTGAGTCAGACTCTCCACATAGACACAACACTGTCGCAAAGGATGTGAAAACAAATGTATAATGCAGAGTGGTGGCGAGTGGGTTGCTTGAAATACTGCTTTTTCCATGATCATTGAAAGTAGAGCCTACTCTCATTATACATTCAGAAACTCCACAAAACAATTGTTTCAACTGTAAAGATTAGATTGTAGGATTCTAAATTCATGCAAGTTACAATTTTGTGAAGACCAAAATAGATAAAGTAATACTAACTTATCAAGGCTCGGCAGTAACAGTTGCCAGGATAACATTGGCAACCATTTTGGTAAATTGGCAACCAAAACTTTGGCCTTTAATTGCCATCAGTGGTAACCACTTTTTAAACATTTAAGAAATAAGACAGCAAGGAGCAAACTGTTCACTCCAGCATATTTAGCTGTAAATATGTTGCTACTGGTGCTACCGATACCAATACCATGACAGCAGCTGCCCATCCAACATCAGCACTAGAGCTAGTGAAGCAGGACAGATTACTTGCTATATAAAGTAAGTGTACTGTATGATAACTCACTTTGTGTGCTTACATAAATGCATCAATGTATTAATTGACCACGTCGGCAGCTCTGAAGCATCTGTACAGCACCTGGGTTGAAGGAAGCGGTGTGTGCAAAGTCATTACCTCAGCTGAAGTGAAACAGGAAGTGAGTGTGGGATTAGTCTGAATCCCATGCTGTGATATGGTCTCTGCCCTCCCTCTGGGTTTCCCCTTTAGTCTGAAGGGATCTGAAACTGGTACGCGACCGAACGCAAACCTCCTTCCCAGAAGCAGTACATGGGAAGTGGCAGCCTAGTTTTCACACAAAACAGTGCAGCAAATGAGAGACATTTTCTGCAGTCGCAATTTGTGAGATTTGACATGAGCAAAACCAAGATGGCAAACACACTAGAATTCCTACAGCTGTATAAATATAACAGACATTAAATGGTTCAAATTGCACTCCTGGAAATGGAGCCCTGAACCTACAGCCAGGAAGCAACGGTTCACAAGTGCTGTGTATGCATCATGTATGTGTTTGAAGCTACTGATTGTGCCAACTGCCTTCGTGTGGAGACTTGACAGATGTGAACTATTGCTAGAAAGAGTAAGAATAAGAACCCTATCAAGCCTTCTAGTATGATACTATAGTTTCTCGACCAAAGCACAGAAAAACTACTCCTCAGCATTTGAATTTGAAATAGCCAAAAGAGAAGAGCTTAAACCAGCATCACTTAGATCAAGAGATGAGATATAAGCAAAGCTTGTGAGGGAAGTGCTGAGTTGATGATTTCCTTTGATCTGGATATACATCAATATGTTGTTTGGCTTACTTTTGGGCCTATACGGCGGGCGTTCCCAAACTTTAAAAAATAATAAGTGCTTACTATGAGATCCTGGCGCTTTACTTGTGACAGTTCATACCTGAGAGGAGGGGCTGCTGGGAAGTTTATACCTCCATTTGATACAATATTCACACTTCAAAACTTATTTTCTAGACATCCTGAACTCAAATTTAACTTTTAAAACTATATGTTCTCAATACTAACTTATATAGAAATGCTCTCTAAATATATATATATATATATATATTCTGCCAATCGGCTTGTAGCTCCGTCACTGCGGCTTGTAGCTCCGTCACTGCGAGCTAAACACTCAACAAAGTCTCGACTGTTCTCTGTCCTGGCTCCTCGATGGTGGAATGAGCTCCCCATTGACATCAGAACAGCAGAAAGTCTCTACATCTTCCGTCGCAAACTAAAAACACATCTCTTCCGACTATACCTTGAATAAAGGAAGTAGCACTTTAGTAGCACTGAAATGGCTCTTACTGATAGCACTTTGTAGTTGAACTTTTTGTCGAAATTGTACCTTCTTGATTCTTGTTGTTCTGATTCTTGTATGTAACCGTAGAATGCACTTATTGTAAGTCGCTTTGGATAAAAGCGTCAGCTAAATGAAATGTAATGTAATGTAATGTAATGTAATATATATATATATATATATATATATATTTCATAATAAGAAATTACTTTAATTAATGAATTAATGCCAATTAATCATCATGTATGCCAAATAAATATTCACATTTAGTTGCTCAGATTTTTCTGTGATATGGCTAAATCTATTAACTTAATGGACACAAACAAAAGAAATCCCTTCATAAATGGATGGAAGCATGCGCAGCAGTTAAAACCATACATTATCTACCAAAAAAAACAGAAGAAGCCCTGCCTGGATTCACCAGGCCCGAAGTAGCAGGAGTTGATAAAGTTACAGTCATCTTGCATAATTCATCAACTTCATCTTCCGTTTCATCTCTCTCAGAGCCGGGCTCCCTCGAGGGCCTAACTTCCTGCTCTGATAGTGTCAAAGTTCTGGTCTCATAAACAGTCAGAGCCCCAGTGTAGAAGCTTCAGCTGCTTTCCTGTCTGCGTGGCTGGCTACATGTACAGCGAGTGGGCGGGTTCCATAGAAACACCAGCATAGCATCCATAAGGGAATAAAAACACAACCACTTAACAGAGCTCAGTGGTTTTCCACAATGGAACATCATAGTACGAGAGCCACTGAGTAGAATTACTGTCCAGCCTAAAAGGGCCGATCCCTGCTCAGTCTTTTGAGTTTGCGACGGCACACACAGTGGTGGCATGCAAGCTATTTGATGTGCACTGTGGGTGTGTTCAATGTAACCTGTATGAGAGACTTCAAAGAGACAACAATGGGCCAAACCTTTTTCAGCTTCCAAGCACTCATTTTAAAGATACCGACACTCCCCATGCATGTGTAAATGTAACACTTGTAAACTGGCATATCCTGTTTCCTTGAATGGGATACCTGAATAATGTATCAAACAATCTGTCTCATCACGCCTGCAAGACACTGTTCTATAAGTGGAGGCAAAAGAAGCCTGACATTCATGTCAAAAGTCCATATATTTGCTTTACCTCAGACGTGGCCCAGATGACCCATTTACAGAAACGCTAGCATTCCTTGGAGCCAGTGAGTTAGACTGTGATGCTTGTCAAGTATGCGGACTATTTCCTGGACGTTCTTGATCTAAAAAGAGATCCAGAGGAAGAAGATGCTCGGCCGATACCTTCCTTCACAGCTTATGCAGCTAATACAGTTTGTAGTGTACCTCTCAGAAAGAAAACATTGCTGTGCCAGTGCAGTGTTTTTCTCTCCCCTAGCCTTTTGGCAGATGAAGCTTGAGAAGAAACTGAGAAAAGAAAGCCTGGCAAATACTGTGGAGGCTGGGAGCCATCTGTGTCTTTGCAAGGCAAAAGCACAGAGTTAAAATATATTATGCAAAATATCTGTAACCTGCTGAGAGCATACTGAGCAGCTTCACATTCTGTCAGAAATAGGGGTGCCTTTATTTATCCAACTGACCAAATGCCAGATCAGTGCTCATTCCTACGCCAATCAGTCCATCTCCTCTTATCTCCTCAATTAAAGCTTCCTCCACTGCAGTAATGGACGTGCCACTCCAACTGTGTGCAGACCAGACCTCGCCTCTTGAGGACAGATTACAACTCTGTCTTCTCAGGTTACAGTTATTTCCCCTGAATGTGTGTGGAAGAGAGTGGGGAACAGAAATGTCTTTTCCTAAGATCCTCACGCTGAAGAGGGTGGAGGCTAATCCCGTTACAAGCAAGAGCGTCAACATTCACAGCTATAAAGGCTAAATGCAGGGTTACATTGGGACAAGGGGGCGACTGTGGCTCAGTGGTTAGCAAGTCGGTCTTTCAATCAGAAGGTCGGTGGTTCAATCCCCGGCTCCGGCAGTCTGCGTCGTTGTGTCCTTGAGCAAGACACTTAACCCTAATTGCTCACCGTTGCTGTGTCTACGGTCTACTGTATATCATGTAAGTCGCTTTGGATAAAAGCGTCAGCTAAATGAAATGTAATGTAATGTAATGTAACAAGCGAGAGTGCTCAGGCAAACTGACCTCAACACAAAACAATTCAAGCTACTGTATGTGCACGAAGCGTCTTGAGATGAGCTGTTGTGATGGCCAGTCACTCTGTATCCCACGTGACAGTTGTGTTGCTCAGGATTCATGAACTATTCCCCGTCAGCTCTCTCTGGTACCACATCTACAACCAACCAGGCTGGGGCATATTTACGTATTATCTATTAACCACTCACTTTCAATCCATACACTAAATCGTGGGCCTCATTTATATTTGAATCTTAAATACAATAGCTCATTTCAAGAAAGCAACTTGCCTTCTAAGCAACACACTGCCTTCAACCGTATATTCCTAATGGCTTTACCTGATAACGTATGCCAGGGAAATTGTTGTTAAGTTGATCCCTTTATGAACCAGGACAGTGTGCACTTACTGACCTGCATGCTTCCAAAACTGCTCTGCTCTCACAATGCCAGCAGGAAATCCAGCATCTGGTCATGAGTTTATTTAGCAATAGTCATTTTACCTCAAACTAAGGCCGCCCCCTTTTAATCGATTAGTCGACTATTGTGCTTTTTTACATGATTAATCACTTATTTTGAAGAAACACATGTGTACAGCACTGGTGAACACAATGCTTATCTTGGTGCTTATGTGTGAGTCTCAGTTTTACAGATCCATCAGTTAAATCAACTAATCGATTAGTCAAGAAATTGTTCGAGTGTTAGTCAACATTGGAATATGGAGTTTCTGGTTGAGGGCAGCCCTCAAACTACATTTCTGCAAATAAAGACTACTGGTTGTCATTACTAAAGATGTCACGAAAACATTATTTAACTGAGGCCTTTTCTATTGTGAAGGGACGTGCAGAATATGTTGTACATGACTGCATGACTACAGAGCAACTGATGGACTTGATGAACTCAGCCTACAGGTTCCAACAGGTACAGCTCAGCAGCTTCCTTGATCCTCATTATTGTATCTCACCCCATTACTCCTTGTGGCCAAAGTTTCATGCCAGCTGAACTCGGTGCTCGTAATTTGACTAACTTAACTCCTGCCCTGACCACTCACATTGTCAAATGTTATTCCCCCAACCGCACATTGTATTTTTAAATAAATTGTTATTGCCACGCATAAATCAAAAAGGTGAGTAAGTAAGTAAAGTAAGGACTGATATAAAGTCTTGATTTAATATTAAATGCCTGATCTGCACTGTTTTAACTAAAGTAGAGAGAAAGTGATTACATATCTAGGCAGCATTTAGACTCGCCATCAATATATTGGGGTTGCTGGATGCTTGATAAGTGTACATTTTCCCCATTATTTACATTGTGAATCCAGAGCCATGTCTTTCAGTTACTATCTCATTCTCTAGAGAGTAACTGGGAAGTTATTTTAACATTTGAGCATCTGACGTACAATGTATACGACTACATCACTGCAGTATATGCCTCTCACCGTTCTTCCCACAGCTGGACAAGGTCACGATGAATGTTGTTACCCAACCCCCACGCCTACTCACATATGTCAGTTACAGCGTGACGGTGAAAGACTCCTGTGCCGCGGCTAATTTTCCCTTGGTTTTAGTTAACCAACGTGAATCCAGGACACCAGCACTGGTAGCACTCTATTGATGTCCCTGAGTCTGTGGGACAACAATGAGAGCAGAACATGAATTTCCTTCAGCGTGTCACACATTGCATTCTTCCAATCGAGCAAAGGAGATCTCCGGGTATCATTTTCTGTCGAACAAAACAAGCCACACCACACCGCTGTGCCAGTGGTGCTCCCCACATAACCCCTGGCTATAAATAGCTATCCAATGACAGGAACTGACTGGATAATGCGTTGAACAGAGGATGTGAGCAGTTCTAGAAAAAGGAAATGAGGGAGATTCAGTGTTTCAGGCTCTACAAGGACATGCTAAGTATGCGTCCAGGCAGCAGATCCTTCCACCTCCATCCACAAGAACATCATGAAATCAATAATAAATCAAAATGCATTGCAAATGTATCAATCCTATTGATTATTGACAGATGTGTTCATGCAATTTTCTCTGACACCAGACATCATAGACATAGAAAAGACAGGAGCCCCTTGACATGAGCAAAAGGCAATGGTTAAAACACTGTTTCCATCACTTTACTCAGTGCTACAGTCTCAATTGCCATCATTACATTGACACAAGCCTCATTTGGTGCTTTTTATGTCCAGCACCGCCTGTCCTGAACACAACCCAGATGCCAAAGACAGACTTCCAACTATTTCCCCTTCTTGGAAGGTTAACCATGAGAAAAACAAAGGGTATAATTACCAACAAACAACATTCACATTGACCGCCTCATAAATGACTGGTTCTCATGTTTGAACTCTCTTTTCCCCTGTTGTAATCAAAAGGAACAGAGGAAAGTGAAAGCTGTCATTTGTTGCCCATTTGGTTTCCCCCAAAGAACACATGCACGTTCATTGCAAGGCTGGCCTCTTCTATAAACACAAGACTGCAACGTAAGCTCTGCAATTAGGATGTCTTACAACTTTACTTTCCCTTTTGTAATTTTTGAGATGTTCAATTTTGCTGCACAGCAAGCCGTGACCAAAATAGAAAAAAGGTTTATTATTCAAGCATCACTCATTTGTGATCTGATATTTCTGGTCATGTAGGTCACCTGGTGAAATGTTGCGTGGCGGGAGTAGATTTACATAAGTGAGCTCAGTCAGAATAATTTGCTATAATTAAGCAATTAACAACCTATTAAAGATATTAACTACGACCTTTCAAAAATAACTTTACTTAAACCATTAGGACCTTGTTTGACTGCTTCACATGCCACTGATCTATCCATCCATCCATCCATTATCTGAACCGCTTATCCTCTTTAGGGTCGCGGGGCGCTGGAGCCGATCCCAGCTGTCATTGGGCGAAGGCAGGGTACACCCTGGATAAGTCGCCAGTCTATCCAGGGCGCCACTGATCTAATGAGGAACAAATGGCTAGCTGATCATGTGAAGAGAAACTGCTTGCAGCGCACAAGTGGTTCCAAAGGAAACTTGCCATTGGCAGCAAATGTAAAATTTACACAAAAACACAGGAAACTCTAAGCAGTACAGCTACTTTGGTAAATTATTTTTTTACATTTTCAGGTGTATTTTAGGAAGCAAAGTATATTAACCCTGTGAAAAAGCAGGTGTTTGTTACAGTATCAGTGCCTTGTTACTACCGTTCATAAAGATCTGAGAAAAGAACTCTCATTGATTCAAATCCTTGAAATTTAATGTAAATATATGTAAAACAAACAAACAAAAAATCAATAAAAGCCACAACATCTCTCCTGCATATATTATGTAGGCTATTCCTGGATGTGTGGAGAGTGGCTTTGAAGCAGCATTTAGACTTCCACGTCTTCTTATTCTTTAAATACGATTGAAAGAGAATATAGCAAAACATCTTAATGTTATAGTTTCTGACTTTGGTCAGGATGGTATGTGTATCTTCACTGGCATGTTAGATAAAAATAACTAATATGTCCCTGCACACAGGACAGCAAATGATGAGAGACGACAACATCATCACCGTATTATGACTTTTACTAACTTATAACCGTGGAGGATTAAACCGAGCCAACAGACGGGATGTGTCTGACGCATATGAGGAGTAACGTTATCGATCCGATCAGGTCCCCTGTTGAACTCACGACATCGCACGGTGCGGCGTTAGCAAGTCAACAGAACAATTGCGGACGGGCACGTGAAGCCCGGCATCACGTCCCGCGCGCCGGTGGTAGTCGATGTGTTGGACCAGCGGCGCGGCCACGCAGTGACACGTTTAGTTAACCTGTCCGTCGGCTATTATGTGACAGTCGCTGTCGCACAGGAAAGCCGCGGCCGTTAGAGGAACCGAGATGTGGCTGCTGCTAACAGACAGCTGCCACCCGGTCCGTTTGGCTCGCAACTGATACCGCGCGACTCTTTGACAGCTTCTTTCATGTCCACCGACACCCGCGTCCACGGTGAAGTTTACACATTTTAACTCAACACATTGGCGAAAAGAAGAGGACATGCTGTTGTCAGTCAGAAGTAAATGAGTGTAAGCCATTAGCTTAATCTCACCTGTTCAGTATTGCGACTGCTGTTGTTTGTTCAGGAGGATGATGCTGCCGCCGCCGCCTCGCGCACGCGAGTCATTAAGTGTCACCTCCAGCGCGCGCTGGAGCCAGTAGGTGGAGCGCGTGAAGCGGGTTTGGTGCAGTGCTCGGGTATGTTTCTGGGACATGTAGTCTTTTCATTGAATCATTCACTCCATCTACTGAGGGGAAGCAACGCCTATCGGCGTGTACATTCAAGATGAATATATATGATGTATTGTCGGAATAAAATATATATTAAAAACCTTAATATGTCTAAAAAATAATAATATATATATATATATATATATATATATATATATATATTAATATAGCTATGAGGTGGAACAAATGTCAGAAGCACACGTGTAACCCAATACAGCTCAACAACAGAAGATACAGGCTCCATACTGACCATAAGGTTTCAACAAAAACCTGCAGGGCTGAAGTCTTGTGTCGAAAGTGCTGACACGAATTTAGATTTAATCCTATAAAATAGGTATTTATTTAGCTTTTCAATATATATATATATATATATATATATATATATATATATATATATTCACTGCTGCTCATTAATGTACACATACAAATATGCTTAAATTGTGTCCATATTATTTATATTTACCGACATAGACTGTATCAGCAGGCGTTACAAAAGTGACGAATCCGCAAACCCCTCGTCGTTGACTTAATTTACCTACAGCGCTGCATGTCATTGAGAAACATGGCCGCCTCCACGGGTGCTGCAAACGCTGCTGCCTCCGACTTACAAGGTCCAACTTCGGCTGGCTCGAGTATGGAGGACCCGCCGATTCAGTACAGCATGATTCTGGAGCATCTGGTCGGGGACAAGAGGCCCGTGAAGGACCTGAGGCCTGGCATTATGGGAGGACTGCCGGTCCCTGATAAGAGCGACGAGCAGAAGATGATCGAGAGGGGAATGGAGAGCTGCGCTTTCAAGTCGGTTCTGGCCTGTGTGGGAGGTAAGCAGCGACACTGACATCCCAGCTGGTCGGGGTCTGTGTGTGTTTCTTTACCGTCCAGCTTCAGGTGACCAGCTGAGATCACCGCAAAATAATACATACAAAACTGGTGTCAGAGCTCCGAGCTCTCCCTGCATATGTGAACGTGGAATTGAAGGGGACACTGGATTTGGGATTTTAGTATGTGGTTTCCGTCATGTAGGGCTGAAAAGATTAACTGACGGAAAACATTCCCCTGAAGCAATTTGAAGATGGTGTTGGGAATCTGTGAGGATGATGATTCAGTATTTTACAGATGATTTGATAATAGAAAGTGCTTTTCAGTTTGCAGTCAATGTTCCCTGTGCATTACACATACATGATCAATAACCTGAAGGGCAGTAGTATTTCTCAGACCCGAGGAGAGCAATGTCTTTCCTCTTCATCTTGTCAATATTGTTGTGATTTCTCGTGCGGACTCTCAGGTGTTTTTGTTGTTGTCTTCTGCAGGGTTCGTCCTTGGAGGAGCTTTTGGTGTTTTCACAGCAGGCATCGATACCAATGTTGGCTTCGACCCAAAAGACCCACTGAAAACTCCATCGGCACGGGAAGTCCTCAAAGACATGGGCCAGAGGGGGATGTCGTACGCCAAGAACTTCGCCATCGTGGGCGCCATGTTCTCCTGCACAGAGTGCATCATAGAATCAGTAGGTTACAATCAGATGTGTGCATATGATGCGACACACCACTGGACTGCATGACGAAATAAACAAATCACATTGAGTTATGGTTAAGACGCTCTACGAGGTCACTATATTATATATATATATATTCCTTTTATTTCAGACTCATGAGTCTATATAGCAACAAATACATCAACAATATATTTAAAAAGTCACTCGTGGTTAAGAATGTACAGATACTTGTTCCAATGCTTCCAGAAACAAGAAGAATACCTCAGTTAAGGCTTTTATAATTACATTTTCTCAGCTGTTTAATCAACATTTAAATGTGTATATAAAATTCCTCAACACAGTATTGAAAGTGGGAACCTGACGAGTGACAAACATATGGCTTGGACTTGTCCACCTGGGAAGCTTGAGCAATATTCTGAAAGCATTATTAAATTATATAATTATTGCTTTACTATAAGTGCACTACAGGTTGGCTGTATAGAGAGGAGTATAGTAGGCTCTAAAGAGAGCAGTTTTAACATCTTCTGTACACATGAAATCTACGTGCCAGCATATTGGCTTGTGCATAAAGTTTTCAACGCTGCCGCTGCACTTCGTCATCATCCCTTAGTTCATTCCTGATGATGTGACCCAAATATCTAACTTTGTGCACCACATTTAGCTCCTGGTCTTCCATAAAAAATGAAGGAAAATGTAGCTTCTGATCCATACCTTGAGCAGACTGAGCAATTGCTGTAAACAGTGCTATAAGGAGACAGGACCATTATGTCATCAGCGTAGATCAGATTGTTAATAAGAAGATCAACTGGCAGTAAACAAATAAATCAGTTCCCAGTTGTCTGTAGCGTGTTCCACTTCCTCTTCAAAATGGTCCGACAGCACCCTCTAGTGCTCCACTGGGATCTCTGCACGCTGATCATTCTAATTGAAACTCTTTATTGGTAACTCTTTTTTTCCCCTAGCTCTGGCTCAATGTACTAACTTCTGTCTTGTGTCTGTTTTTCATTCGCAGCACCGTGGCAAATCTGACTGGCAGAACGCGGTGTACAGCGGCTGTGTTACAGGAGGAGCCATCGGGTTTCGTGGTATGTCACCTGGCAGATGGAGCTTTTCATGTTTCAAATCTGAAGTTGGCAGTTTCTGTTGTCCTCACGCGTGTTGCTTGTTCTGTTTTGCAGCTGGTCTGAAGGCCGGCGTGCTGGGATGTGGAGGCTTCGCCGCATTCTCCGCTGCCATCGAATATTATTTACGGTGAAATACAGAGGAAGGACTCTATTAGGACTTTGTTGAGCCCTGTGAGAAATCCAAACTGGTCCATATTTACCTGCCATGGAGGATTGCTGATGTTTTCTGGAAAGAAGTGACAGGTTCCTACTTGTGTACAGCGGGCGGAACAACACATGTGTTTCTGCAGAGACTCGTTACTTTTACCGGATGGACTGTTTGAGCAAAGCAAAGCAACTTCATGTGGAGAATCTCCAGAAAGTGAGCAGAGCAGATCTGCGTCTGTGTTGAATGATGATGATATGAAACATATTCTTATTGTTAGAATATTAGTATGTGTCTGCTGAGCTAATCCACATCACATTATTTTTTATTAAACATGTTTGTTTTGAACTTTTCTTCTTTAAGTTTACAAGTGTCCATGACAATAAAATCTTGAACTGCCTTTTTAATATTAGTCTTGGCAAAATGAGGACCAAAGTACCTCAGTACCAGTAAGATGAGTGGAGTGCCAGTAAGCCTTATGGGCTGGAACATGTTGGTTAGAGGACTTAAGAGGAAGACATATACAAACCAACATACTGTCGTCTGAGGTGCAGGGAAATGTGTCAAAAATACACCAAACTGTTGTATGAGGATATAAAAAAATGGCGGATATCCCAGTTTTAAAAGTCTCCACATTAGTGTTTTTGCTCAAGACTTTCAGATGTAAAAGAACATCAGTGAATGAGAGCGCTTAAGGGCTCTCTCAGTGCTTTGAGCCAGAAAATAAAATATTTTCGCATATACATTAAATGTCATAAAGTTGTCAAAATGAAATAAATACATGAACAATGTGACTACATCCTGCCTGGATCACATTCTTCCAAAGATAAAAAAATATAAATGTCACTTGATATTAATATATATCACTACAAATGTGAATAAAAAACTCCCCACATTTATTTTACTACGTCCCAAAAATGCTTTCTAACAATAAAAACGTACACATATTTAAAACCAACATCAGCATATGAAATAGGCCAATGTTGTAGGCAATTCTTGAATTTGCTTTGATTTTGTTCTAAGACATTGGGATCTGGCATCTGCTGACATAAATGGTAATCTGACTTTGTGGCCAATTGTATCACATAAAAACAAGCATTAAAAAAATAAACATTCCTGATGACTCATGTCGCAATTCATAAGCAGACCATAAAGACACACACACACACACACACACAACTGTGTTGCTGCTATACAGTGGTGGCATAATTCAAAACAACTACATATTCACTCAGGATGTTTGTTATGTTTGGAGAAGTGGACGTGACTTTGTTCTGGTAATGATTACTAGTGTGAGCCACATGGGTATGATCAGGAATACGTGGGTATGATCAGGAATAAATCAATCCAGCACGTTCTTGGTTTTCCTCAAAACTTTAGTCAACTCTCAATACTCGAACCACACAGCCAAGTCCCTGCTCTTCAGATCATCAACTTAACAGAAGTAAATACTCATAATAAATATGTATAAACAAGATGATAGACAGCAAGTCACTAACATACTATAAGGATACTTGCATGTACAATTGTTTAACCCTGTGTTTATGTAATTATGTTTAAATCACGCAATTTCACTCTTCCACTAGTGTAGCGGAGGGCTATGGTGCATCTATACTTTACAATATTAATAAAACAATAACACGAAGCTTCGTAGTCTGCACAAGACGGCAACCACTTTATTTCTTTTCACACACTCCTAGAACATTTTCTCTCTTTTCCTTCTGTTTTATCCTTCGCAATAAAGTATTATTGCACTAGTACATGGTCTGGCCCATGTCAGAGAGACTCGCCACCATAAGTCGCTTACCTGGGGGTCCCTGTAGAGGCGTGTTGGATCTTTGGAAAACAACAAAATAAGAATCAGAATTATGCAGATAAAATACAACGTTACATAACCATATGACAAGGGGACTATTGTCCAATACAAGCACAGGTTTAGTATATTGGACCAATCAATAATTTACATTACTTTACATTTAATTTAGCTGACGCTTTTATCCAAAGCGACTTACATGATATACTTATTTAAAAGTAGTATCTTCTTCAATTACACAAAGATGAAACTGAGGTAGTTCTTTCTTAAACTGCACTCTAACTATTAGTTACTTTATTACTTATATATTATTCCTGTCTAATTCTATTATATGTTTGTCTTAGTTTCCAGTTCTCTTGGTTCTTTCATGCTTTTAATTGTATTTTAATGTAATTTTGTGGTGTGTTTCTTTTTAACTTTTGTGGAGACAACTTTCAATGGCCTAATAAATAAATAAGCTTACCGTCTCTTGCCTCGCCTTTGGGGTGGGGGGGGGGGGGTGGGGGGGGGGGTGGGGGGGGGGGGGGGAAGCTGGGTGGATGGGGTCCGGGATGAGGAAAGACCTCCACGCAACGCGTGGATCCACCTCAAGGTAAAACAAATAAAATACAACCGTCAAACCACTGCTCCACACTTTTTCTGTTTGTTTTAGATTTAGCTGATTTTTGTGTTTCTTATTTATTTATTGGTTTTATTAAATGCAACTTGTATAAAAAGTCTAAAAACGTGCAATGGACTTTAAAGTAAACACTTGCCTGTTAGATAATGAAAGAAACGTATCAAAGTGTTAAAATAATAGTGTGGCGTTCAGGTTATTGGTGTTCATACCATGCTGCTGATCCTGGAAGGCTGTGAGAGGCCAACGGTCTGGGATCCTGACTCTGGAACAACAAACAAGATAATTACTATTATTATCAGTTTGGAAGCTTTATTACACATCTCCGATCAGATACTTTTAAACGCATAAAATTTACGCCAGACTACTCGTCTTTCTGATCGACTAAAAGTCGGAAACATTCTGCGGTTGTTTTACTCTGCTGCTCATCGTGTTAATGTTTGGGGCACAGTGACATAAATAGCCTCCTCAAATATCAATCAAACTTTATTTTAGACTCAAGGTTCAGATAGTACAACACATTCAATAGAATAAAATACACACAAAAGCACAATTAAAATACATAGACCAACTGGTGCCTTATAAATAGACAGCTGTACCAATTTCTCCACAGCTGGGACTGGTAGCATGTAGTACTAAACTTTATGTTTCATAAAACCAAGATGATTTCATTTATTTTTTTAAAAGAAAAACATCACAAGATTGTTGGCAACGTGTGAATTATGAACATTTTCAAACAATAAAAACAATAAGAATTTTCTTTTTTATCGGGACTTTCACCTCACTTCCCAAAAGTCACCTTGAATGAAGAGAGCATAGGCACAGCAGTCTTTAACAGGAGCAGCAAAAGCAGCAGGAATAGTTCTCAGATATTAATATTGTCAAAGATGACACCTGCTTTTACCACTTGTCTCTTAGCTTCAACCTCAAGGTTGTTGGTGAGTTGATGAAAACATCAGTTAATGTGAGTGTCTTTGTGTCTGGCAGAAATCCACAACCTTGATTCAAAGAAATAATGAGACAGAGTAGCATTTCACCATTGAGATATGTACCACATGCTGTATGAAGCTGAGACAGGGGGAGCAGAAGACAGGACTTTTGCAATTACTACTTTGTGTAGTTATACCATTACAGTGTATACATTTCAGTGGTGGTCAGAGTCCACCATTTTATAGCTAAGTTATCTACAATTAGCAGCTGTTTGTGTTGAGTTGTCTGTTTTCTCACATCTGTGTGTTGATTGGTTTGACAGAGCTGCACGGAAGAAAAAGAGTGCTATGGTAAATACATCCAAACACCAGGATTTAACATATTCACACATCCACTAGGACGGACATCAAAACGTGCTTTATTCTGCCAACCCTGGCAAGCTCTTTAACACACACAAAGAAAATGCTAATATGCTTTTATGTCAAGAGTTATTTGAGAAGATTGATACCACTGTCATGTTTGATAAACATGTAGCTGGAGCTAGCTACCTGTTAGCTTAGCTTAGCATAGAGACTGAAAACCGCTTTCCAGTCTTATTATTTTGTCTGAAAGGTAAAAAAAATTCCCCTCAAAAGCAGAAAAAACACAGGTCATAGCTCTAGGTTATCTGCAGGACTATTTCTTGGCTGGGCGCTGGAAATTACTGAAGTCTTGATAACTAGTCCAGAGTACATGACCCACCGTAAAACCTCAATCTGTCAATCTGTCAAATGTACACCTCAGTTGTTGTTTTTTTATTTCCACACACAAAAAGAAGAACATGCAGATGTTTTATTTTGAGCCAACAGGGACTTGACTAATATTTGAACGTGAGGTCAAAAAAACACAAAAACCTTTGATTTTCAGACAGTAAACTGACCCTAACCATGTACTTTGATTCAAACTGAATGAATGAGGAAATAAAACAGTGTGTCTGTCTCTGTAAGAGAGGTGAGACAGAGAAACTCCGGGTTTGTAAAAGAAAAACCTGTCAGTGAGAAGTTTAGGTTCACAGAGTCCGTTACCATCTCAGGGTGTTTACAGACATCTTCAACACCTCTCTGGAGACATGCCACGTACCAGCCTGCTTCAAGGCCTCCACCATCATCCCCGTCCCCAAAAAACCTAGGATCACAGGACTCAATGACTACAGGCCCGTCGCCCTGACCTCTGTCATGAAGTCCTTTGAGCGCCTGGTCCTGTCCCACCTCAAAACCCTCACCGACCCACTCCTGGATCCCCTGCAGTTCGCCTACAGAGCCAACAGGTCTGTGGACGATGCAGTCAACATGGCCCTCCACTCCATCCTCCAGCACCTGGACTCCCCAGGAACCTACGCCAGGATCCTGTTTGTGGACTTCAGCTCTGCCTTCAACACCATCATCCCGTCTCTGCTGCAGGACAAGCTCTCCCAGCTGCACGTGCCCGACTCCACCTGCAAGTGGATCACAGACTTCCTGTCTGACAGGAAGCAGCACGTGAGGCTGGGGAAACACGTCTCAGCCTCTCGGTCCATCAGCACCGGTTCCCCCCAAGGCTGCGTTCTTTCCCCTCTGCTCTTCTCCCTGTACACCAACAGCTGCACCTCCAGTCACCAGTCCGTCAAGCTCCTGAAGTTTGCGGATGACACCACCCTCATTGGACTCATCTCTGGTGGGGACGAGTCCGCCTACAGGTGGGAGACTGACCACCTGGTGACCTGGTGCAGCCAAAACAACCTGGAGCTCAACGCTCTGAAGACAGTGGAGATGGTTGTGGACTTCAGAAAGATCTCAGCCCCACCAGCCCCTCTCACCCTGTGTGACTCCCCCGTCAAAGCTGTGGAGTCCTTCCGCTTCCTGGGCTCCATCATTACCCAGGACCTCAAGTGGGAACTAAACACCAGCTCCATCTCCAAGAAGGCACAGCAGAGGATGTTCTTCCTGAGGCAGCTGAGGAAATTCAACCTGCCAAAGACAATGATGGTGCACTTCTACACTGCCATCATCGAGTCCATCCTCTGCGCCTCCATCACCGTCTGGTACGCTGCAGCCACTGCCAAGGACAAGGCCCGGCTGCAACGCATCATTCGCTCTGCCGAGAGGGTGATTGGCCGCAATCTGCCGTCCCTCCAGGACTTATTTGCTTCAAGGACCCTGAAGCGGGCGCGGAGGATTGTAGCTGATCCCTCTCACCCTGGACACAAACTGTTGGTGTCCCTCCCCTCTGGCAGGAGGCTGCGGTCCATCAGGACCAAGACCTCACGCCACAAAAACAGTTTCTTCCCGTCTGCAGTCGGGCTCATCAACAGAGCCCGGGTCCCCCACTGACTCTAATGACTCTGTCACCCCCAGACAATTCCCACCGGACACTCCCCTGCACATAGCCTTATACTTAAATACACTTTAACATTACACTTGCCACTTTCACACAACACTTACACTCATGCACATTCCATGCACTTTATCTTATTTTTGGTATTTTGATATGCTACTGTTTCAATGTAAATATTCATTCATCCATTCATCCTCATTTATTGCACTGCGTTAACTGTTAAATGTGTAATGTTAAAGGTATGCACCTTCCCGCCAGGACAAATTCCTTGTATGTGTAAACATACATGGCAATAAATGGTTCTGATTCTGATTCTGATTCTGAGGGTTAACTAATCAGTTTTCACTGAACATGCTTCTGAAACAGGGCTTTGAAGCTGGGTGAATATGAAGAGATGAGGCTATTTGATGCTCTTCCTGCAGTTGGGAGCGAGCTAACAAACCCAGGGCCTGGACATGTTGTTAGTCTTCCTCTAGGCCCAGGGCCAGCCATCTGTTGGCTGCCTGCCTGCTTGTGCTCCCCTGAAGCTTAAGGTATCTGATTTGATCTCCCACAGTTTAATAAATTGGAAGAATCAAAGCAGAGGAGGGGGGAAACTGATATTGAACTTTTCATGATCTCCTCTGTGACAGCCTGAGTTCAGTGACTTATACAGTGCACTTTCCTCTTAATCCAGTTCCTCCAGCAGGATTTAGCTTGAAGTATCGGAGGCGCCTTGTATGGCTTGGTGGTGCAAGGGCAAGATTTCATTATGTCACCTCACAGTTACCGTCACTCACTCACTGTTGTATGAACCATACGTGTGAGTGAAGAATACTCCACTCCAAGTAATAGTCCTGCATTATTTGTATATTTGAGTAAAAGTATAGAATAAAAAAAGTAGCCTCAGCAAAATAAAAATTGAAATTATGACCGATATGTATAGTTTTCTTTACAGTATTAATTTAACTTATTGACGTTGGTTGAGATGTTGGTTTAAACTGTAGCATTGGAATTAACAATGTTATGAAGCTTATTGCAATAGTAATAGTAGCAATAGTAAATGTAAATCTACTTACTTTAACTTGCTTTCCATCACTAGGATTGGTACAATATACTGTTTTATAGTACATAACCATGAGTGCATTCTTCTTTGTTTTGCAAGGGTTGCTTCAGTGGCTATTTCATTTACACATCTTTGTAATATTAGCATCATTTTCTAGCAATTAGAGCTTGTGAATAACATCTTGGAAATCAGCAACCAAGGCTGACAAATTACTTTTTTAATTCAACTCAATGCAATGCTTCCAAAGCTTAAAACATTACAATTCAAGTTGTCTTTCAATGCCAAGAAGGAATTGTCACATAAATTCATAAAATATAACCAGTATCTTTTTTTCCACACAGAATGGGATCTGAGCCTTGATTGAAGGGTTTCAGCTGTGGTCCTTTGACCTGTTTCTGTTAAGGAGGGTTTCTTCCTCTAATGTCTGCCTTGGCGTTGCCCAGACGCTGTGATGCCGGCCATGGTGGTGAAAGGAGGTTAATGTACTACGGCTGTGAGAGCTGTTCCCCGGCTCTATCCCGCGCCCTGTAATTGTGTTATTGCTCTATAGAATTGTCAGTGGAGTTGTGCTGCCCCAGTCAAGGCATCGGAGCCAAGTCTGTGGAGGGAGGTTAACTTGACACATAAATTGCTATCTGCCAAGATGAATGGAGCTGGCCAGTGAGCAGATGAGGAGAGCAGTGACCTGACATTGCTTCTGACAGACTGCGTACTTCCCCCGTCATCTTTCTCCCTTCCTTTCTCTGTACACAGTGCCAGCTGCTGCTTCCTCTGATGTCTCACTGAAGCTGCCCAAAAGTCAATGGTAGCTCTGTCCTTCCTCGTATACAATCGTTCTCTGTGTGTGTGTGTGTGTGTGTGTGTGTGCATACACATCAAAGTAATTCACGGTTTTCAACTGGCTTTTCACTTGGGCTATTATTTTGGACATTTACTCTATTGAATAACAATTACGTATAGTGCATATTGATTTGTTTTTGAGAGCAATTTCCAAAATAGGAAAAAGGTAGAAAGGGACAGAGGTGGGGGGATATCCTAAAATGTCTCATAAGCAATACAATGTGTGAAGCTGGTCTCTTGGACAATTACATTTGACGTAACGTTATTTTCTATTGTAAATCCTGGTGATCTCTGCTCTGCCTCAGTGCGACTTTTATACAAGTGTTCATAGAAGAGTTCTCTCATCTTTCAGTCAGACAAACATTTTAGGATGGCAAGTCTTTAATAAGTTTATCAAATTGATTGAGGGTTATGAAACAGGGTATTTATAGACAATAATGTCCTTTACATGGGCTTTATTGACTTTCGGCATACTACTACTGCCTTTCTGATTACAACTGGATCATACTGAATATAGGCTCTGGTATATTGGCGTACACATTTCACAGTTATGTTTTCATAATGCTTCTTTTCACAAACACGCATGTAAACACATGTAAAAAGAAAATAGATACTAGCCCGTGGGGTGAGATTATTATTTGATGGATTATTGTTCCCCAATTTCCAGTGCAAATTAACTTCTTTCATAATTTTCCACCTTGACAGTCATGTCGATAACATTTCCAAAACGAGAAGCTGCACTGCAAACATTCGGGAATATTTCATTGAATTCTCTACTTACATCCTGTCTTTCTATTGTTTTCAGTTGTCAGCAGTTTCCCAACGACTTGTTATGTGAAAAGAAATAAGACGAGAGAAGGTAACCGATGACTGGAATCCATATGTTTAGTCGATAGGGGAAAGTACTGTTTGAACTTGGATTACACATTTCTATTTGTTTTCCAGTCCAGAAAAGCACAGGTGGGTCTTCTGCAGTCTACCCAGTGGTCCGTTTCAATAGTTTAAAACTGGGATTTGTCAATCCATATTATGTTCATCTGATATTCCCTGATCCAGCTCCAGTATTGTCAAAGAAGTGACTAAAATCCCCAAATCCTTTCTCTTCTTATGTGTGGTCACAAAGGCGGTAATCTCTATAAACAACTTCTGTATTACTCAAACTGATAGTCGATGGGTTCTGAGATTACAAAGACAGAAATCGTGAGCAACTGGATTGCCTTGAATACACCAACTCCGAAAGAATGGATCACTGAAGCAATATAAATTATATATTTGGAAAATGTAGCATTCAGATGAAATACCGAGACAGAAACTAAGAATTACTGTCTTTTTTTCTGTCAGTGCTGTTCTACAGTATTGATATCTTACCTGTGCAGTTAGGGGACAGTACAGTAAAAATTTAAGGCAAGTTAAATGTCAGGACTGGTATTGTTTGAGGGGTGCTTGTTTAGATTTGCATATGTGTTTGGAGGGGGTTTGAACCGGCAGGACGCATATGCTGATTCATTGTTAGAATTTGTATCTTTTGTTTTTATGTTTGATTTTTTGTAAAAAATAAAATAACAATTTGAAAGTGCATGCATACATAACAAGTTATGGACCTGGAGGCAGGACCTGGAGGCAGGACCTGGAGGCAGGACCTGGAGGCAGGACCTGGAGGCAGGACCTGGAGGCAGGACCTGGAGGCAGGACCTGGAGGCAGGACCTGGAGGCAGGACCTGGAGGCAGGACCTGGAGGCAGGACCTGTTTATTCAGGTTGGTCCTGAAACAAAACTCACATGCCCAGACGTGCACTGACATGCAACAGTTTGGAATCAGCTGGTATATTGATGTTTTTCTTCTTTCCTTCAATAATGGCTATTTTAACAGAGATAATAAAAAAAACTGTAGAAAATCAAATGTATTATTTACATAATACTTTCCCCAAAAGGAGGAAAATTAAATGATTCACATTTCAATTTAGTCAATGTCCACACAGTATTTTATGAAAGGAGAGAATACTATAAGTCGTATATGTACAGATAGTAAATCTGTACAAATTTGTAATTTGTGATTTTGGGCTATAGAAAATAAACTGAATTGAAAAACGAGTGTGACTTTGGTACTTGATTTGTGGCTGAACTTTGGAATTTATTTTATTTTGGATTTGATCCCTCATTACTTGACCTCTTTTGTAGGATAACCAATTACAACAAACAACGACTCTTTCAATGTGCATGCTGTCTTGTGAGTATTGTTTTAAAATAGACTTGAACAAATGTGGAACTATCCTTTCACTAATAAATGCTTTCTGCACATCTCAGCCCATTTACAACAGACGCTTCTGTAGAAACAGTTAAATTATAAATACTAAAAGTGAACTGAGAAGGATTTTAATCTGATTGCACAATAGAATCCATTCTGTGAAGATGACCCCAGAGTTACAGCCGTACATATTCAGCACTATCAGGTGGGCCTACAGTATTGCTCACCTAAAGGTATTTTTATAGCATTCCATACAAACATAAACGTCAGTGTCACTGTGTGCAGTGGATATAACCTCAGGCCGTCTTCCACTTCTAATGTATGCATCATAAAGACAGACCTGCTCAGCATCAAAGACACTGAAGGACAGATCTTTATTTTCCTGAATCTCCAGCAGGTGGTGCTGTATGATAAGTGATGAGAGGAAGCTGAACCTGAGCGCAGAGACTCTTCCAGTAGCACACAGTAATACTACACAGCTATTGCTACTCAACATATATTTATAGGCTGCTAATTAATACTCTACAATAGGGGAACTACTTAATGCCCACACTGTGCTGCATTGTACATGTGGGATGCAAACACAGGTGTTTCTTCTAATAATGATCTATCCTTAATTGGCCATCACAAATCCTCTGAATTTACTGGTTTACTGAGCAAAATGAAGCGCATAAGTCCATATTCGCTCCAGATAGATGTGTGGAGCAGATCAAATGCAGCGCTGTGCTCTTTGCACATCCCCGCGGCACACTGGTGGCTGCCAAGGTGAAAAGAATCGTTCCGCGGTGACCTCTGTGTGCCTCTGCTTCTCTAAAACATGCCCTGCCTCCCCTGTCCTCTTCAGGCCTGGTAGCCGCTCACACCAGCTTGTTACGATGCCACTGGAGCGGCTGCCCAGTAGTCGTCCTTTTCCCCTTTCATCTTAATAGATGGGCTTCTCCACAGCTGCCACATGAAAAAAGAAGAAGAAAAAAAACTGCCTTATCGGCCACGACACGGCCTCTCAATTGTCAATCTGATCGATGTGTGCAGCCTGCATCTAGGCCACTGCATTAGCCGTGGAGGCTCTTAGTCGCTCACCATGGATACACATCGCTGCTCACATCTTGTTGCTGTTGTGGTGTTATTGTTTTGTTATGTGGCTCAGGCTGGGTATAACACGGTGTCCGGTTAAATGTTGACACAGCACCGGTCTGCTTAATGTGGTGGTTTCATGTCATCGCGACCAGAGACACAATGGAGGCTCCACCTGCAAACGAGCTACCATCAGTTTCTGAAATACTGTATTAACCTTCAGTATGCATGATACTGAGAAGCTAAAATGCATTTTTGTTCTGTGTTGGTGTCTGATTTTGTGCTTCATGTCATGTCTTGGCAACCTTTTTTCTTTTCTATTTGGTGAAACCCTTGTTCCTCAACCCATTAAACAACCTCCTATGGCTGTCAGTATAAGAGAAGGCATCTCAATGAACTAAAACGCAGATTAAAAAGCTGTTTAAGAGGCACCGTGATGTTTTGTACCGACGGCATGTAATATCTCAGCAGAGGTCCTCCGCTTCCACCATCCTCTCCTGCTCTCTCCCCCTGCTAGCTGGAGGCCAAAAGCTGGGGCCGCCATGCCAGTCCTAATAAATCCTCAGCTGAGAGTGGCGGCGGCAGCAGCAGGACTGCATTCTTCAGGAGCCAGCACTTCCCCTAATCTGCCCCGGAGATGGAGCAACAGTTGGCCTGGCTGCTGGGGAAAGGGAGACGAGAAGAGGGGAGAGGGCCACAATGTTCGACACCTCGAGCCCCTCTGGTGTGTTTGTGTGGGAGAAAGCAAAAGCATGAAAAGAGAGGGAGAAGCTCGGAGGCACCGGACTAGGAAATGCCTTGCAGATGTGTGTTGCAATGTTGCCACTTGCGTCAGCCAAGAGATTTTTGTTGGCCCTCGGCAGAACATAATTCTACGTCGTAAACGGGTTGAAGGGTTTCATACACAACATGGATTTGCTGAAACGTATTCGCCTCTCTTCCCCCCCTGTGTATCCCATTAGCTGACAGTGAAGGAGATTACCAGACTGATTGTGTGACAGACCCTGGTCAATAGGCGCGGTTTTGTCCAGTTATACAGCTGACACAGCCTGTGCGGTCTTTATAGAGAAGATCAGGCCCCCGTGAATGAATTCCTCTCTGCTGGTCTCTAGTTTCAATTGATTGCTTTAATTTGGCCCATAATGAGTAGGATGCCTCCTGCCTGCAATTAGTGTGTGTGTGTGCGTATTCTTGTGGCCTGTGTTTAATTACTGCAGTGGATAGATGCTGTGTGGCCTAGGAGGAGCCTAGCGCTTGGCATCCACTGACACCTCAACCCAAAGTGTGTCAGGGCAAGAACTTAACTTAATGGTCTTCTGTCTGAGGGAAGTTGCCAGATTTTTGTTTCCCTTAATGTCATGAATACCGATGTTTGACCTGGTGAACTGAGCTCTGATTTACCGGCATCTGAAGTCTGTGAGAGTAAATCGGGGCAAAGTGTGTAGTAATAAGTTCCACATAACTTTACCTTATGGTATCAAGCAATTTGACCTCAGTAGACAGCGATCTGGAATATGTTAAGCAAAATGGAAAGGAGGAATTGGAGGTTCAGAACATTTTCTCATGTACTGGTCTTTTCCGTTTATTGCTTAATGTTTAATTACACTTCTACTGTCACACATTTCAGAGGGAGATATTGTACTTTTCACTGCATTACTTTTATTTCACAGCTACAGCTATAGCTATAGTTAAGATCTTCCACATAACATAAACACATGATAAGCTTAATACAACACTTTGTTGAAGATTACACCAGTGGTTTCCAACCTTTTTGGTCTGTGACCATCCAAAGAAGCGTCTAATTGGTCAGCATTGTCACATGTAGATGTCAATGAGTTGTTAGCACTGAGCATATTTTTAACAAAATAACCAAATATTCAAAATTTGTCCAAAGAAATGAATTAAAATCTGTAAAATTACAACTGTAAAATGCTAATTATGTATTGATGCTTCAGTATTAACAATCTGAATGTAATGCATAATAATATATAAGTTACAGGGGCCACCTTTACACTTTGACACTGACTATGTTTTGAACTTGTATTTACTTACATGCAGTACTTTTACTTGTAATGTTGTGTATTGTTACATTGTTACTTTGGTACTTAGCTTAAAATACTACTTTCAACTTATTAAAAGTATTTTCCCCAACCCTCTCATTGATGCATTCATCATCTCCTTGTCCACCTTCATATTTCCTCTCACCATGCTCTACCCCGATGACAAAACAAGTTCCACAGAGTATCAGGATCTCCAAAAAGGAACGGCGAATGTGTCAGAAATGAATTGTAAAATATATTCGGGGCAAGAGAAAGCATAAATACATAAGTATAAATACATTTTAGGCTGTTTTGTCCTTTGGGGACATATACACAATGAATACCATTATTGCATACAGATGTCCACATAAAGTTATTATATCTGTTAATGTAATTGTGTGCTCAGTTTTTAGTGCGTGTGACAAAACAAGAGGGGCCTGATAGACACCAACTGTAATACAATTGTGAAACCTGCATCCAGACATCCAGAGGATGTCCTCGGCATAATGAAAACACAACTCACCCCCAGACACCCTAACCCTCTGTCTCTCATTTGTCTTCCCATCACTCTGTCTTTTTAACATAAAACCATGCTTGCTCATCAGCAGAGGAGGCCGGGCATCTCCTCCTGCTGGGCGATAGCAGCAGCAGCAGCAGCAGCAGCAGCAGCTCCCTCGGGGCCTGGTGGAGGTGGTGGTGGTGGTGGGCTTGGTTCAGTGTGTGCCGCCGCTGTCGGTCTGTAGTGAATGCAAATGAGGCTTTGCTCTCTCTGATGTAGTCTCTGCGTATACCCGAGCACTAACTCTATC
Source organism: Cottus gobio (assembly GCA_023566465.1). Lineage (NCBI taxonomy): Eukaryota > Metazoa > Chordata > Actinopteri > Perciformes > Cottidae > Cottus > Cottus gobio. The sequence goes on along the minus strand of CM042229.1, from coordinate 22,590,760 downwards.
TCTTACTATCACACTCTCTCCCTCGCTGTGTCTTGTCCTATCTATGTCAAGGTCCCGAGGGTGCGCACAGCCTCCTCCACCTTTGTTTAAATCATGACGATAAGGTGCACTTAGTACTTAGCTGTCACACACACACAGCCAACATGGTGGCTTTATTGCACTAGTAGGCATGCAGATTACTATAACAGATTATTATCATGCAGGTCATGAAAGGTTTTGCCTGGCAAGGTTGCATCATAGTCCCCAAAACAGGCTTTCCAATAACGTATAATGTTAAATATACAAGTAATGCATGGCACCTTGTTTTTTCATCACTGATCCCAGGCAGCAGGGCCCTTGGTCCCAGGTTCTAGTTCATCGGGTTGAAGGACACATCCACTTAAGATAGCGAAAATGGGACCTGGACCGAGTCCTCAGTTGGATTTGAATGCTCATCTGAGCTGAGAGCAAAGTGGACCTCTTATGCATGAGTCACCCATCTCAGCATGTGGAAAATATATTCAACTTTGCATGTTTGTTTATGCCTCATTAATAAGTGACTGTGATTATTTGTTCACAAATCTCCTATCTCCAGTAGGCCTCACCTCCACCTCAACTTAATTATGTTCTGTTTCATGCTAATTTGAAGTGTAAAGCATACTTCTTAATGAAGTTGTGTGTTTGATCGCTCCGGAGCTCCTCCACCAGTCGGATGGATACCATTTGTTTTTCTCAGTCATTAAGCAGATAATCTTATGTTGATTAAAACCAGCTAATTACAATAGCCAGGGCTGGGGTTTTCTGAGCAGTATAGAATAAAACAGGTAGAGCTGGAGAGCTTTTAGCGGAGCGGCCCTGCTGTTCCACATTCTCTTTATGATCCTCATAAACATGACTTATTGTTTCCAGAAGAGAAGGAGACCATATAGCTTTTTTTTATTCACTGCTGCGCATCAGCAGTACATACTTGATTGACCTTGAATCCTAATGTATTATAATAAACTGATCCTGCAGGGCTTTAGTGAAATGGACATAAGAATCCTACAACAACAGTGCTGTCAACTATTTAAGGTCGGTATGGATTGTACGATACAACATGACACAAGGAAAGCATATTAATGATGAAAAAATAAGTTTTCCCCCAAGCCTCTGGGTATTGAAACCATGCATTATATGCATCAATAAGTCTTGGTACTGATATATTTGACTGCGGGGCTGTTCATGTGTCACACTAAAGTGAAACAGATAAGTCAGAATAAAAATGTCTGTCTAAAAGGTCCCTAAAAGTCTCCATGCTTTTATGCAGAGAACCTTGTAATTTGAGCGCTCCGTCTGAGGCAAAACATTCTTTATGCTTCACAAGAAGTTGAGTCAGCTCTAAAATGTGATCCTGTCCTTGTACAGAGTGTGTTCCTCCACACCGCTCTCACAGGCCGGCAAAACGACAGCATTAGCAGTGACCTCTAGTCATACCTGCAGCTGCTCCTCGAGAAATATTGTCGCGGCAAATGAAACCCAGGGACAGAATAGAGGAGGGAGAGGATGCAGCGATGGCCAGCCCTGACGCATTCAACTCAGTCAAGCTGTAAAGTCAGTGATAGAACATCTGAATTACCAGTGAGTCGGTTCTTTCTAGGCGTCAAGAATCTGTGACACGTTCTTTGTTTAATATTTTCGCTGTTGGAGTGAGATAATGCCTTTGATCTTGGTAAAATCATCATAAGCCAACTAAAAATGTGGAGTCATCTTCATCTTTTTACAGGTGTAAAAACACTGCTGTCAGCATCTGTTTCCTGCCGTCCCCCTGGAGTGTCTGCGGTCATTTCAGGACATCCGCCGGCAGCCGTTCACCTCAGGGTAAGTCTTTGTTACTGTACCCACTAAAGACAGCCACTTCCAAGATGCCTCCGTGTCCGCCTCTTTTACATTCTCGATGTGTATGTCATCAATTTATCCCCCTGCTTCAATCCCTCTGTGTCTATACCATCATAATTGCTGTTATTGCCCTTGGCCTCAGCTGTGGTGGCAGATATCTCTGAGATAACAGCTTACTCTATCTCCCTCCAAAGTCCTCAGGGACAAACACAGACTGATGCTCCTGGCCCTGCAAAACACTGGCTAGCAGGGTGGTAAACATTCCTGTTAGTGTGGCTTACCTCTGTAACAGTTAAAGGCTACTCAGTGTATTTATATAGTAAGATGAATCACACTAACCAGAATGGATTTGGAATGCTTCCCAGCATCTACAACATGAGGATAATGCGCCTATGCAGGTGGTTGTAAAGGAACGCAGCTATATGCAGCAGCCTGCACTGCTGCACATATAGTCGCAAGTTGAGAGTGTCTGCAAATGAGCCGACACAGCAAAAATGAGCAAATTAGAGTGTGTGTGTGTGTGTGTGTGTGTGTGTGTGTGTGTGAGATTGACTTCTCTTGCCCGGCTGTGTTTGTGTACGCTGAATGTTGTTGCCTCTGAGACATGGCCCTTCCAGCCCCTTCAGCTGTGGGCTTTAACCCATGTTACTGTGGGCTATGTGGCCCACCACACACACACACACACACACACACACACACACACACACACACACACACACACACACACACACACACACACACACACACACACACACACACACACACACACACACACACACACACACACACACACACACACACACACACACATACATGCGTGCATCTTTAAACACACATCTTAAGCTCTAATTTATGCCATCACTATTCTCAATTTACATACATTACCATAGATCATACATGTGGAGGCTGCTTGCAAGGTCACTACTGAAACGCTCGCTCCTGTTTGAGTGGAAGGATAACATGTGTGATGGCTGCAGCATCAGTATATCCTTGATTCATTTCAGGAGTTTTCTGACACTCTATAGCGCTATATGCTATTTTCCCTTCACGTAACCGCTGAAGTAGATGTAAAATGCATAGACCTCATTACCACATAATTGCTGGGTGCACCAGTGAGGATGTCTCTCTTAACATAAGAGCCCTTAATGTGAGACAATGGGCCCTGTGTTTCCTCTGTGGAGGTATGTAATGGCATGTGCGTTGGTGAAAAGGGGAGTGGGCTGGAGCCAGTGATGTCTCCCTCACTCCCCTTCCCCTGTCTCCTTCCCTTTCAGCCGGTTAAGATGCATTTCATTTGGCGGCCTGCTGTTGGGGAGCCATGCACTTTTGGCTCGTCTCCTCCACTCGCAGCGTGACTCCCTCCTGAGTCGGATATAGTGATTCTCCGAGATGGCAGCAGGTTCGTGCCCACTTCCCACTTTGCATCCTGCCACAGAGAAAGCTGTGGATAATTCACCCTCTCCTCACTCCCCTGTCTCGAACGGAGATGGATGCAGATGAGCGTTTCTATACCTCTCAGTGTGTGTGTGTGTGTGTCTGTGTACGTGCACGAGCGTGTGTAGGAGGCGGTGTGCCTTAAGCAAGAAATGGATTGGTCTGTGTCTTCAGACTGGGCCCGATGAGGCAGGCGGAGAGTATAATCTGATTTAAAGCATGTCAAGGATTGTGAATAATTTCCTCATTACCCCCACCCCTCCCGTCATTTTCAGGGCATATTTAATTTAACAAGAAGAGGGCTTGTGTGTGTGTGTGTGTGTGTGTGCGTGTGTGTGCGTGTGTGCATGTAAGTGTGTGTGTTTGTGCATGTCTCTTTGTGTGTATGTCACGTCTACGCTGAAGACTCTGTCTCCTATCTTCCCGCTCGAGGAGGAAAGAATTACTCCTTGCATACTCTCTCTCTCTCTCCGTCTCACGTTGCCTCTCTCTCTCTCTCTCTCTCTCTCTCCGACCCCCTGAGAGCTACAGCTGTCACAGTGTCACTTTTCCCATCCATAATTGAGGAGTGCGCACTGCACAAAGCCCATGAAACCATGTCAACCACTTCCAGTTGCTCCTGTTAAATAATCAGGCAGAACCAACAGTGCCGGGGGGGAATCTGCCTGTGCAGCTGCCTGTATCACTGGCTTGTGCAATCAGTCCTCAACTTTCCCCTCTTCCATCTTCTCCACCCGACTACACCCTGCACTCACCCACCTACCCTGACACATACAAACACTCCACTGGCCCAGTTGCCAGAGTTATCCAGTCAAAGGCGGGTCACAGTGCCAAGAGAGTCCAGGTTAACCTCAACTAAGCTGAGAGGCTGTCCTCACAGGGGACTACATGGTTCTACATGTGTTGCTTTCATAATGTGTACCATCTTAGTTTAGGAACATTTGCTAATTAACACTAAACACAAACTACAGCTTGATGTAGGGGAGTTTTTCCTGATCCGATGTGAGGTCCCGGGACAGGGATGTCGTATGTGTACAGATTGTAAAGCCCTCAGAGGCAAATCTGTATTTGTGATTTTGGGCTTTACAAAATAAACTGAATTGAATGTCTGGAATGTCCTTATAGTTCTGCAGGTATTTTGTCACAGACCAAAGTATTGTATTGGATCAACAGATATTTTGAAAAGTAAGTTTTTAAATGAATCATCTTCTGAGGAATGTTCGTACCGAACCTTCATGGCAATCGATCCAATAGTTGTCAGGATATTTTATTTCCATGCATAACAAAAAGCTCGTCCTCATGGCTGCTGTAGAAGGAAGAAAAGTCATGGATTCATCCGCTGGAGAACATATATGTGTGCTACATTACGAGGAAATCCATATAGTTGTCCAGACATTTCACTCCTGGTCTTGAAGCCATGAATGTCTGTACAAAATATGGTGCTAATCAATCTTTTGTATGTTTCCTATTGTTTATATTTTCCTGTATAAGAGAAAGCTGTTGTGAAAAGTCAGATAATTACCAAATTCCTCTAGGGACCTTGAATACCTATAATTATTTGTATCTAGATATTTCAATCTGAATCACAATTAGGCAGTCTGGAACCACATGGTGGCGCTAGAGGAAAATTCAGGGGACTGCCGAAGACATTAGCCCTCATCCTTTAGTGACCCTGAATGTCTGTACAGAATATATTGACAGTCCTTCTAATATCTAATATCTCATCCAGTCTGGACCAAACGACTCACAGAAAGACCTTGGCACCCCTCAGGCCATGAAGCCAGCACGGCTGAATAAAAGCAAGGGATGCGCACCGTGTCCAGCACCAACGGAGACGAGCGTAAGAGGAATTAGGTTGCTTCTTTGCTTTCGACACCGCTCTCTACGGAGGCTTTTCAAAAAAAAGTTTGTAATAATTAGATCACTATTAGCTCTCTGATTGCCATAAGGTATGCTCTTTCTGTTCCCATTTCCTCCCCCCCCCTCTCTCTCTCTCTCTCTCTCTCTCCCGATGGCAGGTTCTCCCTGGCACCTTGCAGTGTCGGGAATCAAAGCGGGCAGAAAAGCTCTCAGGAAGGCATATGGCGTGCTGCGTAACCCCCTCTCTTTTCTTGGGTTTCTGTATAATTAAGCATCACCACCTTCACCGTGGAGCTGCAGTGACTCACACGGCTCACAGACACAGCAGCCATTAGTACAACGCTACCTACCCAGATGAGTATTTGATACACACTTCACTCTCACGGCGAGGTTGCTTATTAGAGTGCGTGTGAAGACAGGTAGAAAGAAGAAGAAAAAAAAGAAACCTGGTTAAGATGTGGTGCCGTGCAGCTTGACATGAAAGCAAATATTCAACCACTTCAAAAGCACAGCTTACATTCAGAAAATAAGCAGTGCTGTCAAGGCAGGAATTGAATGATACGTTGGCCTTCGTACGTAAATTGTCCAATGAGTGTCTGCACAGTGTGATCACAAGAGCTGTCTGGAAATGCACACCCTCCACAGAAAGGTGGAGTACATAGTGAGACGTAGTAATGAAAGATCTGTAATTACTGTGTAGTGAACAGCAATGGTAACCTCCCACTGCACAAGCGTTTGACAGCCACACAGCTCTCTCTGGGGAGCGTGGCTTTCTTTATATAACATGGCTCTCTATACTACGCCAGGCTAAGTCAGAAATAATCAGGGAGTACAAACTGGGTACATCGGACCAGCCTGGAGTACGCCTCTGCATTCCTGCTATTTATCCTGAACACAGCTGGTCTAACAAACAGTAAGGCAAAGACGCCTACTTTCTACTAAGACATGCTTTATAACTACTTACTAAACACTGATTTTATTGATAAAAATGTTATTGATTAGTAACCAAAAAGAACTACATAGGTTGCCTGATTGTGACAAATCTCTTTTAAAAACAAATCTAAGCACACTGGAAGACACCTCGAATGGACAGTTCAACCGTGCAGAGCATCCAAATCACAAGTCATTTAATAACTAGAAATTAGAAATTATTATAATTGAATTGATTTGTTTTTTTACTTTTCGATTGACAGTTATTAAGAACACATAATTCGAGGATCGATTCACATTCACTGCAGCAGATGAGCCGTGGACGGACACAGAGGGGACATTCACTCACAGACATATGCACAGAAAGCATGATTCTCCTGACAAAGATTATAAAAGATTTTGCATACCTAACATGCTATGAACTTAAATAAGTTATTAGAAAGTGGTATTGTATTTTACAGTAAGAAGAAAATACTCTGTAACCGTTAAATTGTATGCTTCACATGCTTATTATTTCTTAGTAGCATTAACATTGAATTGCATCAGGGTGCTATTTTGTCCATCACCTGCAAACCCAGCTGGAAGCCTCCCAGCACATCCACAGTCCAGTTGGTCAGTGAGCAGGTCCACTGTCCATCGAGTGCCTTCCTTTAATGCACCTGTATTCATTAAGAGAACATGATTATTGACCAAGCCACATTATTCTGCTGGCTGCTGCTGCTCCTCTGGGTGCAGCTTCAATAGCTCCACTATTTTTACCCACCTGACCTCTCTACCAACAGTTCCGGTGCAATGAACTCTTCCATGATCTACTCTTGTATGCAACCTGAATGATGATGTGTTCGGCCACAGTGTCTCTCTGCCAAGCCACTGCTTTGTTGTTATTTGCAGTGACACATGCAGGGACTGGAAAAGGTCAATGGCTTCTCCCATCGAGGGGAATAAGAGATCCTCTGGATCATAACATCTGCATCTATGGGCCAGACAGAGTAACTGTGACTCGCTCCGTGGATTTATTCACTAGCACAAGGATCTAAATGGGGATTCATAATTGTGTATCGAGGAAGGAATCCAAGCAGGCTATATTATGTTAATGTGGCGTCTGCTGGAAGAAAAGAAAGGACTGTGGAGTAGTATTTGTGTTTTCCTGCCACTCAGAGTCTGCATCTCATGAAAGCAGTCAGCTTCAAGGTTTTCGCTCTCTGTGTGCACTAACCAGAGCTATTCATAGCTTTGATTGCCCCTGAGCAGAGCTTTGTCTGTGTGAGTGACTTACAAGACTGTGCAAGATGCAATGTCGGAGGAATTGCTGTGTGCAGGAGAGATTTTTAAATAATTCATTCATTTTAGGAATTCTTTTTAGGAATCAGGAGTGATGGTAATTCAACTCTGCAGGAGCATCAGTTTGTTTTCTACCAAGTGGAGTGAATCTGTACAAAGCAGGGCTGCTGCAGCTGTGGACTCTGACCTGAGAGTGCTACCGCTGCCTTTCCCAAAACAGACGTTGGGATTGTTGTTCCTTCAGCAGAGACTGAAAGGCAGCCTCAAAGCCTGCCAATCCGCATGGCTGAAATGGAGTAAATTGATTGGAAAGATTTTATTTTCTCTTGAGTGAAAGAGCTGATTCCCAGGGAGCCGATCTCACATTTTACAGTCTTTGTCCGTTAATACATGTCTGTGTGTGAGGCCCATGTACTGTGTTATGGCGTGGTGCAGTAACTGGACAAAATAATGAGACCCCGGGAGAATGTATTGTTAAATATGAACAAAAGAGCAAACTTCAGGCACTCAAACGTGGAGGAGCAGGAGTGATGCGGAGTTTCAATTAAGAAGCCTTCATTCTTTGCATGACTTGTTTATGAAACAATATAAAATGTTGGTAGGTCAATCAGGAGACATCTGGAGTCTGGTCTTTTTAACAGGAGATAATGGGTGACATTCAAAAAATACTGCCCCTAATTACCTATATTTTCCATTTTTGAATGATAGTTTTTTTTAGAGTTTCTATTCTTTCCCCCCAAATCTATCCAATCAGAACCGGATCAGAACACTCCCCTGGAAGATTGCAAGTACAGATCAGGCTCAGGTATTTTCTCCTGATTTGAAGATTTGAACACTATATTTTTTCAAGAGCTCCAGCAGCTGTGGATTGCATCTCAAGATGTACCCACTGATCACACCACTGTCTTTTTGGAGTCGGTACATTGTTGATTTTGAGGCCGGTGTTAGCTTACACCTGGTGTGATTGTCCACAAACATTGCAGAAGAGGTGGATGAAATATAACAAGGACACCCTGTTTTGGTGACCCCCTCTAGATGCTCATTACATATTCATGTGTCAAAACCCTGGAGCTCCAAACGTGGACCTTGTAGCTTGGTCTTCAATCTCAAAACAAAAGACAGGTTTTCACCTGACAGTACCTTTATGTATTTGCCTACACACATGTGTGTCATACATCTCCCCGTGAGGACTAGGTGTAGTCTGACCTCAGTTAAAGGCAGATTGGGTTTAATGTCTTATAATGTGATTAGGAGAAAAAACAGATGTGTCCGTTGTGTCACGTGCTGTGCAGAACACAAATATATGCTCCAACAACTATTCTCCCTCTGTGATTATCAGAGAATATAGGTTGTTATTTAGAGGTCAAGTTCTCTACCATGAGGGTTACTGCAGGGGTCGAGTACAACATGATGACAATCTGACTCAAGTGTGTGTCCATACCGTGGGGACAATATCTGAATATCACAATCCTTTTTTTATTCTTTTTTACAGCTCACTCTCTCCTCGTGTATTGCCCTCGGGTAAACATTTCCCATCATAACAAGGCAGTTTAGGAGGATTATTTTTGCCCCACACAGGGATGCTTTCTTGCCAAGATGTTTGTCAGGGTTGTTTTTAATGACTTCCTAGTGTTCTCAATGGCCCACCAGTCAGCGTGTCCTTGGCGCTGCCTAGAGAACATACGGGGAATATGATCCTCTCAGTGTGTGTGACAGATGCTCTATCTATATGGTATTAATGCTTGGTGTACAGGTCTGTCTCTTTATGCCTCTATGCTTGTGTCTGTCCGGTGTGTGCAGGCAGTGCAGCGAGCCCGTCCTCCAGCACAGCACAGCACTCGCCCAGGCTCTGCTCTTCAGACATCTTGTGCGTCTCTGGTGAGTAATCAGGTAATTGATCATAGAGACAGGTAATTATTCCTGTGCCAAGCTCACTAGCAAATGAAAAGTCCGGCAAAAAGCATCCGTCTCATCTAACACAGCCTGGAGTAAGAGGACAAGGGAAGAGTAAAAATGGGGCTCTGGGTGGAAGGAGGGACAAAAAAAAAGGCCTTAAATCAGATGTGTTTGAGAGGAGTCTGTTCCAGATGTTCATAACGACAACCCCTTGATGCACAGATTAAACAGAGGATTTCTTAGGTGATCCAGAAGGGATTCCTGTCACTTATATGTTCCAGTTCCTAAGGTCACCTTTTAGATCAGGACTGGCCAGACTTTTTTGACTGTGAGCAATATAGAGAAAAATCAGTTACACTGCAAGTGTTCCTCTATCAGAAAACCCCATGTTCCAATGTTTATTAGAAATACTCAACTCATATCCTGTATTACTTTTGAAAAGATTCACAGCAGTCCATTTAAAAACAGGCAGCCGGCCTGAGTTTTTTTGTTTTTCTTAGCAGAAGCCTGAAACAGTGACGGCAGCAATCCACTTTCAATGGTCATGTCGTGCGTTTTACTTGGACCTGCACTCTGCGGGTTGTAAAAGGTGAGCTACTGTCGGTGTGACAAAGTGCTTGCAGGCAGAATTTTACCTCCCCCTGCATACATGCGATCTCGATTGCTTGCTTCATTGGCGTCATTTAGGTTTGTTCTGGAGCAGTGAGTAAACCAATCTTCTTACATACACCCCTGTCTGCAGTTTGCCTTGATTTATGAACAGGGAATAACCCAGCCGAACTTGAGGCTCATTTGTCAGCTGTCATTAAGATGTACTGGTAAGGTGTTTTCCTGTTACAAACAGCCCCCCTCAGCCCCCCTCAGCCCCCCTCAGCCCCCCTCAGCCCCCCTCAGCCCCTGTGCTGCTGCTGCTGCTTCTGGGCCGTGTTGTGGAGAGCAGAGCCTCGCTGCCTCTCCAGCTGTGTGTAGCTCACACAGAAAGGACGGGTAATATGTGTTGTCCGGTTTGTCTGCCATAATTGCATCTACACCAGAAGATCTCGTTCCCCTCACGGCGATCACTCATCGTCCTTTTTTTTTTATCTCCTCACCTCCCTTCCTCACGCACCCCTCCACCACGCACTGAAGTGGTTGCGCTCTTGTGGGCTGAAACTCCCACTGGAGACAGACATTTATTTGGCTCCAGGATAATGCTATATGTGTGCTGAATTGAAATGCAAAGTCTAGCATGAAACTCTGGGGCCGGCCATGGGAGACTAATCAGTTGTTGAAAGGCAAATAAATAAATAAAGGCACGCTGCAGATCTAATTTAGCCCCGACGTATGCTCCTGACTTCTGTGAGCCCGACTGCTGCTGAAGCATCAGTTGTAAAACACAGGGAAGTGCATGACTTTGCTTCCCCTTTTGTTTCAGTGTAGAGTGCTGGAGCAATGGAGAGAGCAATAGGAAGGGACAGCAGCCCCTGATAGGTGACATACAGGAGGAGGGAGGGGTGAAGCTGGCTGAATGGGGTGAGAGTGGCACAGTTGCAGATTTGTCATTAAATATGTATTTCCTTCAGCAGAAATCCCTCTAAACACTCCCTGAACCGACATTCAGTTGGTAGAGAGACAGACACAAAGAGAGAGACAGACAGAAAGAGAGAGACATGCAGAGAAAGAGAGAGACATGCAGAGAAAGAGAGAGACATGCAGAGAAAGAGAGAGACATGCAGAGAAAGAGAGAGACATGCAGAGAAAGAGAGAGACATGCAGAGAAAGAGAGAGACATGCAGAGAAAGAGAGACATGCAGAGAAAGAGAGACATGCAGAGAAAGAGAGAGACATGCAGAGAAAGAGAGACATGCAGAGAAAGAGAGACATGCAGAGAAAGAGAGAGACATGCAGAGAAAGAGAGAGACATGCAGAGAAAGAGAGACATGCAGAGAAAGAGAGAGACATGCAGAGAAAGAGAGAGACATGCAGAGAAAGAGAGACATGCAGAGAAAGAGAGAGACATGCAGAGAAAGAGAGAGACATGCAGAGAAAGAGAGAGACATGCAGAGAAAGAGAGAGAGAGGAGAATCTGTTTGACAGTAATGATACACAAAAACAGGAGAGGCTATAAAAGCTGACAAACCAGTTAATGTTGCTTTTATCAAACACATTAGTGTTGAATATTAAGAAGGAAAACAATGACAGCCCTCAAATATGAATGAGAGCAACCAAATACAACTTCACACCTTCCATATTTTTCTTCTCCAGTGAAAGCTAAAGCTACTGTTCCAGGAGCGAAATAACTGGAGCATGTGTGACAGCTAAGATTACACATAGCTACCCAGCTAATTCTCATTAATATCTGAGCCTAATTATAGCGTTCAGAATTAAACTTGTAGGCTTAACACTCAGTCTATTTCCAGAGAGGATGCCAGCGTGTGTTCATTTACCTGTTCACACATCACAGAGGCGCTACGTCGACTCGTAACAGAGGCGTTTATAAGGGCAAACTTCAAGTGGCTTTTAAACAGACACACTGACGTGTTAACAGTTAACAGATTAATGATTAATCCCTCAGACTCAAACAGCTTGGGCCTCCTTCCAGAATTATAATTTTGCATCAATATTCAACAATCACGCACAGAGGAAGACCTCATAGAAGATGCATCAAATTAAATTTGTCCACTATCAGTACGTTGCTCAGAAGGCAGAAAAACTTGGCTTTTGAGTAACAGGCCACACTGAACACCTCTGTCTCTTGTTCTCACCGCTCCTTCATGTAAGACAACAGCTGAGAGCAACAGGTTGATGTTCATTCTCTGGTTGATGATGAAATATAGAAAATCTCTCTCTGACAAATGTTGAAGGAAACTGAATTCACCGAAAACAAAGTTGAACAAGATGAGCATAAATCCATCTGTAGTCTGCATGCTAACAAGCTGCGATGGCATGTTTGTGTTTAACAGGTACGGTTTGATATAAACCATGTTCACCATCATAGCTTAGCATGTTAGCATGCTAACATTTGCTAATTGGCACTAATCACAAAGTACAGATGAGGCTGATGAGAAAACATTTGCAGGCATTTAGTCATAAACCAAAGCCGGTCCAGTTCAACTGAAGTTGTCTGCTGCAGCATACATAACATATCTGCTCTGATCTGAAACCAAAAGACCAAATGCGCCGCATATATTGTGTTCTACATTGTGATGATTAGATTAGATTAGATTCAACTTTATTGTCTTTACACATGTACAAGTACAGAGCAACAAAATGCAGTTTCGCATCCAACCAGAAGTGCAACATAAAGTACTTGAAGAGTAATAGTTAAGGCACACATGACTTCTCATAAGATGTGGCTTTAACTGTATTTAATTTCAAGAAAATTGCGCTCTCTATACAGTACATCATAATAATTACGACCACAAAACCTACTCCATGCCAGCTTATTGGTTACAAAGAAAGAACGTTTTGTTTCCCATTAATTTTCAGTCAGAATATGTGGGGGAATACAACCTGAAGGAAATATCAAGAATCCCAATGTTATTTAATATCTGGGCTATTTACAATAACTGCTGAATGCATGGTTGTTGTATCTTATTATTTGGGGCATTTCCAAAAGTTGGGAGAACTACATGAACTTTGTTCCAGGTTCACTCCAAAAGGTTTAATATCATCACTTCAGGTGCAAGCAGGGAGTCATTATAATCATGCAGTGTGCATTGAGGGCAGCCTGACTCACAGTTATACAAGTAATTGCATGCAAGATTGTCAGAAAATGTCTTTCTGTCAAAAAAAAAAGCTTCATAGAACATTAAGAACATTTCCTCTAAATTATTAAGCACACACTCCGTTCCCTCGTCTATTTCTATAGGGAAGTAAAATCTACATTCTGCTGATAGTATAAACCAATATTTAAAATGCATTGCACCACACACACACGCACGCATGCACGCACGCACACACGCACATGCACACACACACACACACACACACACAGTTTGAAAATCCCTGCAGGGAGCTAAGTGTTGTATATCATCCATTAGAAAAACAGATATCTACAACCTTTATTACAGAGCTGGATTTGTCATCTAAGTAATGCATATGTCGTATTGACTTATTGAAAGTCGTTGAAGGCTGAAGTTAGGTGCTGCTATCCAGGGAATTATGTGACGTCACAAACCATACTAACGAGAATGATACCTGGGTAAGTTGTCCCGCCCCAACAGGTGCAACAAAGCTAACGGGAGACATGAGAGAGAAGTCAATCAAGCCCAAAATGTGTGTGTGTGTGTGTGTTTGTTTCTGTGTGTGTGTGTTAACAGGCAACATAACTGAAAACACCTGTGTGGGTGCTTTCAGACAGCTGTTTGGAATCACAGTATCCGACTTTCAGTGTCTGCCTTCCAGCAGCCTGATGTTTCCCGCTGCTGCCTTTCAGAATAGAACCTTGCTCTTCGCAGTGCAGGTGTAAGTCGTCAAAAAAGGGTCTCCATCACGTTCAGCTATTATCTCAATAATGGGGCTTCAAAAGGACAGGCAACCAAGATCAAGGTTGAAATCATTTGAGCACCATAGTTGAGCGCCATTGCTCTCCCCAATAGGAAAACGACAGCCCAGCCAGCGCAGAGTGGTTTTACAGTGTGTGTGGGCGGGTCTCACTCTTCTTACTTTTGCAAATGCTTAAGAAGGCTACTGGGCCTTTTTGTTATCTCTCAAAGTGATAGGGGGAAGCAGACTCTGGCCTTGTCACTGATGATCCTGTCAAAAGAGGCTTGATAATGCCAGCGAGAGAGGGTTTTTAAATTCTGTCTCAAGGCCAGTTCCTGTTCTGTGAAGGGTTAATCTTGAGCTGAGTGCAGCAAGGCCTCTCTGACTCCGAGCTGGAGCTGATGAAGGCAGGTGGTGGGCATCCGGTCCGCATGGCCCCCTGCTGTGACTGATGGTTGGAGAAACATAGAAATTGCATTCACAGGCTCACTGGGAGTTGCCTCAACCTCCCAGTTGGTCTGATCCCAGGTCTGCAAACCCCAGCTGTTAAGTGCCTAAAATAGCAATGTTTGTTGGTTTCCTCCAATCCTCACTAAATGTAGGACATAACATGAATACTTACATAACATGTTGAGGAGCCTAAAGGCTTTCCATGAGTGTTTTATATTCTATATTATTGGGGACTACATTTGTGTAGGTGTGACGTATCACAGCTACATTGTATGCAGCACATATAGACTGTTTGTCAACTCCGAGTGATGCTGCATTATTTGATGATATTTCACCTATGGGCAACAACATGATGGATTTAAATGGCTATAACTCAGAAGCTTTTTGAGTCTGGCTAACTTGAGTTACGCACAGTTCAACCTCGTGCAAAATGTTCACAGATAGGATGTAAAAATGCTGCTAGTCAAATATATACAGTGTAATTACATGTTTTTATTTTAACTGTAGGTTTAATTCATAATATACTTGTTGAGCTTTCTTCTCTGACTACAGCTATGGATCTGTAGAAAACCTACAAAGATTGTTTTCATGTAATGGTTAATTTATGCTTATCATGAATTAGTTCTTATCCTAAACATCTAATGAATCCGAGAAAAAATTTGTCAGAGAAAAGGCCAGACTGAATGCTGTGTGTTTGTGTGTGTGTGTGTGTGTGTGTGTGTGTGTGTGTGTACTGCATGTGTCCGGGCAGTGGTTCGAGGTGCCAAGAGTACAATAAAAGGTTTTAATATGTCCTCAAAACCACATCAACGCGGAGCCTCTGTGGCACAGACTGCCGGGCAGATGTTTATCTCTAATCAATATAGACACAAAGAGATTACAGCTAGCTCTTATCATCTGTCCTCTATTACAGCCTGGCTCCTGTAAATATGCTGTTGACGTCCGTGCTACCTGTTGTGGGGGGTTAGACCTGCAGTGGAGGACCGACTGAGCCGCTTTGAGCTTCAGTGGCAGCGGTCCAGGCGATGCTGCGGTGGAGATGATGATGAAGTGATCTCAGCCGACTGTGCCCCTCCCAGGCAAGTAAGTGGTATCATGAAAGCACTCCAACATGTAAGGGCATACCCGATTTGCAAACCAAATGCCCTCAGCCAAAAACGGTCTCTTCCAGTGGAGTATATTAAAGAACCCATTTGACGCTAAATCATATCGCTTACACTGTGTACAGAGGCTTTTTAGCTGCAGCCACAAGCTGCGGATAAAATGTCAGAATAATGAGTTGAACATGCCTATTCGATGAGATCAGGGTGAGGGAAGCTTTAAAAAGAGAGAGTATTGCTGCTGTAAACATGCTGTGCATTTCCTCGCTCCGCTTTTCATAAACTGGAAGCTCAAGGAGCGGATCAAGGCCGACAATTTGAAAACATCCATCCATCCATTATCTGAACCGCTTATCCTCTTTAGGGTCGCGGGGAATTTGAAAACATGCATTCTCCAAATTAACTTCTTTTTCAGATACTGATCATTTCTGTTAAAATAGTGACGCGTGACCCGAAGCGGGGACTCCTATGTTTATGGTCAGCAAATCCCATTCAGTGCCGGAAATGGTGCAAGCTGATCACACACATTAGAGCATGCCAACCATATTGCCCGCCAGAACAAGACACTCGACACAGTAAATGTAAGACACAGATGCAGACATGCATAATGCATGAGTGTTGAGCAAGTGTTCACATTGCGACGCGAGCGTGTTATGCTGAGAGTATTTATGGCATATTGCAATGGGAATAAAGGCTCCAATACATATGTACGCACACACATTTGCATGTAAACCGACGCTCACGCGGCTGCACACACACACACACCCACACACACACACACGGAACAATGTAGTGTCTTCTAGTGCTGCCAGGCGGATGTCTTCTTGGCAGCTTATAACCCGTATCAGACTACCTGCTCGGCTTGCACCGAGCCAGTAATGATATGTACACTGTATTACTGCATGCATTAATATAAATGTACACTGCAGTCCTCGCCAGTTCTATTCAGTGTTAATAATGAGAAGTTATTACTGTGCTGTTCTTTACATCCAGAACAGATTTAGCGTGCTGCATCTATTGATCAGCGAGCCAACAAGGATCTCTGTGGGGATACGGCTGCCCACAGAGGCCTTGGCTGCTGCACATGTTAAACATATTGACCAGTAAGTAGCATGTTCAAATATACCCTGCTCATGAATATTGACTGACATCCCATAAAATGTTGACGAGTGGGCTGTGCTGGATCCTTGGTTGTGTGTCTTGGTTTGTTTCCCTGCAGATGCATGGATGGACAGAACTCGTTCAGTGTATTTTAATGAATGTTGCAGTCTGCTGTAGATAGTCAAAACGTAATTGTTTACCTTAATGAAAAATGGAAACAACAAAAGATATGTTTTTTTTTATGATTAGAACTTTGAAGTTGTTTACCAAGCAACAGTATTTGAAAACACTCTGCAAAACCTTCATTTATTTTCACATTTCATTCATCATTTAATGGTTCAATGGTTTGTGTTTATTCAACATGTAATCTTACTTTACAGACCTAATGAATCCTGAAGTATCCCCTTTAATTAATGCAGGTAAGCTTCCACTGAGATCATTGAAACTTCAAACATAATGTAACAAAGCAAACAGCTCAAACAACACTTTAGTAAAGGTCATTGCATCTATTCACTGAAATTTAATTAAACTTTGATAACTTTTAATTAAGATTACAATCATAGAAATGTATGAATCAGATTTCAGGAACAATGAGGGAGAAAGATTCTACTGCGAGTGTAAATAAACTAGTTTATAGGATTTTCTAGGCTGTATTTCATAGATACCTCATATACCAATATGTAATATATAGGAAGATTATGAATTCATGTTAACTGTCTGTTTTCACAATATTAGTTGTTAAGGGATATATGATTTCAGTATTAAAAAATATAAGGAATAGGAATGGATTAAATTAATGCTACATTTATATGTATTTAAAGGTCCATAATACAGGCTCTATTGCCTCTCAACATGGCGACAGCTGAGCCGGCGGCTAGCAGCTAACGATGCTAACAGTGCACTCTACAGCAACAGCGCTGGAAGTCGGCTGCTATGCTTCCGCGATGACGCCGTCCGCACAGTGCAGAGCGGCGGCTGCGAGCCGAAGAGTCTTACAAACACGGAAACACACACACACACACACACACACACACACACACACACACACACACACACACACACACACAGACAGTGACTTCAGTCTCTGCTCAGGTAGACATTACTCCACTATATATTTAGAGAGAAAATGCTTGTTTGCTGCTCCCATGTATTACCACTTTGAGCACCTAACATAGTTTGTGACATAAGCAATAAAGTGCTTTGAACTTTTTATGAAACATGCACCAAATGCAGTATTTTGACCGGGTTTGTCCCCACTTGCTTCACAGCCTACTTGTGAGTTGACTTGAACACACACAGAGCTCACACTGACATTTATGAGCAGGGAATTAGATTGAGATCTGGACCTGATGAGTGAAGTGACTCAAACTAAAGGTTGTTGTGTCTCACATCTGTTGTTTGTTTGAAATAGAGGTCTGACGATATCCATCAATCACAGTGCTACTTTAATTTACACATTTATGCAAGTGTTGCATTTTTTTGCCCCAGCACGATCAACTAATGTAATGAGCTTGATGCAGGGAGCGGAGGGGCGAGGTTGGGAGGGGGGCGGGGTTGCTGATGTGTTGCTGATGGGGCCAATGAAATCCTATCATAAGGACTGGAGGCCTACTGGGTGGTAAACAGGCCTCTATCTCAATCAGCTGAGGAGGAGAGAAGAACACTGGAGCCTCCTCCATCCCACACACCCTCCAATTAAACAATTAGGGTCCGGGGCTGCTCTAATTGGAAACATGGCTGGTCCTGTTGCACAAAGGCCTCCACTCCATCATCATCAGCCCCTTTGGCCACCCTACTCCAATGCCACTCAGCGTGCCCTTGAGTTGAACTCTAACATCCCCTTTGCTCTCTGGCTCACTGCCCCCTCCTGCTCCTCCCCTCTCTGTCTGCTTGTCTCTCTGCCTCTGCCTCTCTTTCTGATCTAATTGCAGCAGTCCATATGGATGGTGGGAAAACTGCAGTGTGTGCAAACCTGGGGTGTGTTTCCTGTGGCTGCTGTGTCCTTTATGTACATTATGGCACGAGCTGCTGTAGTCCAAAAGTAAGGACTCCAATATCTCTGTGCGTGGCCTCTTGAAATGTACTTTTAAATTTAGAAAAAGATATTCTTCCGAGATAGAAACTATCTTGAGAAATATTCATGTTCCAGACAAAATATCTCCACATAGAAGCAGATGTTGTAAACCTGAATAATCACAACACCTTGCAACCCAGTATGAATGCTGCTTCCTCGGATGGGGCCGTGTCACTGCGAAGAAAATGACAAAGCACCATGTCACAGAGGAATGCCGGGCATGTTGTAGCCAGTCACCCAGGTCAGCCTCCTGACAGCGGGCCAGTTTTATGGTTTTGCTGACTGCTGCTTTTGATGGTGTAATTGTGACAATGATCTCATTCTCTCCCTCTCTCTGCCTGCGTGGTCTTGAGGAGCTCTGTGCTCAGCCTTCTTCCCAGCGGCTGGCAGTCAGGAGGGAGAGGTGGGGGTGCACATTTCATTAGCTTTCAATTCATATTGAATTTATTAATCCCATGCTGGTACTACGGGGTGGGGGGGCAGCTCAAGAAGGGGGGGGGGTATCTTTGATATAGACACCTTTTTCCACCATCTGCTTGCAATGTGTGCACAAAAGTGTATGAAAGAGAGAGAGGGGGGGGGTGGAAGGGGAGGGAAGAGGAGGGGAGGGAAGGAAAGGAACCAAGAAGGCGGGAAGGGAGAATAACAACGACAGCCCTAACAACAAGGGCTTGTGAAAAGACTGCAGCAGGGGAAAAAAGTGTGTCAGATCATTTACCAGCGGGGATGCACGACTTCGTCTCTTTAAAGGCAGCAGCCCTGCAGAAAGGCTCTTGTCTAGTCAGCACTGCAACAAAGGCACAGCTATGGCTTTATTTACGCGCCTGGAATGTTCCTGTGCGCACAGCGGCAGCAGCCGAACAACTAACCCTCAGCTCCATCAAGGGGGGGGGGGAACACGGCGCTGACCTCGGCCAGACCTCACCCCAGATTGAGAGGCAGATAATTGTTACAACTGAGCTGACAAGCACGTCACACTATTTAACCAGAGAAGTGACTCAACAAAGAGCAGCTCTCTGCCTATCTGCCTCTGAATGACCCCAGCGGTCCTGTTACAGAGCAGGCTGCAGGCATTTGAGCAGGTGTCGGCTGAGAAAGAACTGAAGTTTACTCGTCCCTTTGGAGGACGGTTTACAAGCAGACGGCCATTATTTGTAACGCCATGTTGACCCGCAGAACAGCCAGGAGACGAGTACTTTATTTCTCTTTGTTAGAGCTCTCCTGGTTCACAATCTGCTCGGCCTGACCCCCTCACTCAGCGAGCCTTCACACACTCCACCCGGCTGCTCGGATGGAGGCCGAGGGCACGGAGCCAGCCCCCTCTGCATCCTCAGCACTCTGCAGCCCTCTCAAGCTAATCACGAGGGCTGCTCCCACTTTGTCATACGGAGAACTCTCAACGTGCCGTTTCTGTGCTTGTGTCTGTATGCGGGAGATTCCAGCTCATGTTTAGGTGGTGACAGTCTGTTTACAGTGGCTGCAGAATGAGGAACGGTCCCAGAGTAAGGGCAGAGCCTGCCGTTGTGCCATAAGACCTTTTTTTGCTGCACATCCAAATCCAAAATGAAATAAATTCCAAAGTTCAGCCACAAATCAAGTGGGTATATACCAAAGTCACACTCATTTTTCAGTTTCAGTTTATTTTGTATAGCCCAAAATCACAAATACAGATTTGCCTCTGAGGGCTTTACAATCTGTACACATACGACATCCCTGTCCCAGGACCTCACATCGGATCAGGAAAAACTCCCCCCAAAAATAGTGAAAACCCCTTTACAGGGAAAAAAGGGAAGAAACCTTCAGGAGAGCAACAGAGGAGGATCCCTCTCCCCGGATGAATAGAAGCAATAGATGTCATGTGACCAGAAAGAACAACGTAACAGAGTTACGAGTAACAGAGTTTATGCGCTTCCTGTGGATATTCCCCACATTTTTGTGAGCTAAAATAATAACTGTATTTATTGCCAAAAGACAATGAAACAATAGTGCCACAATGACATTGTGATGATGTCATAAATGTCCCATGTTCTGTTCCTGCTTAAAAGTTCACTAAAACATAAAGAATACTATTTTAATACCTCTGAACTAGTGCCAAACAAGAGCCAATTAAATGCTGTGCATGACGTTCCATGTTTCCTTCAGTTCACAGGTCAGGTTTTATTTCCCTTGCCTGGCGTGTTAGCTAACTGTGTCATTATGTTTTATGTTCAAGTACAAGATAGATTTACTCTTTCCCACAATAAACTTCTTCAGCAGACTAGAACATATGCTTTTATTTTCAATTAAAAGTGAATTTCCTATGTAAATTAAATAAGAAACTATTTCACAGAAAAAAAGCAGTATATTTGCAAAGGTGCTATTAGTAGATACTTGAATCTCATGTGTTTTTACATTTCATATCAGCCCAGTAAAACATAATTATAATTCAAGCTCATCCTTGGCTCTCAAGATGTTTTTATTCCACATTTTAATAACTTTGCAGCCAGGGCCAAGTGTCATTATTTGAGCAAATGAATGGAACAAGTGCTTGTTCTTATTATTTTTAAAAGCTCTCGTCAAACCATCTCCGTAGACCAGGTTTGTGCTCAAAAAGCAGTGTGTGTGTGTGTGTGTGTGTGTGTGTGTTTGTGTGAGCAGAGAGCACATCTCTGTGTGCTCCAACATGGGGGCTGGGCAGACGGCTGCTTTATTTGAACATGGCACGCTTGTTGACCCTCTTCAAAACTATTCCCCCTCTGCAGAGGCCCGAGAATGGGATATAACCACTTAGCCTCTGTAAACACACGTTACACTGTTGAACTGTGGACCTCGGAGTCGCGCTCTTAACTGCTGGATGCCTCGGCTGTCTGCGCCAGTGAGGGGGAAAAAAACCTCTCCTGTCTGGGTGGTCAATTGTATTGATTTGCAGAAAGCTTTTCAAATAGGTCACGTTATTCTTGATCTCTCATTAGCAGCGCTGTTCGCTCTGTGTCTAAGGTCAGAGGACATACACAGCTACACAGGAACACACAGACATACGACCGGTGAAGCCTCGCATTCTCACCTCGAGTATTTCAGCATGTTAAATGAATTAAATTAATGTTGTTTTCTTCTTCTTCTATCTAAATCTGATCACAGGCACTCATTAAAGTCAGCCCATGTTCTCTCTCTGGCTAAATCTTAGATTTGGTATTCACTTTCTCATGCAGGATTTAGTCACACAAGAGTGGGACGGAGCTCTCTGGCAAATGCTCTTGTAGCAGAATGGCAGGGCCCACAGAGCATGTCAGATCTAATGTCAAAAGAGCAGTTGGGCCAACTCCACACTATCTTACACTTTCATTTCCCCAATATTCTTCAGTGCTTCTGGGATAGAATATATTCACGACAGAACGTCTCCGTGGGACTTAGATAAGAGCGAGCCGGAGATAAGTGAGAGAAAACCATCACCAGATATGATAGCAATCTGGGATCCACATTAGTTACCCTGCTATGACAACTGTGCTCAACGGCCGTGCTATTATAAAGATGTTTTTTTTTTCTTCTGTTGAACAATCTTATACAGATGGTATCACACAATTGTTTTATTTTTATTTTTATCAAGAAGAGTGGTGATAAAGCGTGTGAAGCACCGAATGTGAGATTATCACTCATTTCTATGGGGAGATTTAAGGTTGAGGAGCCGCTCCATCCTTTGGGATGAGATGAAAGACACAAAGATTATTTTGCAGGGCTTCGAAGACAATACGAGCGCAAATGTCTTGTTATACATTGTGTTGGTAATTAGTTCAAAGTGATCAAATAATCAGCATATCTATACTGAATCATATCACTTTGATCAGGAATGTTTACTGTGTTCTGTTTCATGTGAGGAACAGACGCAGTGTGGACGGTTGGCAATGGGAGACAGTTGAGTTGTTCATCCAGTGTTTTCATCCTCTGCAGGTCATGCCGGTGGAGTATACACTCATTAAATACTTGGAACCAATTGATGGCATTACTTGTTGCTGTACAGTGTTATCACTCTTCAGACTGGCACACCTTTATGACTCCATCAGTGTTTCAGGAGCAGCCAGCTGTTTTCTGCCCCCAGGACCTGCTGTTATCACCGCCTTTATGGCCTGGTTTTCCCAGCTCTCACTTTCACTTCTACAAACAGGAAATGCCACTTATGATTCAAGGTTATTGTATAATTCCAGGCACAGGAGAAAAGAACTGTCACAGATTGTTGCACGCAGCTCTGATTTATGGGAACTCTGCCATATACTGCTTTTACCTTATTTACAAGATTGCAAGGCAGCAATGACTTCATAAGAATACATGTTTATGATAATTGAGACGCTTTGTAATGCGGGGATTACATGACAAAAGCAAAGGTATTACTAGTAGAAACTAGTAAATAAGAGTTGCGCTTTAAGGGAGAGTGATTATGCACTAGTGTATCACGGGATAACAAAATGAATTAAAAAGAAACTGCCTTGACTAAAGACAGCTTATTGCACTATAATTAGAAGGTTTTGCGCAATGATGAGACAAGAACTTGTTTAAAAGTCATTAAACCTACAGCACTCAGACTAGGAATTAGAGGAAGTAATATTCTGGCTGAGAATGTGCCCCGAGGTAAAAATGGAGGGAAGGTTCTGTTGGCTGAATTTATTTCAAATTCCTGGGTTGCCTTGATAATAATTGTATAAAACAGAATATTTGACACCAAAATGAATAAATAAGAGAGATAGCGATGGAAGAACTATTTTGTATGTGCAGTATAATTTTTAATAATATTGCATCCACAGTGGAAGGATTTTTTTCATTTTGGAAAGAGCTATAAATGTCAGCTCCAATAGCACTGTAACAATTATTTGCATGCACAGCCCACAGAGGAAAACTACACCCGGTGGTAACGCAAATCCAACTGGACACAGAGGCCCTCTGAAATCAGTTAGCCTTAAGCTTAATGCTGAAAACAGTTTTTATTTGCCCTATTTCTCTTACAGTTTGCAGCTGTAATTGAAGCTATTTGCTTTGGCCCAGCACCAGCTTGGATGGCAGTTGTATGAGATCAGAGGTGTAGTTCTCAATTGTGTAATGTTTGGCAATACTTTGGGAAAATTATATGTATAACTCAGCTCATTCCAGAGCGAAGAAAATTGGCTTTAAATGATATACACTGACAGTTGTATATCGTATAAAGTTGCAGGAAGAAGTTATTTGAAAAAGAAAAAAGAAAAAAAGAAATCCAGATAATATCCTGAAGACAACCATTCATCCTGAAGTGTCCTTGAGCAACATGCTGGTCGTGTAGTTGCTGCTCCGAGACAGTGGCGATACACAAATGAATGTTGTGTAAACTTGTAAAAGCTTATGAAGAAAGTTAACCAATAAGTTAGATTGATTTTATTGTGCATAAGAGATAGACAAAAAGTATGGATGAGTTGTAATCTGAAGAAAAAAAACTAAGACGTTGCTCTGAAACATTTTGTTTTTTATTTTTCTTCATTTTAAATAAGGAGGTGGATAAATGTGAGTTTTTTAGACGTACTGAGGTTTTTATGGCAAAGTAAAACTGTGCTAGTGAAAAGCTGTTGCCTGTTGTGGCACTTAGACATTAACATGTGCTATATATTTGTCTATATCATTGCCCATTTATTTTATTCACAGTTCACTGTATTTGATGTAGCGTAGTGTATTTGCAAGGCTTTGAAACACACTCATATGTCTTTTTCTGTAGACCTGTCAGCAAACACAGTTTATGCATTTATATGTTGAACTCTGTTTGTCCTCATGATTCAATTACTGCCTGTCTTCAATAATATGCATTTGTTTTATTCCTGCATTTCTGCACCTAATAAATGTCTGATTTTCACTGCTTCTTTTTATCTCATTCAAGTCACACACGGTGAAATTGGGGTCAAGTGAATGTATTTGATTAAAATTCAACAAAACGAAGGGCGCGTCAATGCATCTTGGTTGCACATTTCAATTGCAAGTGCAACATCTAATGCGCTAGGTGGTGCACTGTGTAAGTGAGCAAGTTTATGTGGTTTGATCATTGGTAACAAAATCTGTTGCTCAGTAGCGCCACTTGCGCTGTCCTAGCGGCAATACCTATCAGTCTTGTGTTATTACAGCCCTCATGACCACGACAGTGTCAAGTTAGCCGCACTAAAACACGGAACCTACTGTCAGGACTGTCAAAATAAAACGCGCGCAGTTTGTTTTAACATGTAGAAGCAACTTTGTACGACGTAAAGTAGTGAAATAAAAAAAGAATATAATTTAGTCACTAAATATATTTAAAAATGCAGGTTTCTCTATATCAATAAGCATAGTATTGATCACAATATTAAACAAAACAATGCCCAACCTTTACTTTACCGGAAGTGCTGGTTACTCTCTGACGTGTGTCTGTCTGTCTTCGGCCGGCTTGACAAAGCTTTGACCACGAATGAGCCAATAGGCTGTGGAAGGCAGAGTTGTCCCTGTGGCCGCCATTAAAGAAAGGAATCCATGAATTCAAATGGAAACCAACAGGAACCGAGGCAGAAATTATGACCGAAATAATCGTTAAAATATAGGCCGATGCCACATTTCCAGAGGTTTTTAAAGGATGTATTTCGTTTTTAGACTCGTTTTTGCGATGGAGGAGTAAGACAGGACGTCTTTATTTTTTTAAGCAGAGACCGTTTTAGGGCTAAGGGGGAGGGGGAGAGTTGCTTCTTTGCTCTCCTTTTCTTTTTGTTTTATGAACATTTTTCCCTGCCTTTAATTAGTTTTTGCTGTGTGCTTTTGAGATGACGACGTGAAGCCCACGCGGTCTCTTTTATGCGCTTTTAGCTCCGGCGGGGGGAACTGCAATCGGAAGGTTGTTGAATTAACTATCCTCCAGCCAAATGTTCCAAAAAATATTTCTCGTTGATAAAGCCTGAACATCTTTGAAAACATCAATTCGCCAATTGTTCTTTTATTTCCCGGGAAGTGAAACGATGGAGAGTTGGATCTCGCAGTGAAGAAGGATGAGTTCTTGTTATGTACCAAACGGGGCCAGCTTGGAGGATTGCCATTCCAATCTATTCTGTCTGGTAAGAGATTTAAAACTAAAGGAAAGCAGCCATTTTTAACTAGCTGAACGGGGGCTAAGCTAACGTTAGCCACACGGGCATCAGTTGATAGGAGCTTAGCTAGGCTTACGGCCCTGTCGAGCTGACATCATTTCAGGGCAACACGGCATCCCAGTTCGCTCACGTTGCCGTGTTTTCACACTTTGTCACTCCACCTGGTTGTGACGCGCTGTCTGTTACATTCTTCTTTCTGACACATTTCCATTCATTTTTTTCTTCTTTCTATTCGTAAACCAAACATTCAAGGTTAACGCCAGTCGCTCGCGGAGCTTCATTTACTACAGTTCTCTGGGTAGAAAAACGTCAACATATCGCCGGTTCAGCATGAAACATGTTGTTGCATTTTACTGCCAGAAAGCACGACACTTTCCCAACGAGTGACTTGTTGTAGCACTTTCTCCCCCAGCCCAAACGCCTCGTTTATTATTAACTTGCTATCTCGTTCTCGAAACATTTCCACTATGTTTTTATCAAGTAAGCAAACAGCCCACGCGCTTCAGTTGGCGGCGTACAGTTGTGTCGCTGAGACCGCGGAGCATTACCAGTGAGATGCGGTCTGTTTTTGTTGTTGTTGTTTTTGCACAACACTGACAACTCCTGGAGGGACGAGTGTCGATGCCCAACTTTGCACACCTTGTCGATAAAAGCATGCCCCTTACTTAAAGCTCTTTTTGTTGTTGTTGTTGTTGTTGTTGCTGCACACGAGCTTTCGAGGCAACAGTATTGGTTTGCGGACGTTAATGATTTATGTAATGTCTCATCATCTGGTTTGTCAGCGAGGGCTTAATCTCCTTGGACTTCATTTTCTAGTATTCACACCAAAGAGGGCACGGCCCCCATGCGGATTATATAATCTCTGGCATGCATTCCTGGACATTACAAACATCGAGGTAACTACTTATCTGAGCTGCACTGTCTACTACTCTCTAGCTTGCGATGAAGCGTGTGGTGTGTATTCCCCTTTCTCTATCTTTTCATCATATGTTGTCAGTTGGGGCCAGTGGACATTAACCTAAATACTTGTGAGCTGTGTCCTGCACGACCCCCAGCAGCATATGGAAAGGTGTTGCTTGTGTGTGCAGCTCCTCTGGCTGTACAACGAGAACATGGCCAGAATGTGTTTGTTGTTGCTGTTAATAGGCTTGTCAGCAGGCTTAACCACACTTTGACTTGTAGGTTAGCTGAGGAGTGCAATGCCTACCTGCCTGAGCTCCTCTACACATCCTGCACCTGGAGCTGGAAGCTGGAGGTGTGTTCTCCAACTGCTAGAATGTCACCCTACCAAAAAGTAGAGTTATGTTATAGATTAAACGACACTGGGCCACTTTGCGGTACGGTGCCAGAAGTGAAAGACCACAAAGTACATTGATCTGAGATTGATTTAATGTGTGTACAAAAGAAAAACTGTTGTCAAAAGTTTAGTGAGCAGTGAGAGTAGAAAGGTCTCAATAGTAATGTAGTATAATAACAACAAAGTGAAATACTACACCGCTCACAAATTGATACAGCTTCCATGTTGTCCGCCCCCTAAAGGTAACATTTTATTGCAGAAAAATCCCCACTCTCTCATTACT
Source organism: Cottus gobio (assembly GCA_023566465.1). Lineage (NCBI taxonomy): Eukaryota > Metazoa > Chordata > Actinopteri > Perciformes > Cottidae > Cottus > Cottus gobio. The sequence continues at coordinate 22,563,642 of CM042229.1, read as the reverse complement.
ACTTAGTTGGGTCGATTGTGTGTGTGCTGAACTCGTAATTACAATGTTTACGACAGCACTTGAAGGCAGCGTTGGCCACAGTGGACAGCAGAGGTAGAGGCTGGTAGTTGTGGTGCTGTCTGGCTGACATTTTCCTGCACACTGAGACTAAGCATAACACCACTGCTGTTATGACTCACTCGCTGAACAGACTCCACTTTGTGGTTTTATGGTGAAAGAATGCGAATACATTGTGGGACTTATTTCCCTCTTCGTTTTTCAGTGGATAGTCTCCTCTGGAGTATGATACAACTTGTTGCATACTTTTTTTCTTTTTTTTGCATTTCAAGTGAGCTTATGGGAATTAACTTGGTGTGTGAATTATGTTTAGTCTGTTTCTGTATTATTATGAGCCTATGTCGAAGGAAGGTGGGCAGCTAGTAAAATCAGGGGTCGTAACCTCCACACCCCCCCCGCTCCTTCTCCAAGTACATGTCACCTCAAGGAAGGCACACTTCCTTCCTGTGTCCAGCGTCTTTGGCCGTAGTCCCGCCTAATTACATTTAATTACATCTAATGCAGCAGTGGGGTTTTTCTTCTTTTTCTGTGGAATACGAAATATGAAACTTCTCAATAAGCAGTTGCTTGCATACTTAATCATTTGCTAAGATGCTGGCAGGTGTCAAAACATTTACGTTTTTCATAGACTTGAATCATCTGTTTGAGTCTCACTCGTCGTGCACAAAGCCTGGAAAGCATAAGTTGTCCTCTGTGTTTGCACACAGGCTGCCACTCATTTATTTTGGAAGGAAAGACGGAACAACTGCAGAAGGCACATTTATCCTTGATGGAGCAGTCTGCCTCGTGGATATTGTTGATGAGGAGTGGAGTACTGACGAGTCCAAGTTTTGGAAAAATGCAGTGTAATGCCGGTGTAATTCATAAATAATATAGCCTGCACCTAGAGAGGTGGCTTCTTTAAGAAGAAATCTCTTCAAACACCTCTAAAGTCAGTTTTTATTTGGATGAAGTTGTAGAAGATGCGTTGTGTTACAGTTAATTATGAAGCTGCCACAGAGCGGTGCAACACACACCGTAACAACTCTTCTGTGTCTGGTTGATAATGTACAATCGGTTTGTAGAGGTTACATCGACACATTTTCAGTCTTCATCATTAATTCCATCCTCTTATGAATCAGCAGTGCAACTTCTTTGCTTATTTCCTGTGTAAACAAAACAGTTGGAGAGACCTGTCTCATTGAAAGTGTCTTTAGACACAGACCAATCCTCCCTTTCTCACTGCTCTCAAACGTGCGGTCATACTGTACACGTGGCAAGAATACCAACAGACCAAAACCCCACAAACGTCTGCGTCGTCACTGTTCAACTTCAGAGCGTTTCAGTTTTTCACCACATCCTTGCAGTATTGAGCTCAGCATCTCACTGGGATTGTGAGGTAAAACTCGTTGGCCTTTTTGCTCTCCGGCGTCAGAGCGGCGCAGAAGAGAAAAGGCTGCTCTGGATGTCAGTGGGCACTTTTCAGCTCCACACTGCAGCTGGGCAACATCATGCATCCCATAAAATGTCCACGCGCCGCAACAAACGTTTGCAGCGCCGTCTTTTCTTCAGCGCAATTCAGTATCATCGCTGTGATTTCAACACTGAAGCCCCTGAAAAGAATACTGTTAATTTAAATGTCTCTTTGAAATAATTGTAATAACTGTGCCGTGTGAGATGCACCTACAGGGATCAGTAGATGTGACACTTTTCATAATCTAGTTATCTAATTTCAGATAATAGACACAATGCGTTCAATAAGCCATTCATTACTAAGGAGTTCTTTTTGACAGTAACGCAACTCTACACCACAGTTTCTGTAGTGAAGGTTTGTATTGGGCCATATTTTCTAAAGGCAAGATTCATAAGGTCTTCAATTACCCACTTGGCAGAGAAACTGCAGCATAGATGCAAACATCCCGACGGTGGCAGAAACAGTCCCGAAAAAGGCGCCGAATGGAAGTGTAATGTAAGATGAATAGTCTAGCCTTCTGCTCTTGCAGACTGTTGTATTTCATCCGCACATTAACGGCAGCGGCGGCGGCATTAATCAGTATTCCAGCTGCGACTGCTGCTGCTACAGCAGTTAAATCTCAGAGAGGAAGTGGGTCAAAGTTTCTGTGCCCACCGGATGTGGTCAGTTGGCTCAAGTTGCCCCGTGCGTACAGTTGCACCGCAGTTACTGTAGTCAATAACAGCACATGTGGGTGTTTTCTCTGTCACCTGACACCGGGCCGACTGCTGGAACTATTAAACCATCTCTTGTTCACATACACATGGAGCAGTTTGTTTGCTTGAATTCAGAGATTGACTTTTTCTTTTGTTCAGTTAAACCTGCTTGTCAGCTGGTAAAGTGTGACATTGTCAAATGTGTTGTTTTCATCCCCATCCTTAGTTGGAATCGCACACTTAATTGATTATTATAAGTTGGGCTAATGTTCATTTGATTGACGATAGTAGTTTTGGAACAGATTGTAGCTGCTTAATTGCTGTACTCAAATTTTATTTGTTTGCAGATTGGATAGAGAGCACTTTGCCTTGCTCTGTACTCTTTTGTTCTTGTAAATGTAACGTCCACACAGAAGATGATGCAGCCGGAAATGTTTAGGTCGAGTGGCCTCTTAACTCTTTACTCTCAATCTCACTCTGTGTCAGGGCAGTTTGTTACGACTTAATGTTGACGCAAATACAAGCCAGTTCTGCTGTGTGCAGCACATAATCATGTCAGAAAGTGTGATACCAAAATGTACGAGGGGGAGAGGCCCATAAGAGCATCTTCAAGGTACTTATGAACACAGCTCTATACACGATGAAACACACACCGTACCATTGGAGCCCGGTCAGTAAGATGAAGGGGAGGGGGTTCACATCTGCAGTGCTTACGGTCTGGTTTCACAGTTAACCGTCATTCCCACCCTCCCTTTGCATTGTGTGCACAGATGTTTCCTGGCGAGATGCAGGTGTACTGTGGTGCTTCTCACACTTGAGCAGGAAGGAGCAGCCTGACAGACCTCTGCCGTCTGCACCTTGGAGCCTGTCCTCAGCATGTGGGGCAGCTCTAGAATTCCTCAGGAGTGTTTGTCACAGCTCATGATGTTTTGATCATGCATCCAGACAACTGCTGTGTGAAAGAGAAATATGTGAATGTCCAATCAGTGTCGAAGCAATAACTTTCTCAGTGCGTGCTATAATGACCTATAAAGCAGATTCTTATGCTGGCGGAGCCGTGCCTACACGCACAGGGCCTACACGCACAGGGCCTACACGCACAGGGCCTACACGCACAGGGCCTACACGCACAGGGCCTACACGCACAGTGCCTACACGCACCGGGCCTACACGCACAGGGCCTACACGCACAGGGCCTACACGCACAGGGCCTACACGCACAGGGCCTACACGCACAGGGCCTACACGCACAGGACCTACACGCACAGTGCCTACACGCACAGTGCCTACACGCACAGGGCCTACACGCACAGGGCCTACACGCACAGGGCCTACACGCACAGTGCTTACACGCACAGGGCCTACACGCACAGGGCCTACACGCACAGGGCCTACACGCACAGGGCCTACACGCACAGGGCCTACACGCACCGGGCCTACACGCACCGGGCCTACACGCACCGGGCCTACACGCACCGGGCCTACACGCACCGGGCCTACACGCACCGGGCCTACACGCACAGTGCCTACACGCACAGGGCCTACACGCACAGGGCCTACACGCACAGGGCCTACACGCACAGGGCCTACACGCACAGGGCCTACACGCACCGGGATGCATTGCTCTGAGTGTCTGACGCCCAAAGGGGTCCTGTCAGCCGTGTCCTCTTGCACGACTGAAGCAGCCGTGACCTCTGCCTTGTATGCGCTGCTTTTCTTCGGCTGTATACTCTGGCTCGAATACATTCGGCTGAACATCCCGCAGGCAGAGATTAGCAATCCAAGCTGTAATTGCAGCCTGTAGTTCCTCCTCGCATTGCATCTACGTCACTGCTGCGTCAAATGAAGGTGCTGGAAGCAGGAAAAACAACTTTTTCAGCTGCAAACTCGGGTCAATATAGCGTGCACCGAGGAATTTATCGCTTTGATTGACATAATTGACCATAAACACTGATTGGACACACAGAGGAAAAGTGAAGTTATGAGGACTTCTTGCATGCATGCCCTTCACTTATTCCCTTGAGTTAGTGTTGAAGAACAAATCGAACACATTCTTTATGTTTTTTCATGATGCTTGCCGGTATGCTGCTGCGGTGTATTACTTGGACATGAGCAGGAGTCATCTCGTCGAAACTATTCTAACATCAGGCTTATTAATGATTTGTCCACGTGTGTGTGTGTGTGCACTCACTACATCTTTATTGCTTCCTAACTTGTTGTTGTTGTCGTGAACCAGCTCTGCTCCAGCTGACGCCACACAATGCTCTCTTTTGACAGTCCCCAGCCTGCCCCCCAACCCCCCCAACCCCCAGCACAACTAACGCTACAAATCTCCCAGCTTATTCGTAGCCAGGCGAAACGCCACCGCATCGCCACAACCTCGGGTAATCACTTGTTCGGGCTCAGCGCCTCTGCGCTTGAGTTAAGATATCCCACTGAATTGTAATGGATTAATTGGTTGAATATACAGAGGGACAGTTTGCCAACTCGGGCTAAACGGCATGAAAATGAACAGTCCACGTTTGCACAGATTACTTGAAATGTCTACAGTGATAGATGGAGGACCAAGATTGCCAGCGGAAACGGGGGCGTACGCCCAAGGCATCGCGCCTCCACATGTTGAGGTTGACATGGGTTGTCGGTGCTTGGATGATTAGCAACAGTGCTAGCTAGCAGCGGATCGTAATGTTCCTGCTTCAACACTTAATAACCCCGGCAGTGATTTACTGTCTATGAGGCTTTTTCCTGCCTGTTTTGTTCTCTCTATAAAAGCCAGACAGCGTTTATAGAAAGGCAAAGCACGCCACCAGCACTCACCAATAATGAGGATTAAGGTGGAGAGACCACATTTACCAGCATTAGTTCTTTCCTATTTGTGTTTTGAACATGTTGTCCGTGGCGATATTGAAGGCACCCAAGGCACAAGTACACAGTTCGTTGCAGGAACAGACCAACATCAACATTTTTAAGTGAAATTAATTTTATTTCTTTTCTCCCACACAATGTTTTGTTTTGTCATTTACTTTGTATCTTTGAATCTTTCCCGTTCTCTCAGTTTTTCTCCCCCTAGCTTTGACAGCCCAGGTGTCTTATTGTCAGGTAGTTGGTGGGTGAACTGCCCCATAAAGGAGGATTAATACCCACTCTTTGCACTGTGCTCGGCACATGTTTACTCCAAGGTGCTGAGTGGACCCTGAAGCAGCGACTCTGTAAACTGACTGTCTCTTTCTCTCCCCCCGCCTCGTCTTGCAGGCTGACTTAACAGGGATCAAATGGAAGAGGTTCGTGTGGCAGGGTCCCACCTCCGCGCCCATCCTCTTCCCAGTGACGGAGGAGGACCCCATCCTATGCAGCTTCAGCCGCTGCCTGAAGGCCGACGTGCTAAGCGTATGGCGGCGCAGTCAGCGGCCGGGGCGGAGGGAGCTTTGGCTCTTCTGGTGGGGGGACGACCCCAACTTCGCTGACCTCATCCACCACGAGCTCACAGGTGGGGGACCCTTGGCATATACACATTAAGGGCATGTCATTTGGGAAAGAACGATGCATGTTTTATTAAGCTATGCAGGTACGTCGGCTTTATGCTGCTTCCACACTACATGGGGGTCAGAGGTCAGAGGTCAGAGGTCAGGGTCAGGTGCTGAACACCCACGGTGCATGTAGGGATTCAGGGACTGGGTTCAAGGGAACGGGAAGGGGTCCTTGACAGGCGGTTCTCCTAGTGATGGAGCTGGTCATTGTCAACCTGCTGCTGCATGATAGTTTGGCAGGTGGTCAGCCAACTAAGCTTGTGTAGTTGTTTTGGCAAATTAGATGATTAAAAGAGCGAGCGAGAGAGGACTGCTGTTCCATGTTTGATTCTCCGCTCTGGCAAGAAAAGGAAAAAAAAACTCATGAATATGAAATTCACCTCCCCATACGGTTGCACCTTTGTTGGATTCATTCAAGGTTATAAAGCTAAAAGAGTGATGGCTGTGAAAGATGAGAGGAAGTGTGGAGGGCTTGAAATCTTTGTAAGAAAAGCACTTGGAACATCGATCACCCTGTCAAGAAGCGTTATTGGTCGTACAATGAAAAATGTACAGATACAGGTTCTGCTGCTTGATTGTCAGGTAGGCACAAGGGGGTTACCCTGTAAGTGAGAGCCTCAGGGAAGTGTTCAAATCTGTGTAATCTGATACCCCACCCCACCCTCCTCTGACTGATGAGCTAGCCAGCCAGGCTGGTAGTGCCAACACCTGTCTCTTCATGTGTGTTCGAGTTCCTTATCATATCTAAATCACTGCTGTCTTACAGCAGATGGGGCAACACCTTGCATTTTTAAATTATATTTTTAGAACAAGGAGACTGCAGTTAAATGGGGGGAGTCCTCAAAAGATGAGAAGGAAGGTATAAAATGCTGGGCTCAGTCCGGTTTATAACTTGAATGAGAAACGCAGCATGCATGAGCCGCCATGCAGAAACGAGGCAAATGCATCCGTCCCCACTTTCCCCACTTCAGTAACAATAACATTTAGCAGTGGAAGATGGGGAAAGGCCATCTTTATTCATGCTCTCTGCCATTTAAATTGAAGTTTGGAGTCTGCGCCAAGCAATGCCCGTCTGTGACCCTCCTTCATTATGGGACATTGTGCCTGAAGTGGACTCAGAATGGGAACCCAAGGCTACGATGGTCTGCTCACTCAGCCCTAACGGGTGCTGGTAATTACCTGAAGCATCTGGCTCAAGGCCGCTAATAGAGTGTGCTACATTTCAAGTGGGAGAGGGTGGTATGGGGAATCTATATTTGGAAGTTGTCGGAGTCACTGCTGTGTTCTCAGCCTAGCTTTGGGGAGATTAAAGGTGATATTGTTTGTGTGGAGATTGAAATTGCATAATTGAATATTGACCGGGAAATCTCGGCTGCATTTTCCCTTCCAGCTATTTTAAAACAAAATGATGAATCATGTTTTGGCATGTGGTGCTCTTTGAATTTGTATTCGAAAACGCCACATCTACAGCGCATCTATTCCTCTTGAGGGTGAGGCGGGACATGCACCCCGAGCACCTGATGGGCCTTTCTCCGCATTCCCCACTCCCCCGTGGTTGTCAAGTGTTTTGCACCCTGACTCAACAGTGTCTCGGCGCGAACAGTTCCCAGATGGGCGGTAATATCCGTGCTTCCTGTTTTGGAAGCGGCGGCTCCCTTCTCTCTTGTGGAAGGTGTCTTCCTCCTACTTCTTGAGCCTTTTCCCCCTCCTGTAGCTGCTGTGTTGCTTTGTGGGTGAAGCGAAGCGAAGCAGTCTCTCTAGATGGATCTAAAGACAGCCAGAGGGCTTCTTTTCCCTCCTCCGCTCTGCAGCTGCTGATCTAGTCTGTCCAGGATGAGGATGTGAGTCCTGAGACCCGATAACACAGCTGAGACAGGGATGAAGGAATGTCAGGACCTCTGTCTGGATGGTTATAACTGTGTATGTGCCTCAGGGGAGGGGATGCTACTGTCCTCTTCCAGAGCCCTTTAAGGCTGAGCTGCTTGTTGGATGGCTAAATAACTCATTGGACCCTCTGTCTATCAATTTCTGTAGCTTTCCCAAACTGTCAATCTGACTTTCACACCCACTTCATCCCGTGATTGGCCAGCTATGAATATGAGAGAAAGGAGCCAGGGTTTGAACTCCTCCCTCTTGCGCTGCAGTTCATTCTTTGCACACTTCTTTCTGTCACTATGAATCTCTTCCAGGAGAGACTGTCAAAAAATATGAGCCGCTATCCTCGTATTTAAACGGCGCATGCGAGTGGACGGGTGGGCGGCTGTTGAGCTATCGGCGATCCACCGCCATGCCTGGTCGCCTGGCCGGTGAAACGCTGTGAGGTGTGCTGTGGTGCTACTGTACAGACGAAACCCTGCAAAGACGACTCCAGCCGTCAAAAGGTTCTGTACTCTTTTCCCCGGGAAAAACAAAAACAAGAGGTGGAGTGCAATCTGAGAGTTTTATTGTGTTTGTATACCAGCGAGCATTGGCCATGCAAACGATGACGGACCGGCCCAACCCGCCGGCATGACATGTCACCACTGTTGTTGCCTTTGAACCACTGCACGCTGTATTTTCTACTGGTTCCGTGTTTTTTTTTTCTTCCTGCCTTTTGTCCTAGCTTCGCTTGGGATTAAAACGCTTTTTCCTTTTCTGCGTTTTCAGACACTTTTTAGTCTTGTGGCTGTGTTGGCGGTAAACATGAAAATCCGCTCTTTTCCTTTCATTTCGGCGAGCCGAAGTGGCGCTTACTCATCCCCCCACCCCCTCCTTCCACCCTCATTAGATTAGCGGCCTGTGAAAGTCTTTTAATTTTGAGCAAGTGCCATTTCTGTATACCAGCGTGCCAGTAATCCCTTCTCTCCAGGGAGACGAGGGGAGAAGGAGTGAGTGGGAGTGATGAGAGTAGTGAAGGGCGGAAAAACTTGAGGGATCTTTTAATGTCTGACGCTTAATCACTGTTGAAGGAAGGGTAACCACCAAGCCTCCACACTGTTGGACAACCCGCCTCGCTCGCGCTAACACAAGTAAAACCAATTCTAATCTTCCCCCGGCCATGCACAGAAATGATTCCCAACAAGGGAGCTGCTGAATTAAAGGCTCGCCTCCCCCTCCCACCGGTTGAGTATAGGCATGCATTCTTATGCAAATGCAATGCTCTCTTCTTCATCGTCATCTCCCCTCAAAAGCTGGTGGAAGCTCCTGACTGGAGGTTTTCAACGTGAAAGATAAATGGCTGCCTGCCCTCAGATCTCTCTTTTTTTGTTTTTTTTCTTCGGTTAGAAATAAGGACTGGATGTCTGTCTGTGAGGCTAATTGCTCCGTCGTACATTTCTTACTTGTCGGTCCTGGTCTCTTTTCCCACCCCTCCATAGCGCCTCTCCTCATACGAGTCCCACTGGGGCCGCCGCCGCCGCCGGTCTGATACCATGTTTCCCTCTTGGGTCTCTTCGAGTTCACTGTTCCCTCAGCTGCATGGGACTCTAACGTGATGGGCTTCACACTGCAGGCGTTCTTTACCTTTTCTAATGAAGTCGAAAGGGGATTTAAAATAAAATAAATTAAGAACACAGATGCTGGAGAATTTGTCAAACGTCTGTTTTTGACGCAAGTCATTTTGGTGTAACATCCATCCATGCAGATTGCTGTCCTTGAGCAGCGGGGCCGGGGTTATTGGCTGCGAATGGGAAGGTTGAAAGGGAGAGGCGGTGATGTGCCGTCCAGCACAGGTTATCAGCGAGCCATCTCCACCGCGGTCCCCGGAGCTCACACGTCTATTCATCAGCGGGTGTCGGGTCGGCTCTCCAGAGGACGACAGGCAGAGAAACAGTGGGGGATGGAAGCAGCATTGGAATGGCTCCTCCACCACTGGATGAACACTTTGTTTTGGGATCCATCCAGTGATGGAGGGGACTGGGAGCTTAATGTAACAGCCCTCTGTGAGCTTGTTTTGCTCAATGATCTTCGGACAATTGTTTTTTGCTGGTATGCAGTAATTCTTGGAATTCGTTTTCTAGCTTTGCCAAGTTCATTGTGTCTTTTCTTGTTTCAGCACTCTCCTCTGTGCCTTTTTTGAAAACAACTGTGGGATCAAAACAACCGTGCTATGCACCTTGGGGCAGAATATCCAGTTCCAAAGGGCATATTTCAGTAGTCTGCGAGGGCCCTGTTGGCTGAAGGTTTCACTGTTTTTACAAGCCAGACGTCTTCTGTGAGGAGCTCTCAACTTCAAAATCATTGAACTGCCCTCGTACCTGTGAGCCGTCCTCCTTCTTGAAGCACTACCCGCAGAATACAGATGTTTGTTGACAACAAATTTCCACAGCTTTCAAATAGCAAAACAGCTGTTGACATTATGTCGGCTCTTTATTGCACTACCTCTGAATGTAGTTGTCTGTAAATGTAAGCCAGCGTGGTTGAATAATTGATCTGCTGTTGATTTTTATGTAAAACAGACTCAAAAGATGTTGATACTCAGTTATTTTTACTGGTAAAATAAAAATAAACGCAAACCACGCTATTGGCACTTAAGACAAGTAGTTTTTACATCACTGTATTGTTTAAACATGCCTCAGTGAGGATTAATGTTTTTAACTAGAAACTTGGAGGTGGAACATTTTTAATGTTGTCTTATCTAGCTTTTTATTAGTTTTCAATTAAATAATTTGTCAAATAAAACTATAACCCCCCAAAAAAACACATGTGAATCACTCGACTCCAATCACGTAAATACAATGAATCCACTCAACTTCTCGTCATCTTAATCTTCTGTCATTACCAAAATCGCTGAGCTTTACACCGGTCTGAAGCTTCCATTGATCACCCAATCATCATACGACTATTCCTGCCTACTCACAGCCAACACGGCAGACAACAGTCTCTGAAACTAAAATATAACGCGGACCAAACTGCTGCCAAGTTTATGTGACAGTGAACATCAAAATGCATTTAGAAATGCAAGCGGATCGTCCCGAGGTCTGAAATGACTCCGGCTGATTGGTTGTGTCTCACGCTGATCTGTTGCACAAACTTCATTCATCCCCCCGTTTTCCCCGTATTCCCCGTTAAACAGCTGTGACTTAAAAACACCAGTGATATCCACTTCAATATAATGAAGTATCTGCTCGCCACACTTTGTCTGTATTGATAAACCCGCCTGTGGAGTGCGAGCGGTAATCTTTATGACGTGACACCCCTTGACAGTGTGAAAATGTAGGCTCATATTGGTCTATTAGGGCCGTATTCTTACAGCAAAATGTCACGCCACCAGTTATGCGGTGGTCTGACGGCGCTCACAATCCCGTTTAAGAGATTGTAAGAGCATATCTCTGCTCTCTTGGATAGTGACAGCAGCGATGACACACAGAAATGAGTGTGATACAGAGTCAGCCCACGGTGATGTAAGGCCCACAGCAACGCTGCAGCCCAGCGTGTGCCCCGGGCAAGGATTCAGAAAGGAGAGACGCCACTCACTCTTTTTGAATTCCCAAATATTACGGACTTGGGCAGCCGGAGAGAGTCGGAGGGAATTTTGAAAGCTCCACATTTAAACGCTGTAAACATTGGACCGCAAAGTGTCTCCGCCGTGAAATCCTGGCTCTGTCTGAAAGCAATTAGAAACTGACTTATAACACATCATTGGGGCGGGAAACACTGCTTTCTGGAATGACATTTATAGATCCTGTTAATACCGTGAAAGTAGTTGTTTCTCTTTTAGTTCTTGTCTCAGGCAATTTTTTTTGTTTTCTATACTATTTGATCACTGGGTTGTTTTGGTGAAGGTTTGGTGGTCACCGAGAGGCCGTGGATGTCTATCAAAGATAATTAGTCAGTGATACACATGGTTAACCTTGGCTTAGGATTCGTGGCGCTTTCTCCCTCTCTCTTTTTCCCACTTCAAAGATGGTTCTAAACTTCAGTGTGCGACGGCGAGAATGATGAATAGATAAACCCAGAGCAGCCCTGAAGAGAGGAAAAAAAAAAGTAGAGGAGGCCGATGGCTTTTGTGCTTGGGGATCAATTTTCCAGGGCTAATCTCCTTCCTGTGAACCACCCTCCGCTTTCCTCTTTTCCTCCCGCTCCAGCTCCCTCTCCCTCTCTGATAGATCTCCATTGACCGGCACAGTGCAGGGACCCCACCACGCATGCCGCTCGGGCCCATGGGTGCAGGCTCCCTCTCCCCTCGCTCTCCTGCTTGAGAAATATTCATTAATTAGTAATGGAGCTTTTACAGAGCACCAGTGGTTCGCTCCCTCTCTCTTCCCTTGCAGATAAGGAGCGAGGAGAGGAGAAAACCTTCTGTCCAGGCTCGCTCGAATCCCCCTGAGCTCAGTCGCAAGGCATTAATCTTGCTGTTTAATAACCGACTGCTGCTCTAATTGCTTATACACAGACGAGCAACGGGGGGCTCCAGTATTTATTTTGCTTTTACTAAATTCCATAACTTTGTTGTTAGTTTATACAGACTCCAGAAACACCTATGTGCCAGTTTGTGAGATTAGGCTGTGTTGTGGATAAGCAGTGATGCTGCGCTGGATCCAGACGTTAAGGAAAGGTGTTATGTGCTTTTGTGTCTAAGACCTTCCTGGCTGGAGGTAGGCGTGAGTATTCCCAACGGAGCCCGAGCTCTTATCAAAGGGCAGCTCATCCCGGCGTGCTGCTCGGGAGGCGGCGACATGAAAGTGCCCCGGCCGTCAGCTGAGCTCATAAATCTTTGTCCAAACGAGGCCACTCATCTCAACGCCCTGTGCTCTGACCACCCTCCCATCACAGATCTGGGAATTTCAGTTCACAGATTATTTATATACATTTAAATAAAATGTCAACACTCTTGGCTACCTGAGGTTTTCTCTATCGTTTTAGACTATCTCTAATGATGTGATGGTGATTAAATATATATTTGCACATCTTTGGATTGGTGTGAATGTTTGACTTTTTAATTTCAATGACACCGACTGTAGGTAGCAAAGCAGCTCTAAAACCATCTGACAAAATACTTTCTACAGCTACCTATTTTTGACATACAAAGTATTTTTCAAGTGCAAACCAAAACAGGCTTATATAGACTATTTATTAGTTATATATACCTGAAGACATGCTTTCAAGATGACCTCTATCAATGAATCAAGAAAATCAGATTATGATTACTGGAAAAAATTGTCGGCTGCATCCACGGCTATCCCTTTCAGATAAGACTAAGAACTGAGGATGAGGATTTGGTGTGTAATGTTTGTTGAATAGTTTTGTGCTACTCTCTCGCTATTTTGCAGCTCTCATCAAGTGACGCACAACGGTACAAACTATGACTCGGTCCTTTTCAGCTCATCCGCTGATTATCTTTAATCTTTCAGTGCGTCACATGATTTTCTATTCAGTCGTAAGAAGATGACTTAAAAAAAAAATAATAATAATGTTTTTGGATGTTGTCCCTCACCTCCAAGTCCTGTCTGTCAGCAGCGATGTTACCTGCCCAGGATGTTTGCTTTTCTTTGGGGAAAATAACATCATATTGAGTGAGTGTCACGTTGTTTCCATTGGACTTGCACAGAGCCAGGCTGCAGCATTAACTTTTGCTCTGTCTGAAGAGGGGAGTGTTGCAGCAGGCGTTGCATGATGAACGTGAGGCTATGAGGAGCTCTTGATGCGAACCAGACGCCTGTTTGAGAGCCGCTCGAGGGAGAGGCTGAGCAGGAACAAGGGGGTGCAGGAGGAGTCTTGGCAGAGGAAAGCAGATGGGATCGCCATGGTAGTTGATGGAAAAGTAGGTGCAGAGAGATTTCTGCCACTTTTACAGAAGAGCCGTCATCCACAGGGCTGAAGCAGGACTGAAGGTTTAATTGCAAAGTGCAAACGGGGGTTGACGTCTCTCTTGCCACAGATTTGAGTCCTGCTGCTCGCCTCATTTTCTCTTGTCTTTCAAACGTTGTCAGTCACACTGATCTGTCTCTTCAGCCAGCAGTTTGACCTAAATCCTATTTTGTTTTCTCCCCCCGCCGTCGTTTCTCTTAATCTGCTGTCAGTGCCTCAGTGGTCCTGCTTTCTTTTTTTCTTGTTGACTTTTTGCCCTCTTGCCTGCCTCGGCTCCCAGGATGGCCGGACCAGCTGCCGGATCACTCGAAGCAAACTTGGGGAGCGAGAAAAGCCCAAAGAAAGTTGACTGGCTTCATATGGTTGTTGATTCACTTTTTATTCTGCAGTTGCTTTAAATCTTTTATGGGAAATTGTTGTTTTCCTTCCTTTTTCCTGCCTCTGCCCTGCTTTTCGGTGTTCCCGATCTTATCCCACAATGTGTGTGTGTGTGTGTTTGTGTGTGCGTGCGCGTGAACCTGACAAATTAGTTTGTTGCTCTCAATATTATCGGGCACGCAGACCTCCTTACTTGGCAGCTAGCCTGAGGGTTGTTTTCCCTTTTCAGCGGGTGTAATGTTTTAAAGCCTAGTTGAACACCCATGCAGCATTGCCGTCTGTCTGCTCCAACTCAGGAAACATAACGGCTCTCAGCATCTTCTCAAACCAGCGATGACAGAACCACAGGGCTCACTGTGTCTCTTATGTTTAAGGAAGGAAATCAATACAATTTCCTCTTTTGATAGCCTCTGAATCATCAAAATTTAAAATACCTTTTTATATCTTCCTTCACATGACAACAGCGAGCCAAGGCCTCACTTAATAATTGAATAGGTTTCGATTGACTTACTTCTGGGCTGGCTCGGGCCTCCCCGGTGGCTGCCAAGCCGACGCGATGGGTGGGTCGCACTCACACACCCGTTTTTTTTTATTTATTTGGTCTGTGCTCAGACAGAGACGCGCACTCGGGGAGATGTTTGCTGGAGACTTGACTGAAGGGAGCTTAAGTTCTGTAGTAATGAGATTAGAGCAGCGTTCAGGCCGGTGCAGAATGCAGCTCCCATGTGGGTGTAACGCTACGTTTATTCCCCCCGAACAGCTCGGTCCAGGTTCGGTGCGTCACGTGAACCAAATAGCTCCGGCCCTGTGAGCCTCACGCCGTCTAATTACACCCCGACTCTTGGCAGGCGGGGGACAGAAACTCGGAAGTGCAAGTTCTTCCCGAGTGTCGGCAGTTTGTCACTAAACTCTGCTGGTTTGGCGTCTCTTATGCATTGTTTTACAGGCTGGGGCAACCAGGGAAGGCCATCCCACATCACTCCGATAAATCTGAGCATCCCTGGACAACCACCAACTACTGGAAGTAGCGACATCAAACATTCCCCGTGGTGTTTAAGCAGCGACTTGCTAAAACCGCAACGATGTCAGCGGGAGACACACAATTACCAAAAATGGTACTCGTGCATTGCGGGTCAGAAAACAATATTCCTGCATGTGCACAATAGTTGTTTATATTCGTCTCATACCACATCACTTTTTTTTTAAAACAATTTGCAAATGAGAATGCAGATATTTACAACAAAATAAAAGTAAATCAGATCTTGGCTTTCCCCGCTGTACCGAAAACAAAACCGGGGCACAGCACTGTGAAACGTTACGCTCCTGAACACTCTGTCAAAACTCAGCGTGCCGAGGGGCAGAAAGCACCTGAAACCTCCACAGCCTGAAAGCAGGCAGCAGCAGGTGTCCTCCTGTTTGCATCGCCTGTGCACAATCCTTTTTCATACCATTACCATTACATTATTATTATGATGTCACTTTAGATTTGACTTGTATTCCAGGAAATGTGCACTTTCTGTACGGAGGTGTCCAGCGTTAACCGTGACCATGTCACCGCTCTGCGTCCTGGTTGGCTGCTGCAAGGGAAAGCACGAGATGTTCGTTACCTGCGCGTTTCATTGGGAACATAATCGCTCACAGCTACAGCTCTTGAATACAATGAGTGTTTAGTCAGTGACATTGGTGTTGGGAAACTGTTCTCCGAGTTGATGTCATCTACAGGAGCAGTGCATAAAAAATACTCTTAAACTACGATGTGGAGAGTTTGAGTTTGAGCACCGGCCTTCTTCAAAATAAGTTTAAAGAAAAAGTTTGTCTGCCGTTGGCATTTGAGTAACACTTTTCTCTCAACTTAAACGAGGCAAAGCTGATAAAATAACATGCATTACTTTGAAGCTTGATATTGCCGATGCAGTGGAACGTGGCAATATGTCTGCTATGAAAGTTGGAATAGTGAATGGAGTTTTTGTGCCGTCAAGATTGACATTGTTTGCCCCGGAGAGTCCTTCCAGGTTTGTGAAAATGCCACCAAAACCTCTTCAAGCTTTCCACTCCGCTCACATCTGTCTCTCTCTCTCTCCTTCTTTTCCTCTCCAGTCGAGGATGACGGGCTGTGGGAGAACGGGCTTTCCTACGAGTGTCGCACGCTGCTGTTCAAAGCCATCCACAACCTGCTGGAGCGCTGCCTCATGAACCGCAGCTTCGTTCGCATCGGCAAGTGGTTCGTCAAGCCCTACGAGAAGGACGAGAAGCCCATCAACAAGAGGTACGTTGGCCACTCGTTCGTTTCCCAGTTGCCCCTCCTTCACGGCAGCGCTCTGCACGTGGACCTGCTCTGTGGGAAATATTTGTTTTACCTGTTAGGCACGGTATGTCTCTTGTGACGTGGTCTGGCTGTTTTTATGTGCAGGCCGTTAAACCCACGGTTCCTGGGTTAGAAGGTTCTGTTCCCACCGGCCACACGGTCCAAATAGACGTGTTCATACGGATGCTCTGGATGTTAAACAGCATATACTTTCCCAGGGATTTCCTGATCATGTACTACGTGCCTCTGATCTTGATTCAAGTGTGTTTTGATTCCCACGGCGTCTTTATTTGATCACATTCACGCTGCACAATGCGTGCTTAACCCAGAGTAGGGCCGTCACCGTATCAGATCTTTACTAAAGGATCATCGGCGGCGGTAATAACAACCTTGTTTGAGTGTTTTGTTTATTTTATTGCTTGTATGGCTGGAGAGAGTCTTTTAACCATAACTGTATCGTGATCTTATGAGGTGCATGATTATTTACGCAATATTTATCATATATGTATCAATATTTCATTTTCTTGTGTATCGTGAAATGCTGTGACACTTCTAGCCTCGAGTGAGGCTACGTTAACACGAGTAAACGGCTTTATTTAACATAGTGCTGCTCTACGGTGGTTCTTTATCTCCAGCATCAAGGAAATATGGAAGATCAACCGCCGTTTCCAGACAGCAGCATGAGTTTAGAGTTGTAGCTCAACACGATAATCTTGTTTTCAAACCCAAAGCGGCACAGCTTGCTTTCACATCACCATATTATTAGTTAAAAAAATGTTGCTTTTATGTTTATGTGCCATAGCTTGCTTGCAGGTTGCTTTGCGTTTTTTTTTTTTTTTTGTGAAGCGCACAATTAGACACTTCTGACGCATCCTGTACCCGAGGCAAACAAACGTAGGGGTTTGAACAGACCAGGCTTTACGCAAAACAAAAAATAAATGTCTGGATTGATCGGCGGATAAGCTCAGGACTTCCCTGCATTGTGCACTCCATTAAAGTTGTGATATGAGTACCTGTCGTGCCAGCGCCGTCTGACTCCTATCCTTCCTCTCGCCCTGAGTGTGTCTGTGTAGAACTGAGGCGTCCTCCACCTCCTCGGTGCTATCTGCTGAGCTGGGTTTCTCCCTCGGTGTCTGGGCTTATTGATAAGAGATGGAGACGCAGGGTAGCGAGGGGAAAATGGCCGTAGCAGTTTTTAACCTCCCGACTCTCCCTACCTCACTCCGCCTCCACATTTAACACCCTGCTATTGTCTGGTGGCTCAAACTGAGTTTTATTTTCCATCTGGTTTTAAAAAAAAAACTACAACTGTAGTGTTGTAGTGTGAGGTGTGACAGATTGTGTGCTCGCATGTGTAGCACCTGCAGATGAGGAAGCAGACAGCAGCTTCTAAACGGTGACAGAGGCTCTAGAATCATGGAGGCAGTTCTAAATGCAGCTGATCCGCTTCATACTCCCAGCGCTGGTGTGTGTGTGCATGTTCGGAGTTAGCGTTTTTGGAGTTGCCAGGTTTTCCAGTCAGGTGGGCTTGCGGCGACATGTTCTTGTCTGCACACACACACACACGTGTGCGTGTGTGTGTGTGTGTGTGTGGCGGCCTGGCTGCTCTGTCCAGGCTAGAAATGACCAGAACTCGGCTCGTCTTTATCATCACCCCGATGAGAGGTCGCGGATCAGAGTTGTTAACGCAGATTCCTTTGTAGGCCCCGCATTCATCCACAATGACTCTCACCTGTCAGGACAATTGTGATAGATTTCCACTTAACTGGCAGAATAATAGACAAACGCTCAGACAAAATAATACTGAAGAGCAAGCTACTTCCCTTTAAGCGATATTCATGGCTTTTTTTTTTTGCCTCTTAAACCACAGCGCTGATCACAGAGGGCTCCAGTCAAGGGAAAAACAAAACAATGGTCCTTTCCTCTGCACTGGAATTCACAGGCCACTCTGTCTGTGTGTGTCTCTCTCTCTCTCTCTCTCACCCTCTCACCCCCCTCCCTTCCCTTCATCCCCCTCTGCTGTCACAGAGCAGACTGGGCAGGTTATAAATAGTGGTGCAACCACCCTGAATCTTAGTTGTCGTCAAGGATGTTTTTCCTCTCCCTCTGGTGTGCTCCAGCCACGCTGGGATTTCAACAAACAAAGCACCACAAAACTGTGACGGAAATTTACAAGACGCTTTTTTTTTTTTTTTTTTTTTCTGCGGCCAGACCAGCTGGTCTGACACTGAAACATTTCCTGAGCTGTTATTGATGTGGGGCGGTGGTATTTGTAATTTATAAATCACTCAAGTGCTGGTTCTGTGACGCAGGGCTCCTCCTCCTTTTTCATGCTTTTTGTCATCATGAAGATGCTCAAGTTAGTCCCATCGGTGCTGCCATTGAGAACTCTGTGCTCACTCCTTGGAGACTTCAATGCCGGCGCTCGGATCACGCATCTGTCTCCATGACTTGTTGATTCCACGGGGAATGCCATGGAGCATTTCCAGGGAATTCCCACTCTTATTGTCCTGTGAACTCAACTGTGCGTCGAGTCACGCCTGTCCATTCTGGGATACATATCCTTCCTCCCGTAACACAGATTAGTGCGCCATCACCTCATCTGTCTCCTTAAAAAGCATCTCGTGCTCACCTTTCCTTGAGAAGAAGGTCAGGCACTAGTTAGTATTGGCTCTTTGACTCAACCACAAATGGATGAACTGCAAGGGAAATCAAAACATTACATTAAATTTAGCCGACGCTTTTATCCTAAGCAACTTACAATAAGTGCATTCATCCATGAGTACAAACATGAATCAAGAAAGTACAATTTCTTCAATAAAGTTCAACTACAAGGTACTATCAGTAAGAGCCATTCCACACACAAGACCTCGAAATGAATATATAATATAATAAAATATATTTGTATGATTAAACAGTTTTCTTAGGAGCATTGCCTGTATGGTCACAATAACAAAAGTGTTCAATAACATAATTTAAGCTGAGATGGCAACATCAGGCATGTTAGTTTAGGGGAGAGTCTTGATTGATTAGTCAATTATCTTATAACATTGTAGTAAATTTAATTTTTCCAGGTTTTGGACAGTTTATTAGACACAAATAAATCCCCTTGGGCTTTAGATACTTGTATAGTCATTAATACCAGTCTTCTCAACCTAACAATATATCAATAAATTAAATCAGAGCAATCCAATCATTGGACTGGGGAAACGATCATTAGTTGCAGCCCTAAGGAAATAACCAAAACAGTTGCAGATTAATGTTTCGCCCCTGCAGGTCTTCATGAATGCACCATTGTGGCACACTCCTCACTCTGGCTTCTCGAATCACACGTGCTTCTGGGAAACGCTGGCCACCTTTCTGATGGGCAGGCGACTCCTCTGCAGCATCCACAGCCTCCAGCTGGTGGAGGCTGTGGCCGGCTGACGGTGTTCATAACTCCAGACCTCAGCCGGTGTGAGAATGCTTACATCATCTCTCTCTGTGCTAAGCAGCAGGCAGCAAACTGAATCCTCTGTGTCTTTGATATTGATAACCTCTATTAGTGCCTCCAGTTGTTCGTATCTCCTTTTCACATCAAAGTTATAAGGAATCTGACATTTTTTAGAGACTCTCATTTTTGAGGCTACATTCTGTCAATAGTTATAATAATAAAATATAATATATATATAATGGAAATATGAAGAAAAAAAATAATTATATACGTAAAAAAAAAAATCAATCAATGCACATTGATCGGTTAAAGCCTTGGCTTGTTAATGTGGACTGCACATGCAGCAGTGTGTGTTGATTACAGCTGACAGCAGTTCTCTTTGTCTGGAGTGCAGGCGGCTCCAAGTTGTGCAGCGTGGTTGTTTCTGTGCGAACCTTGTGCTGCTAGGTAGACTGCTTCAGGAAGGGGAGACAACACGAGGGAGGGAGGGAGGGAGGGAGGGAGGCAGAGCTCCTCTCGGTTGTCATGGCAGCAGGGAAATACACCATGGGATCGTGTGTTTCCAAGGTGAAGCGGGATACCCACGCTCTATTGGTCAGCTTAAGGCAGACTAAGGCGTTGACATGCCCCTAATTG
The DNA here is from genome assembly GCA_023566465.1 of Cottus gobio. Classification (NCBI taxonomy): domain Eukaryota; kingdom Metazoa; phylum Chordata; class Actinopteri; order Perciformes; family Cottidae; genus Cottus; species Cottus gobio. The sequence goes on along the minus strand of CM042229.1, from coordinate 22,543,370 downwards.
GCTGCATTCTTAAAATTCTGAGCAACGCTAAACCCTGCCCGCTTTGATGTTTCAATTTGATCGGGACAAAAGCGATCATGCTGCTTTTTTTATCTGCTTGATATGCGCTCTGTTTTTAAAAAGGCCTGCAACGTCAGCCCGCTGCGCCGGCTGTGCATTTAGCCGTTGTGGTCTGACAGAAAGCATCATCAACAAATCAAGCTGGTTATGAAACGAGGCCAGTGTGTGCAGCAGCTCGCACTACAAGAGCGAATGGTAATGATTTGAATGCAAAGCATAGTTATACAATAACAAATATGCCTGCGTAAACACATGCGTTTTTTCCTCTGCAGGGTGTGTTGTGTCGCCGAGCACCTTCTTCTTCTTCTTCTTCTTCTATTGTGTCGGCCCGACGTTGGGAGGCGAGTGTGTGAGCCCTGGTGCGCTGTGGCAGGCTAAAGCAGAGAGCAGCACTCTGCTAAGTAGGACAGTGCAGGATAAAGGGCCACTGCCTCCAGTCTGGGGCTAAAGCGCTAAATTTATCCCCTCCCTGCTCCCAGCACAACACAAACACACAGGGAGACGGCCACACAAACATGCTTGTCAACAATCGGCGTGCCAGCCGGTCCGCGCAGAGGGCCGTCGAGGAGTTGGCACGCTGGCCTTTCGTGGAATTATTGGCGCGAGACACCCACAAAAATTGCAGCCAGATGAAACTGCGCGTCGGGCACGGAGTGTGCACGCAGACTGATGATGATGATGATGTACAGGACAACTCGGCACACCTCCCATGGACCCCCGCCCCCCAACACTCGACCCCCCCACCCCTGGTCTCCCCTACACTTCATCAGTCTCTAGCAGCGACAACACTGGGCTGTGGGACCACGTGACCCGGTGCTCTGGATATATCATGTTGCTGGAGAGATCCTGACCAGAAGATAAATATGGCTCTTAAAGGAAAATACCAGTGTTTTCCATTGGCATGGATCATTTCCTTAATTGCTGCACAATTGTGTTATTAATGGCCCATTGCTTCGCTTTGGTGCTATGATTTAAAGCAAAGTCTTTTGCATCCATGACCTTCCAAAGACCCTTATATTAGGCTGCCAATATACTTAGTAAAACTTCATGCCCCCTTTTAAAGCCTCTTGTCAGCCTCAAGGCGAACCATATTATTTATGTTGACTGCACTTGTTCAAAAAGTATTCATCCATTATGTTATTACTTGACAGAAACAAGGAAGCATTTCTCTTGTAAAAATTGGTTCCTCTCAGCTGACAAGGATGGATTATGCCTTTCTATCATGGCGAACACGGTCATGCATTTCAAAGGCAGGGTTATTATTGTAAACTAACAATAAGCAGTGAGAAAAATGTACGTCAACTGAAACTAAGTAGGGATGATATATTTTTAGAGAAACTAAAATTATATGGCTTGGTTTAAAAATATGGCTGTGACTGACAGCGGTGAGTGCAGATGCAGCCGGTATATTTTTGTTTACCTTTAGACAATTGCTGCCCGTGGCATCCTCTGACCAGAGAGCCAGACCAGCTGGACCTGGCTGAGGTCCGGTCATAGGAAAGTGGAATGGACCAAATAGGATTTGCACTGGCCCAGCAGTGGGAGCTCCCAGATCGTTGTGCTCACATGTTGCGGGAAAACCCTGGTCCACCGCGGATCGACCCCCGGTTTCCTATGCTGACAACGCAGGACTCCGGTGGGACAAGAAGACGTTCTTTAACACGAGCAGTTAAGTCTCAAAGAACTACACGACAACAACTTGATTCAAATGTTGGAGTATATCAACTCTGTCATTGAGCCGAGCCGATCAGCTGTGTGGTAGTGAAAGAGCCAAAACTCTTTGTGTTGCATTCATAAGTAGCTCCAAAAGCCAATGGAAAATAGTTTTTTTGTAGAGGAAACTGGTGCTTTGTTAACTTCTGTGGTTGTCCTACAAAATACGTCATCCCTGCAGCACTCTGTAGCAGTGTTACATCTCATGACGTGCACACTGCTTACAAGGTGTCAAGCAGTGTGAGGATGCAAGACGACGTCAGAAAGCTGGACCGTTTCTCACCAATTACAGCTTCTAATGTGAGCTGGAGGCCTCAGGAGAACAAGGACTTCGTCACTGAAGTGAACACGGTCTCTTTGTGTCGTAGCACTGAGGAAACCCGTATGGTGGAATTCAAGGGTAGCGGCAGGCACACGTTTCTCTCTTCGCGAGGGGAATCCTGTGTCCTTACATTTCCTCTGCCTCCTCTTTGTTCCCCCCTGTGCTTCACACAGCCGTAACATTCCTCCCATCCTCCCATCCTCCTCTGTGACCAGAGACCACGGCAGAGTTGGGGCTGTGCGAACCTCCAAAGAAGTCGTCATAGTTAATCCGTCAGGCGGCCATCCCTCTCCCTTCCTCCCTGTCCTTTTCTAAGTAACCGTGATTGCTGTGGTACCGTCTTTAATCCAGAGGTTCAGACAGATGGTCACATTTAAAGATAATCCCTCATGTGGCGTTGGACCTTTCACCTCATCGCTGTCGACTACAAGGTGACTTCATTGTATTAACAGATTTACGGGATCCTGGCCTCCAGAGAAACCTGAGAAATGAAGTTACTCCAAACAGTTTAGATTCTCTGCACAGGCTAATAATGCAACTAAAGAGTCCTTAAGACACACCTGAGGGTTGCAGAATACATAATCCTGATTTAGAGCCGGGGATCAGGGGGCTGTAAGTGGTCTCGTTTCCCTCACTGTTAACACCGCGCAGCCATCAGCCAAAACAACTCACGGTGCCTCTGAGCTCCATTGATTTTAACGTAGGATTCATTCTGTTTAGAAAAGTGGACCGAGATCAATTCCATTTTCCAGAAATGCATTTTTTTTTGTGTGTTTTAATTTCAGGTAACTGTAAGAAGTGAATGTCACGCAGTGTCAATGGAGTGAGGGAAAATGCGTTTTAACATGCAGCCTGCTGGAACACAACTTTGTGGCTTTCATACCGATCAGCTGAGTTGATCTCAATGCACACCTGCTTTCCAGCTTCGTTAATGGAACTCGACAAAACAACAAGAAAGCCACTGCTGGTAGTTGTTCTGATGTGCTGCTGATTCTAAATCTGTGGTTGTTACGCACTGGTTTCTACTATTTGAGAGTGTGATTAGTGCACCAGATGTTATCAAAACGTCAACAAGTGAGCGTCCGCTGCCATGCACAGAGCTCGAGGAACGGCCTCTCGATCAGTCGGCTTTCTTGTATTGTACTGAGGCCAACACACACACACACACAGATGACTGACTTGGAAAAAGCTCACATAGTCTTATCCACTGGCGCTAATGTTACCAGCTAATACTATTGAAAAGCGTAAGGGAAAATACTGTGTCTTATCTCCTTTTTTTATTTTTATTTGGCATGATAAAATAATCCCATTGCTTAAATTTAGCTTTCAATTTGGTCCGTCCAAAAACATTTGGCGAGTCCAAATAAAGCAAATGATGCCCGAACGTATTATCATCAATTCATGAAATGTTTGCATGAGCCGTTGATATTGACGTCTAATGTGATATTTATCACTGTGGTATTTATTGTGGCATTTCTGCAGGTCGATTCATTTGTTCAGTAAAACACAGGGATTACGTCGCCCTGCTAGCCTTTCCTCGTTTCTCTGGGACACCGTTGGGAAGACCCACAAATATGGTCATGGCATTTAGTTGCAGTGCTGTGTCCCAGCTGGTGGTCGATCGTTAAAGCACAGTAACTGCGGTATAACATGATTTTCAAAAAGCGTTTCGGCTAATTTAAAAAAGAAAAGGGGCAAAAGTAGGCCTCGCCTTTTTGTGGGTTAACCACAGAATCCCAGCTTTAATCCAGGATGAGGCTGACTAATGGCTCTGGGTAATGAACCTTTTATTATTACAACGGCACATTTCATATCACCAAGGGCACGATGACCTCACGTGAACACGGCTGGAAACAAGCTTAAACTCTTCCACGCCACGGTGCCATAAAAGTAGTTCTTCCACTGTCTGGTTTGCAGGTTTGCAGGGCTGCAGGGCTGCAGGTCTTTGGCTGCTGAATGCATATCTCACTGCAGCGCTGTACCAAGTGCCTCTTCACAAGAAGCAACAGATGTGGCATCACAATCACGGAGCTGTTGCAAAGTGATTATGCGAACATGGTGATGAGCATAATTACTGAAAAGATTCTTTCAGAGGTATCTGGCTCAGGTTGAGATGTGTGTGTGGGAGGGGGGTGGGGGGGGTAGCTGGAACCTGGCCTGTCAGGGTTGTGTCAGTACTACCTGTAGCAGCTGTGACAGGTGTGCAGAGGATCTGATCTCCCCTCTTTCCGTGCACTCGTCGTTCTATCTCTTTCCATTTCTCTCTCCAGGTTTAAGCCAACGTTTATAAAGTGGCTCACCCCTTCCTCCGTTTGTGGCAGAGGGAAATCAATTCAAAGTAATAGAGCTCCGGGTGTACGCAAGTCAATGTGCCGGTCCTAAGAGTTTCGGGTTAGTGTTTTCTCTCGCACCTGTGTGTGTGTGTGTGTGTGTGTGTGTGTGTGTGTGTGTGTGTGTGTGTGTGTGTGTGTGTGTGTGTGTGTGTGGTTTTCGCAGCAGACAGTGCTGTTGTTTCCCAGGTGGCCGGCCAGTGGGGACGATATTATCGCCCTGGAAATGTGTCTCTAATTCAATGCTGTTTACCACCTCCCTCCTTGCTTATTTGTCTTATCACTCTCGAGTGACACCTCCTTATTTAATGAAACGTACATATGTCATTTCCTAATGTGCCTTTAATATGAAAGTCAAACTTGCACGGCCTTGACATTAATCTGCTGTCATGAAAGGGTCCAACGACGGATCCCGAAACTCATCGTATCAGCAGAAAAAAAAAAGACTATCGACCTCATTGGTTTTGTTTAATTGTAGCAGCTGGTATACACGGCTCCACCTTTCTCCTTCTTTTGTTCTTGATTTTTAATCCGTGTGGATGACAAATTAACTGCGGTCCGTTAACTCATTTAAACAATGGCTCCACTGCCTCCCGGCTCCTTCCAAGAAACCCGTTTGCCAAGAAGCCATGGTTAGTTATCGGACTCTTTTACCCCGCTGTCCATACTCCAAACAATAAATCCCTGTTCACATGCGGTGGCTGATTGTTGCTGTAATTCCAGAAACATTGTTTGGTGATATTGTGCCAGCCCGTCCTCTCACTGCAGCGGCGCGTGACCAGTCAAAACATGTTTACTGGTCACATGACAGATATGCACGTGCACGACAGGCCAGAGGTGACTGCTGTGTCTGGCGAGGCCAAATGACCAGAGATGGAGGGGTGGGAGGGAGGGGGGGGGCTCCTCCCAGTAGTCGGGACACTTGCTGTTGTTGTGCTGAGGAAGTGTACAGCAGCTAAACGGAAGCTCAGTTCTGAGAGCGCCGCCGGCCCAGCAAACATCTGTGGAATGTTACAGCTCTGCAGCCGCCGTCCTATTTCACGCCTCTCTGTCTTCTTATCTTTCACATGCCGTGCTTTGGCTTTCATTTGACTTTTGATTCACCTTAAATATACTGTGTGTGTGTGTGTCCATGTGCATTTATCTGATGCCTTAAAACCGCAGCAATAAAATGCTGCCGCAATGCCGATAAGTGATTATAAACATATTTTAACTTGACAGGACTTGGGGAAAATACTACCGCAACGTAAATGCCACTAATGCATAAAAAATGCACGTCATCATCATGCGATCCAAAAGTAAGAGCGTGCGTGGCGTTATAGCAGCTCAGACCGTGAATGAATGATTTGGGATGCCTTGTCCCTGTAGATTTACATCCGTTTTACTGCCATGTGCTGCAACAACAAGCCACAAATGAATCCGCTGGCAGGCCTGACGGATGGCTCACGGGAGGTAATGAGATGATGTCATTGCTCTATTCAGAAAGAACAATCCTGTTTCCCTCCATCACTGCTGTTGTCCACCGTTGTCTAATAATACAACAAGATAAAGGCTTTCATTAGGGTGAGAAGAATGAAAGTTTTGAGTAAATAGTTCAAGTTAATTATTTAAAGCCAATCAACAAGCTTGATAGAAAGTTGCCTTGATTGGTAAATCAATATACAGGGAATTAATTTGCATTGATTGTGAAAATGTATGGATCAATTGTCGTTTTCTTTGACTCTGCGATGCAGTTCTTCAAACTTTGATTATCTTACATTGTATACATTAATGTTAAAGCTAAAGTATAAATCTGAGACACGCCAGAAAATTATGACTGAAAACGTGTGACTGAATTATATAGTATTGAATATACAATATACAGTTTTTCACCAGTTTGGTGTTCAGGACCTTTGGGCCTGAAGTCACGACTCGATGCTACACTGGGGCCACACCCTCTAACACTATATGCATACTACATTCATTGTTACCTTTCAGATTTGGCTGGGTGGTTATGAACACATGACTCTGAACACATATTTATTTTGCTTTACCCGGTCTTCAAAAGATTATGGAAATAATCCTCAACTGCATCCCTAGAGTTTCAGACAAGCAGGAATAATATTGTCCAGTGCAATTTCCCCGACGATCGAGGAAACGTAAATCGATGCAGTCCGTCTGTGCGGGTACGGTGAATACGCCGTTGTATACATTTAGTGTACTGCCGAAATACACGCATCCCTTTTTGTAAATACACGTCATATCACAACTTTGGGGACGATTAAATGGCCGGTCATCTGTTGGTGTGCTGCACAGCGGACCGCCCGCTTGACGCTGATGCCGCCTGTCAGTCCCACGCTGCTCCCGCCCTCGCTCGCTCCCCGCCGCCGCACCGAGCTCCGCTGGCCTTTGGCACCTCATTTCCATGGCATGCCAGCTGAAGGCAAATGTGCCCACCTGCCCTCCTTTTGTATGTGGGCCACGCTCCAAATCCTCACCGGATTATCTTATTGTCTCCTTACGGAGCCAAAGGCCGCCAGTTGTTTGCATCCGAGAGGGAACTGGGAACACCTCATCTCATATTTTCTCTCCATTATTTAATTCCTGCTAAAAATAGAGCAAACAAACAAGAGGAGGAACATTTGTTTGTTTGAAGAGGGACTTCTGCGTCAGTCCATTAGCTCATGCACGGCGTGCTGCTGACAGGTGGTATTTTAATCACACACGCACACTGTGCTACTCAACAGTAGCCACTAGGTTTGGCCCGTTTTCTCTTGTAAGCAGTATCTCGCTGCAGGGGAGACTGCCTTCTGAAATCCCTGGGAACCCGAGTCTGGGGGCAGGTTCCACACACTTTAACAGGCAACGTGTCATGGAGAATGTTCCCCCGAGGGGGTCCCTCAGGGCGTTCCTGGGGACCCTCAGGTAGAGCAAGACGTAGTTTCCAAATTACGCTAAGGCAGACCGGGACGTTACAGGGACCGGTGCTCGTTTAAAGGACGTGAGTGCTGTCCGTCTTCTCAACAGAGTCCTGCGGCGGACCGCCTGTCAAGTACAGCTTGAGCTGAGATGCCACGACTCGTTACAGCGGTCACCGACCTCCCGCTGCTGGAGTAGCCCCGAGGTGCAGACCGGGTGCTGGTCCGAGCCGGTTGACTCCCAGTCGACTCTGCTTTCAGGGACTTCATGCCCGAGCGTCGACACTTTGTCTGAAGAGAACCAGTGACTGACTGTCTACTCCATTTCTAACTCTCTGCTGTATTGCTTGATGTTGCTCACTGCCTAGAGCCGACGAGAACAAAGTTAATAAGTAATGTACGGATATCTGAAAAGATAATAAACTGAGACTTACGGAGTCAATTAATATATTCCCCAAAATGTTGAGTGGTTCTATTTAAGACTTGAACTAACTTGCGTAACAAGTGAGCCTATTGTTTAATCATAAACAAAAATAAATGTGTATATTTTTTGTGGGGGAGATCACTGAAATAGACTCCTTGCCGTAATACTATAAAAGAAAATGCTTGTTAAATCAGTGTGTTGGCTTCCCCGTGCCTAGGACCACACACACACACACACACACACACTCACACACACTGCTTACTAGCTGTTTGCACATGTTGTTGTGCGTGAACTTGCACACTCCCGTGCACGGACAGACTGACTCCTCCAATAGGCTTGCTCTGCCTCTTTGTCCCAGCACAAGCCACCCTAAAGCCTGCTGCCTTTGTGTGGCGGCGAGGACACGTGTCATGATGCTGCGGTTTTTTGTTGGTGTTTTCGCCGCTCACTCGGCCAAGTGCTCGCCAAGCACCTGTTGACTTCTCAACCACCACGGCTCTGTCGGCAATCACTCTGCAATTTAGTGGTTTGAGTGCCCAGCTGTTCAGTCGGTCAATAGTGACTAAAAATCACGGCTTATAATGAGACCGGCGTCCAGGATTAGCTCCAGTGTCCCATGTGACCTGAACCGTTAAAGTTGCGTAACACAAATGATTTGTTTCATGCAAGTCGACATATTCCGAAGCGCGAGGTGACGTCGGGACATGCGAAGTGATGCGCTCACGTGGAACACGTTGTCCTCCAGCCGCGGCCGTAACGTGATCATTTAGCATGTCAACAGCTTGCACATCCGCTAATCTGCTTAACCAATCAGCTGACACCAACGGTATTGTACCGCATTTTGAATCAATTCTCTACAAACGTGTGTGTGTGTGCATGAGAGGGAGGAGAAAGGGAGAGTCGGGTTGTACTACTGCCTGCTGAGCCACAGATGGCAGCCCTCCACCTCCAAGCTTCCAAGTGGTGTGTGTTGTCAGCTTTGCTTCTGGTGCGAGAGGAGAGCAGCAGACTGCTGATCTGTTGATGTCTGCAGAACACCAGCAACACATTTTGTCTTTTGTTGTCGTCTGTGGCTCTTCCTCTCCTCTTGTCACCCCCCGTACATAAATACACCCCAGCGTCGGTCAGCGTATACATTCTTGTTATGGCAATGTAGATATTGCTTGAGAGGATAACCAGCCCACACAAATGGTTTATTACTTTGAAGTGAGTCTTAAATAACCCAAACCGTCTTTCTCTGCTCCATGTTGGTAATGAGGAAGACTCGTGCTCTCAATCTTCATCTTTTCTACTTGCTGCTTCTCACACGTTCTTCAGCTGGTTGGGTGACAAAGCCCTGCTCCAGGACTAGAGGCTGTTGTACGCAACAAACACACACACGCACACACACACACACACACACGCACACACGCGCACAACCAGACGCACGTCGCAGGAGCCGGGTGTTGTTTACTACTCCATCACCTGGAGCAGAGTGACGCACCTCCCAAACAAAGGCGACTTGGCTTCCCAGGGTTACCTGCTCCTGTGTCACACACCACAAACACCTTCATTTCTTAAAGGCTGAGAACTATTTTCTTTTTAATGAAGCACAAAACAATATTATTATTTTGTCATCAAACATTTTTAGTGTTTTTAGGAAGCATTAAGAATCAGACTTGCATGTTCAACTAAGTGATGATATTTGCACTAAACTGTCTTTCTTTTGAAACGGAAGTGAGTGTATTTGTTTCACTGGGAAACTAACACTATTGTAAGATTTTAGACCAAGGCGTCAGTCTTTTTTACTAGTATTTTCCATTAAAACACTTTGCCGTTATTTGTTACGTGCATATAATATTTCAGTCTATGTAAATTTTCCTTCAGTTTGACTAAAAATGTAATTACTTACAGGATTGGGTGGTGCTGTAATGTTGAGGAACGGGATGGGGTTCCTGTTCTCCGGCTTCAGCGGTCCCGAGTTAAAGGGCGCTCAGACCAGAAGCAGGCCTGTGTTGAGTTGGGGGCGTGTACCTCAGGCTGAAAGATGCCAAAAAATTTATCAAATTATGTGACTGGATTCTGCAACTGTGGAAAATCATCACAGCAGCAGTAACTTTGTATCTTTCATCGAGTGGATAGCGAGGCAAGCGGTAGAAACACGGCATTCAACACAATTGCCGTGTTGGATGTGACCACGTGGTCTGGCTAAAGCCGAGTCGGTCCAACGGTGCCGCTGGGCGGCGCTGCATCATGTGACTCTGCACCAACAGAGGTTCAAATGAACGAGGCGGATGAGCTTCCTCATGCGATGCTAATGTCATCCAAATTGACATCTTCCGAAGTTGGTCTTTTTAGTGTCGAGCTTCCCTCGCTGTAGTCCCTTTACGTGCAGATCAGCAAGGAAACACTGTGGGAACCCAGAGAGGGAAGTGTGCGCGAACGAGACCGCAACTTTGCAAGATGCCCAATTTGATTTGTTTAATTCTGACTGCAGAAGCCTCGTCTCGGCTTGTGCAAAACCCTGCAGGATGGAGGGCTGTTTTTTAGCACTACTTGTACAGGACGAGGATTGTGGATTTGTCCGCCGTGACTTAAGACTGCTCCAGGGCTAGTGTAAACCTGAGGAGTGATCACAACGACCAGCAGAGCTTTCAACGCACATAAAGGCATGTCAATATTGTATCACGACAGGAAAGAACTCTGAACCAATCCTCAAAATGCCATTGGCTTACTTGCTTCCAGCTGTCACATTTGAATATCATGCATTCATAGCTATTCGCCAGCTAGCACCACCTCATTTTCACAGGGGGAAAAAAAAAACACAAGACATGTAAGCTCTGGGGGGGCTTAGGGCATCTCTCCTCTACGTAGGTGGTATTATCTTCTAGAAGTGTGCTCTCTCTTCGCTCTATATCTCCATCTGCCTCGCTCTCCCTCTCCCACTCCTGCTCCTTCTCTTTAATCCTCTGCAGAGTAGGTGTGCCAGAGAGAGAAGACTGATATTTGCTTAACCAAATCCTCGGAGGAGGCAACCCTCTTTGATCCACTTCCAAATTCACAGCGTTTACTTTTTTTGTATTCGCTCGTCCGCCGCTCGCACCGTCTCTCTGTATTTGTGTGTCTGTGTGTGTTTTTTTGCGGGGGTGTGTATGATGGGCTGAGGGCGGGCTGAAAGAGAGAGAGAGAGAGAGAGAGAGAGAGAGAGGGGAAAGCCTGCAGACGACGGCCCGCATGGTGCTGCTGCTTCCGTCTGCCTCGTCCTTGCTTTCCGTTTCTTCTTCAACTTGTCACTTTTTATTGCATGCTGTTGAGCTCAGACTGGCACAGGCCGGAGAGAGAGAGGGAGATGGGAGGGATGGAGAGAGAGGGAGAGAGAGAGACTACTGTAGTAGCTTAGAGTATTGGCTAGAAAGCCAGGGTTAGTCAGGGCTCGCCCCTTTGTTTCACTCACACAGCGCCGTCCAGTAAGCGAGCGCCGCTGTGTCGTCTTACTTGTCTGTTTTTTTTTTTTTAAGTCTCTCAACTCAAAGTTCCCACCCACATGTGACATTTATTGAGGGGATTACGCTGGAAATCGCACCACTAAATGATATATCAGATCACGGTATCAGATCACAGGCTTGTCCTGCCATCGGAAACAATTTGACACCGGCTCATGAGGCGTCTTTGTATCGCCAGAGAGCACACATATTAGCGGCGTCGTATTTCACTTCTTTGTGGCTGTCTCGGGCTCAATCTCTCTCCAATCAAGAAAGAGGGGAGATTTAAAAAAAAAAAAAAAAAAAAAAGTCAGGCCTTTACATGGTATTTTCGGTCTACACCTCTTCCTGACGACTCTTTTCTCTCTCTTCTTTCCCCGTGAGCAGCATCACGAACCAGACTTTCTGATTGGCTCCCTTTCCCCCCGCGGCAGCCACTTCTCCACCTCACCCTCCATCAGAGTTAATCATCGCACACATAGTGGCTCTTTTCAAAGGTGCATGTTAAAGTGTCGTGATCCAAAATGACTCACCTCTTTCCCCCTCTCTTTGTCCTCACAGTGAGCACCTGTCCTGCGCCTTCACCTTCTTCTTGCACGGGGAGAGCAACGTGTGCACCAGTGTGGAGATCAACCAGCACCAGCCTGTGTACCACCTGACGGAGGAGCACCTCACCCTGGCTCAGCAGGCGTCCAGTCCCTTCCAAGGTAGGGTTAGCTTTAGATTTGTTTTTGGTCCGCAGTACACTGCCATTACTCTGTGAGCAGCTCAGAATCCACCGGGGAAAAGTCCAAATGCACTGTTGGAGCTAAAACAATTAAAGCAAACATGTTACACGGCAACAGCAAACACTGCATCCTTCGGGAATTACACAGCCCCCCCTTTGGGCCAGTTAGACAGAAACACAGACTGTAACGTAAACCTCTGTAATTATGGCGCCTTGGCTTGTCAAAAAAAAAAAAAAGCAGCAAACATAAGAAGAAAGCTTGCTGCTGGTACACATCATGCCTCCATGTTTCCTGAAGAGCTGATCAGCGGCTCAGTGGCTGGATAAACACACAGACAGTGTTGTGCTATAATGTGTCACTTTGATTTGACCCTCAAGTGGAGCGCCACACAGTTATGGCGAGACACAACATTACCCTCCAAGTATGCGTGTGACAGATGAATAAACAGAGAGGGATTTTTAGTGGGGGGAATAAATACTACTATGTCTTGCTTGTTGTGCTCTTTAGTTCTTTGCTTTAAGGCCGCCTCTTTGCTTGTTTCGTTCCCAAACAAAAGGCCGTAATGAGCTGACAGAAGAAGCCCACCCTCCCCCTGTATGCCTTTTTTTTGTGTGTGTGTGTGATTTCCAGTGTGAGGTTAGCTGAGGAGGATATTTGACACACTGCTAGTAAAAATACATTTTGGGATAAATTACCAAACGTTAGCATTGATGTATTTTGACAGGCAGAATGGCTTGTCAGACCCAAACTGTGAATATGGGAAGTAGTTCCATGCCTGGCACCACAGCAGCTGAGCATACACTTTAAACTTCTGAGAATCGACTGTGAATTAACACCGTGAATTAGACACGGGAGGTAACGCGCTAACACCGAGTGGACGTGCTGCCCATTTACTTTCAGGAAGCCGATTTAACTGCAAACAGAAAACCTGAACGTGTTTCTGCGATTAATCTGAAATCTTCTAAAACACAAGTTAATCCTCAGGATTCAAGGACCCCACTTTGCTCCAAATAACTTCAGGCTGTTATTTAGCAACAGCACACAGCCGGTCGGCCCAAGGAGATAAGGTGAAACGCACTCGAGCAGATCGAGAATTATGCTTTCAGATGCATTTTTATTTAAAATATTGCCTTGTTAATGTTAAATGTTAAAGTGTACGAGTGTGGGTTTAATTTAATGAATTATATTGGTAAGCTGTGTGTGTGCTGTGTTGGGAGCTGTTGCCAAGATAATGTATATGCAATCTTCTGTCAGGCTGTCTTTCATTACAGATTGGCACGCGGCCAGTGAAAATAAAAAAAAACAGAAAAGCAAAGCCTCTGTAGTCACTTTAAATTATGGTGACGTGTAGCTATAAAAATGTGTGGCGCTAATGATATTCCATCATTGGCTCTAAATTCATTACCCCACCCTAAACCAAACACTATATAATCCCCAAACCATTGTTTGCTTTCATTTCCCCTCACACAGAGAAACGTTAATGTCATAAACATTTACTTTGTGGAGGGAAGGAAGGAAATAGGTAGCTCTCCAAACAACACAATTAGAATACAAATGAAAGTAGCACGCACTCACCCTGATTGTGTTGGTGACAGCGTGAGGTATGAATATCTCCCTCGTGCATTATTTGGCTGTGCATTGCTTACCTTCCCTGATCCCTCCCTCTCCAGCAGATGTCACGTAAGTGGACCCCGTCGTCGACTTTAAAGGGACGCTTCGCCCACAAAAGGATTCGTACATCAGTTACTCACCCCGGGTCACCTTGAATTCTTGAAGCAAGCTTCTTGGTTTATCTTCACTAACACCTAACTGTTTGAAATACCGCCGGCCTCGCTCAGGCGCTGCTCATCCGTGGAGACGTGGATTAAACTGCACAAGTTGGTTGAGAGCTTGTAAACCGATGTTTTCATGTGGTTTTGCAGTCAGTAAGAGCGACCTTTAAGAATTCAAGGTAACACGGTGTGAGTAACTGGTATGCATCCAGTTGTTTTGTGGCCAAAGTATTCCTTTAACGACAACAACAAGCCCCCTGATCCAGACTCGAGACAATACACACACATTGAAAACTAACCCACGTGGTTCCAAATAGAAAGGTTGCTTCAAAAACTGACGTTTCATTAGTCTGACAATGACTTTACCCTCAAAATCGTATCATTCCTTCATTTTCTGTTTCCTAAATTGTGCGACGCACAAGGAAAAGTTGCCCTCTCTTACTTGCCCACCTTCAGTTAAATCGACCCGATGCAGCCCTCCCCCTCCCCTCACCCCCTCCAGAGTAATAACAGCGATCTCTTCCTCCACTCACCACAGTAATTCCCGTGTAGCCCACCCATTAACTGTGTAGAGCTCTCCTGAAGGGAGGTGATACTGTCCCGTCTAGTTACAGACTAGAGCCGGGATGAAAATAAGACGATTATTGGATGTCGCGTATGGACCGCTGTAAGGATCCTGATGGTCATCTGGGATGATCAAAGCTCCCCAGCCGCCAACTAGGTGATGGTTACTTAAGGCTCCTTTTGCATGCTCTTACACACACACACACACCTTTCTCGTAGTCTAATGTGAGATAACATTGCTTCAGTAGAATTGCTTGAGAATCTTAATGACTCAAATTACAAAATGCAAAACATTCTCATTTTAATTGGACAAACGGTAAAACCCTGAGTCCCCCCCTCCCCTCACCCCCATATGTTGAGACTGAAGAAGACATGCATCTCTCTAGTGTGTGTGTCTGTGTTTTACAATCAGCACCGCCTGTGTGTTTTGTCATCAAGTGCGGCGGGTGTCAATACACAGGTGTGTGTTTTCACCGCCGCAGTGCATCTCCTCCTGGCTAACCAAGCATAGCGTCGAGGAAGGGCTGCCTTCCACCCCCCCCTCCCTCCCCCTCACCCCTGCCAAGCTTGGTTTACTGTGCGGCAGAGCGCTCCGGCAGGCAGACCTCTCCAGGATGTGACCTCATAAAAGGGCGCAGAGTGAATGTAATGAACTCTCAGCCCATTACACTGATCTGAGCACATTTGACATGTCTTCAGGGAGCCACAGATAGGCTCACAGTCAGAGAGGGAGAGAACCAGAGGGGGTGGAGGGAAGGGGATGTGATGGGGGGGGAAACGGTAAACCATTTCCATAACTGTGCTGAATTTGATCTCTCTTCCACAACTGGCCTCAGGTGTGTGTGGGTGTGTGTGTGTGTGTGTGTGGCTAGAAATGCACAAATGAAAGAGGAAAAAGAGTGTGTGTTGAATTAATCAAGGTTAATATGATGGACCATCGCTGGATGTTTACCACGACGTAACCTTTTGTTCTTCCCTCTGCGGGTCCGTTTCTGCTGAGGCGGGTTGTTCTGTTGGGGGGAGCGTGGCTCTGGGGGGGCGTCCAGGAGGATTGTGCCTCGGCACCAGTCTGGTGACGCTCCACTACCGTACACCTGCCAGTCACTGCTGTAAAAAACCCCAGAGCTCTAGAATCTATCTTTTGATGATGTTTTCCCTTCAAACCAGCCATTTCTCCAACCCAACGCTTAAGATTTCAGTCTTGGTAAATTTGGTGACACCTGTGGTTACCATGGTAACACGTGTGGTTTGATGCTACAGCAAATCGTTTGTGAGAAATACCACCGGAGTGGTTTATTTGTTTCCAGCCCAGTCCAACACGCTTGCCTTGTTTTTAAGGCAGTCAATAATAATTTCATGCTGCGAGTAGTTTTCCACTCAAAAGCCAAAGTAAAGTTTGTTGGTGACGAGGAAATGCCAGAAATGACGTGTTTTGTGGATGCATTTTTGATGAGCGATGATTAATAAATTGTTTCACAATAGAAGAAGCCACTCTGTCTCCTCCCCCATTGACTCCCGCCAGTTTCCCACCGTGGAAGCTGTCCTGTAGATCAATACCTGGGGACAGAGGCCATCCAGTCTAGTAATGACACTAGAAAAGCAGCGCACAAAGGGACCTCAACTAATGGATATAGATATAGATAGATATAGATAGATAGATATATACGTGTGTGTACTTCTGATTGATATGCATATGGTTTCCGTGCTCGTATGTATGCATTATGTGGTTTATGGTACTCTCTGCTTTGTCTGATGGATGTAGGGCTCTTCCACAGACTGATTGGCTCCCTGTGCTCTCAGTACGTCGGTGCAGTCAAGTGTGTTTGCTGAGGAGTGGCCCGTTTTTATAAGCTTCTGTTTATGGGCTCTGAGAGGCCACCGCTTGCCAATAATTGGCATCTGGATTGCTCTCAAAGTATTTGGCGAGTCAGACGGGACCGTTTGGGTCCAGCGGTGCTCTGGAAAGGTCGCTGCTGATTCGGCCGGAGATGAAAGCATGTGGGGGGAGAAGGGAAGGATGATTAAGATAAGAATTAGATTGTTGCAATAGTGAAAATGGGGAAGAAGAATAAAATATGCAAAGTAAGAAGGTATGAATTGAAGGCTAGAACGTAAGGAAAGGGCATAATAAGCACTAATGATAGAAAGGAATTTGGACAGGATGGGAGGATAAGGAGAAAGAAATGGAAGAATAGAGGGAAAGCGTGAAATGGTAGACATTAAGTTTGTGGAAGAGGAAACAAGAAGGGATGGGAGAAGACCGGATGAGGACTGGAATGAAAGGTTAAATGTGAGCAAAAGATGTTGGAGGATTTTCAAAGAAGGAAGTGGTTTTAAGGATGTAGAAAATGTATAAAGCTGCAACGAAAAGAGGAAAGATTCATAAAAGTAAGAAACTGGAAAAGCAGGAGGTAAAGGATACAGAGTTTAACAAAAGAAGTGTCCAAATTCAGATCAAGAAGAATATCTCTTGTTGTCAGACTGAGTTTAGGATGTCTCACGCTGACTAACATTGTCTCGGCTCCCCCTCCTCTCTCCTCCTCCTCCTCCTCCTCCTCCTCACCCTTTCCTTCCTCCTAGTGATCCTGAGTCCTTTCGGCCTGAACGGGACACTGACTGGCCAGTCGTACAAGATGTCAGACCCGCCCACCCAGAAGCTAATAGAGGAGTGGAACCAGTTCTATCCCATCAGCCCCAGCGCCAAGGACGGGGTGTCGGAGGACAAAGCGGAGGACATGGATTGGGAGGATGACTCTCTGGCCTCTGTGGAGGTCCTCGTAGGTCAGTTTCTGCAACATCGTTGAGATGAATCTTTTGCGAGGCGACTTGTTTTTAAATGCTTTTGGTTTTGACTGCTCGGGCTCCGGGATCATCTCGCCTCTCTCTGCATGTGCAGGTGGTGTGCGGATGGTGTACCCAGCCTGCCTTGTGCTGGTGCCCCAGTCAGACATCCCCGTTGTGGCCCCTGTGGGGTCCTCCCACTGCACTGCCGTCTACTCGGGTGGCCACCAAGTGCCTGCTTCCCAGCGAGAGCCCGCCATGTCTTTGGTGACCCTCACCCCTCCCACGTCGCCTGAGGAGGCACAGACAGGTAGGGCTGTAAACCCACTATAGAGACTGTATAGAGGGCGGGGCTTGCTTTTGATTAGATCCATCATTAAGAAATGTCGTCACATGTTTGTTTCACCCCGCTCTCTCCCTCCCCCAGTGGACTCTCACTCGGCCCAGAAGTGGGTTAAGATGCCTTCGTTGTCTGATGCGTTCAGCGTGGACAGTACAAGTCACCACGGAGGCAAGATTCCACGCCGGCAAGCCAGTCAGGTGGTGGAGCGCGTCTGGCAAGAGTGCAATATCAACCGAGCCCAGAACAAGTACGTCTGTTTGGGGGTTTTCTGGGGAAAGTAACGCGGATTGATCAGCCGTGCTACAAATGAAAGTTGAACCCACACGACTGTCTTTTGTTTATTGATTCTGGCCGCTGTAGATTAAACAGGCTGAGAGAGTTCCCAGTGTCTGGGATAACATCAGAAAGTAAGCAATAATTGGGAGTTTGAAAAAAGTATGTGGGAGGGTTATGGTTTCTGTGAATCAAGCACACAGGCATACAAATCCGAATTACCTCCTTATGAACTTCCACTCACCTGTCTTCCTACTTAATTGGTGCACTGTAAAGTCATCAGCAGTATGTTCAAACCATTTGCTGACTCTTTCATCTCAGTAGAGAACCAGCCAGCCTCTCCTGGAGGTGTAACAAGCAGAGTAAAGAAGAGCGCGGCAGCTTCAAGTGCTCTTCGAGGGTCGGACATCTCATTTTCAGTTTAAAACAATACAATTAACACACCTACTTGAACCGGTTCACGGTTCAACACCAGCCCAGATCTCATGCCTGGTTAATTAGGTCTAAATGAACTTTGAATGAGGTGTGTGAAGCTGGTCAACACTTGAACGTTCCCTGACTTTAGTCTATTTAATTTATTCATCTTTCACTGACTCGCCTTTCTGACAACGCTGTTGCCTTTCAGGGTCATTGTCCGCATCAGTCAGTCATACACTACATTGACAAGGTTCATATAAAACACAGCCAAAAATCCCAGAGGAACCTACATGGAAGTAATAGTCTCTAGTAATTAAAGAAAGGCTTAGCTTGCAGTTTGTTTTGTCACATGGTGTGTTGTATTATTCACCATCAGTGAATCTGACACATTGGGAGCAACCCGGGATCTGTTGCCCCTTGACCAAGCACAGAGCGTCGGCTGGAGTTAGCTGTTGGGCTCGTCAGCCAAAATATTATCGCTGCGAGCAGAGCGACGAAATCAGCCTCCGCACGAAGCTCCACATACCTAAGGAACATCAGAAAGGGTCGTGCACCCTTTCTCTCTCTTCCCCCCCCCCCGAAAAAACACAAATCAACTCAAAAGGCTGAGTCTGGTCACATGACTAAAGATACTCACAGAGGAAATTAGCTATTAGTAGTAATTGTGTTTTTTTCTTCCTCAGGCGAAAGTTCTCAGCTGCAACCAACGGTACCTGTGAGGAAGAGCGGACTGAGAAAGCTGGAATCTGGGATTTTGTGCAGCATTCGCAGAGGTCGTACTGCAGCTGTTCCAGGTCAGTCACTTACCACGGGGATATTGTCCAGCATGTGCAAGTATTGCTCATACGTGTGCTCAAAAGATATTTCAAAGAGGTTAAACAGAGTCCATGGAGCTTTGAACACCAGAGGGCCGCAGTCAGCAAAATATCTGCAAGTTATATCCACGTCTAGACCGACAAGCATTATTCTTCATATTTTTCAATCCATCACTATTTTGTCTAAGTGGCAGCCTTGCCAGGGCTGAAACCTCTGCCGGGGCTGTGTGTTTCTGTAAGTCAGACCTTTTTTTGTCCCGCACTGATGGGAATAATTTGAGGGAGAAAGAGTAGCTTGACCTCTGATGGCGCGCCCGAGGGACTCTGTGGTGCATAAACCAGTGTGTTGCATCACGCTCCCAGCGTTGACAAATAACTCAAAACATGTTGAAAGATGTTTAAATCAGCTTCCTTGCAACTTAACGTTAATGATATTCTGTGTGTGTGTGTGTGTGTGTGTGTGTGTGTGTGCAGTAGTAATTGATTGGTTGTTCAGTCCATAAAAGGTGCCTGTACTGTACGCAATCCAATCGATTGGATTCATGGTTAATGAGCAAGCACTATCTAAACAGATTTTTTGGATTGGTTGATACCACGCAAGTGTGGGCATACTTCCATTTGGGAATCCGTAGCACTTGGCTTTTATTTTGTATTTTTTCCACTGAGGGAGAGGAGAGCCGGCTCAGGCCTCGTGGATTGGGCCGGTCAGCTGGCGCATGCTAATGTGTTGGAAGCCACCCAGCACGTTGGCGACACGGATATGCAAAGCTGTGTGCGTTGCCAGTTTTATTGGCCATTAGCTTTGTTTTGTAGATGGAAGCCTGCTTATCGTGACATCTAATTGTCAGCACACGCTAGCGCCCTGGCCATCAAAGAGACAAAGCGTCCTCATCAACACCCTAATGCACAGCAGCAGCAGCAGCAGCGGGCTGAGCGGTGAAACGACGACGGAGAGGCTAAAGGAAACACTGATGTGGACCCAGGAGGTAGACTGGTGGTGTGAGAGGGGAGCCAGCTGGCTCGGTGTGTCAGGTGTTCTCAGGTGAGGAAGTCCGCAGGGCCACCAACAGATCCTGATGACCACAGTGAAGCCTTGTTATAGTGTATTCCAGTGTATCCTCAGAGCAGCCTCATTTGAACACGCCGAAAAGGCAGCAGAGCCGAGAATGAGGTATTTCTTTTCTTCTGTCAGCACTTGGGTTATTTGCATTATTGATTTTCTTTTGGGATGTTTTGTAAAGAGGTAATGGATAGGCTTTTTAGGAGATGCAATTTGTTCATGTCATGACTTTTGAGTGTGAATGATAAAGGAAACTATGAACGTGCAATAATTAGTGGATTAGATGTTGCAGACAGCAGCCTCACACTTGTGGATCTTAATTGTTGTAGGTGTTGTTGTTTTTTGCTAATTGATTTGAGATGAATAAGCGGGTCTGCCACGTTGCAGGTGAGAGGCTTGAGTTACTTGTTGTTTTCTAGAAGGAGCAGATGTGAGGGTTTAGAGGGAGATTTTACACAAGCTGGTCTGCGTATCACCACAATGAAACATTCTCATTCGGCATCTTCATGGTTTGATACATTATCTCTGTTGCTATTTTGCCTGGTGTCACTGGTGCCTCATCATCTCATAATTTGTCCTGTCCTTCTTCTCTGCAGATACAAATCAGTGAAGCAGCGAACAGGCAGCACCCCAGGTCAAACTCCGTCAGCGGGCCAACCCTGCCAGCCTCCTGCCAAGCACAAAGCTGGGGGAGAGAAGCCAGAGAAAGGTGACAAGCTGCAGAAAAGACCCCAGACACCCTTCCATCATCGCAGCCTGACCAGCGACGATGCTTCAATAGAGGCCGAGGCAACAGCTGGCCAACGGTTAGCCATGAGGGGCCAAGACGGAGGCAGATTCACCAGTATACGCTCCACGGATGTGTCCGGCATCCAAAAAGCCCCCCAGCACCACAGTGGGGGCGTCGGCGCTGGCCCGTCAGAACAGGCCAACTCTCCCCAACCCCCACCACTTAGCCCCCACCCCTGCGAGCGTGGCGAGGAGTCAGGGGAGGGCATGAAGAACCCTTCAACCCCCAACAGCCAACACTTTTACCAGCCGCCCCCGGAGCCCTGCCTAGTCGGGGTGAAGGGGGGCGGCGAGGAACCCGGAGGGCCAGAAGGCCTGAATCAGCACTTCCACTCCCATCACCCCCACTCCCACCCCGGAGCGTCGACGTACTCCGATCCCCCGGAGCCCACCGTGTATGTGGGCACGGCGGTCCACTTGGAGGAGGACGGCTCCCACGCACCGTGGCGGTTATTCAACCTACCCCGCCGGAAAGAAGCCGAGATGCCCACGCCGCTGCTGCCAGGGGACAAGCTGAGGGACGAGCCCTTCGTATCGCAGGACAACCTGGTGTCGGTCACAGAGTGAGTGGCACTAGTTTTCAGATCATAATTTTGATCCCCTCTGTCACAAACATAAACACACACACAGGGCGATAAAGACTTTAGCCCTTCGCAGTTAGGTTTCCAAACCTTGCATTTCCCACCTTTGGCCCCGTTAACAGAGAGGCCCCCTTGCTGCTTTGCAGCACGTTAAACAGTCTAGAAAACAGATGTTTTGACGGAGTAATCATGCAAAAGCCTCTGTTTCTCATTCTCTCGCTTTCAGATTCCTCACTCCCCCTCCCTCGTCCCTCAGCTTCAGAATGTTGGATATAGCGTACGCCATGTTCATCTCTCACTATGTGCTTTTGTGATATCATACACCAGCACTCCTCATCGATTCCTTCTCTCACACACACACACACACACACACACACACACACACACACACACACACACACACACACACTGGACCTCGGAGAGGGTAAGTGTAATGATGGGGTCAGATGAACATGAACCTGCTTTTGTAAACCAGTTAAAGATGAAATGAATACTGTCAGCTGAGTTTGGCAGGCGCAGCCAGAAAGGTAGAGGATCACAGACTGACAGAGCAGAGGGTTGGTGGTAGGCTTGTCCAGTGTGAACGCAGGCAGAGTGACCAGCAGGCCGTGGAGCGGCCAGAGTGGGAATTGTTGGCGGGGTTATTCAATCCCAAGGGGCCATCCGCTTGGAATGGCTATTCTAGTGAGCTGTAATCCCCCCAGCCACAGCTCTGAATGGCGGCTAATCTCTGGCTCTGGCCACTGCGCACCATCACCTCACATCAGAGCCAGACAGGCATGACGAGAGGACAGAGGTGCAGGGAAATATGGGAGGCGGTGAAGGGGAGGGACATGTGAGTTGGGTCGGAGCAGCCAGCAGCCTTCTTCTTGTCCCCCTCCCTCCCTGTTCTGTTGCCTAAGGAACACACGAGGTTTCGACGAGCCAAGTCAGAGTGGGAAACATGTCAGTCTGTGAGCGCATGAGCACTCAGTGCTGCAGTCACCACGTCTCCATGAATCTGCTCGAAATGTAATTGTCTGACAGCAAACATGATGCATGCAGCTCTGCTGCCTGACAGCTGTCAGAGGTGTTTGCAACCGCTGCCATTTCTGTTTGTGCAGATAAACATGGTAGCAGCTACGACACATGATAGCCGGCAACACGAGGCCAAAGCAGAGCAGCTGAGGAAATGTTCCTGTTGGTTAAGAGATGCACCGACTGCAATTATCTTTATCTCTAAGAATTAACTTTTCTTTAATGGAAAATGTAACTGTATGTTTATATCAGAAGCGTTAGAAAAAGTCCAATCATAGATATACGGTGTATGTAAAGGTGTGTGTACTGCATTAACTCCCACCTGCTGGCCGGTCGCTGCAATCAGCCTGAGCAGCATGCATGGGCATGGATTTTAATAATATATATTTGAATATAATTTTTCTCTGATTGTTTCGATAAATCGCTGAATTTGGCGACGGTACTTTTTTTTACAATTGCAAAGTCCAGTGAGAAACACAGTGTTTGGGTGTGTGTCTGTGCTCTTGTGTGTGCAACATAAATCCATGGCACGTGTGTACATCTAGGAAAGAAATTGGATGTATGAAAGTAATTCTGTTTGGACCGCTGCATTTCTATCTCAAATGATCTGTAATTGTACATTTGGAGGACGCTTGGGGGGCATCTGTTGCCTGGGAATTGTAAATCTCTGATGGTGGTCCTCACACCTCAGTGTTTTCTTCTTCCCAGGGTGATGTCCACGTCTAAATGGCCCCTTAAGGTGTCCGAAGAACGTGTCCAGATGTACCGAGCCAGGAGGAACCAGTACCTGTCCGTTGCCATCACGGACGGAGATCACGAACCGGAGGTGGACCCCTACGCCTTCGAGGAAGGAGACGTCAAGTTCACGTTCTCCAACAAGAAGGATAAGGCAGGCGGGGAGCGGGAGCCCGGCAAGAAACACAAGGTAAGCCCAGCAGAGGGATGTCTGACCTGGAGTGTCACTCGTCAAAGCTTTGCAGTATTTAGTTTATCTCGTGCTTATTGTTGCTTTGGACAGGAGTGCCATTTGAATATACTCCGATCTTTTATTGCACTCGGGTTTTAAAGCACACATGTTTTGAATGTTTAAACGTGATATCAAAGCTATTTGAGCATCAATTCAGTGGAGCTGAATCGACTAGCGGTGGGATATTAACACAGCGATGCTGGTGGTTCCTGTCATGAACATCAACCTTTCTATTTATCACACTGCCATGTCTTTATTGCAACTAGATGACCTGAAAGCCAGTTAAAATACGCCACGCACAGTGCCTGCAAGGTGGTTGCTTTCAATCCAGTTTGCAGCCACACCCCATTTTAATAAAAAATTTAAAAACGCTGTGTGGTGGCAAGCCTGACTGAAAGGCAACCTGGAGAGTAACCACTTCATTCACACCTTCCTCAGTAGTTGCCCGGGGTAGAAAGGGCACGAGAGGGCTGATTTTAAGATCCGTGAACAGGCGAGGTAGAAAATCGTCCATCAGCATCCTCTGCGATACTGCACTAAACATACCAGCACGGCCGCCTCCTGCATTCATCCGCTTTCACTGCCTAAGTCTAGCTGTACAGGAAGCCATCCCTGGATCTCTATTGTTAGTCGAGCCCAGAGGAACGCAAAACAGTTTGCCTGTCCAATCTCCTTTTAAGTTATGTTTTTCCTCTGCCTCCTTCCCCTTCCCACCGTGGTCCTCTGCCTCCGCCTGTTGGCTCCGGCGCCAGACGAGGACCACCTGTAACGCCCGCAGCGCTCCAAAGGGAGATTTGATGAATGTGTGTTCATTCCTCGGCTGCGTGTTTGCAGCGAGCTTCACGGAGCCCGGAGTCTAACCGCGGCAACACAACCTGGCCCGCCGAACCATTAAGCTTCAAAAGCTCAAATATGTCCCCTCCAGTCTTTGCTGGAATGTCAGGGTGAAGGCAGCTCTCAGGGGGGGTTGGGGGATGGGGGGGTCCCTGAAGAGCTGGTCCACTGTCTGCTTTGTGGTGTGTGTGTGAGTGTGCGTATCCACCACGTGTGTGTGGGATTCCTCTAACTTTTTACTAAAATACTTAACCTCCTGCCTGTAGAGTGTGAACCTGGAGCACCAAGAGAATTTCCTCTTGATGACTTTAGTACATCAAGGTAAATGTTTCAGATTCCAGTAATTGTTCCGTACAACATTGTCCCTTTTTTTTGTGCGAGTGTGTTTAGAGCTCCACATGCCGTTGCTCAGCAGACCATTCAACCACTTACTGGGTCTCACAGTCGAGCACAGACACCCAGTGTGAATCGTGCATGAGCACCTTCACTGATCAGACTATAAAATCCTCAGGCTGGAGAGTTAATAACTCTCGTGCTACCAACCAATGCACGTGTTGAGCTGGAGGATCATCGTGTGCCACTAACAGAAGTGGTACACCTATGTCAGAGCTCGCCGAGTTAGGAAGTGTAAGATACGTGGAGGGAGGAGGAAAACAAGCCTTGGATAAATGAGGGAAGCAAGTGAGATGGAGGAAATGGGTGATGGGATGCCTCCATGCAGGCAGCCTGGCAGTGGAACGAGCTTATGCAATATGTTAAGGTGCCACATGTGCACAATTTCCCACCCAAGGCCAGGTTATTGATAAGGGGTTAAGGCATCATCACCTATATATTGTGGCCTTGGTGCAGATGCTGTGCGCTGCTGTGGATTGGTCCTTTTTTTTTTTTTTATTGAGAAAGATTAAAGCCTGCGTTACTCAGAGAAAAGCCCCGGAGCGTAATGAAATCAATGGCCGGGACATAACATTCCAGTTCCCCAGCTAGAACTGCTCAGCGCACAGTGTTCACACAACCCGTCATAAGAACACACACACACACACACACACACACACAGCCCTCCCATATATCGATGTCTGGGTGGGAGCCTTAGAGGCCGTTCCTTGGATCAGGTTTTCACTCTGATCCACACTGGTCCCTTTTTCTGATCCTGTCCAATTTTCTTCTTTTTATTACGGCTAATATGAATTAGCATTGTATTAGTATGTATGCCTTGATTGGAGAAAGGGACCCCCTTTTCTACGTTTTGTGATTAACCCCACCTCAGGTCCAGTCAAATGCGTTTGTCTGGTTCTTAATCACAGTGATGGGCTCAAAGGATTTCACCCACCCACATTTTAACACCCTAATGGAGCAGACTTCGCTCAGCAACGGGTTCTCATTAAGCTCAAGAAGAAGCTCCATCGACATGGGGACTGGTGTCATATTATTGTAAACAATGATAAACAATGTGTCCGTCTGGACCGCACACGCTGAGCGTTGTTTAATCAAATATTCACCGTGTGATGGATCCGTCTGGTCGCACGGTACGTGCGCTAAATGTTCGTCACTCCTAACCTTCCCATCTTTCTTTTTCCTCGCAGGGGGAAGATGGAGGAGCTGGTCCATCAGATGGTAAGCAAGCTGTGACATTATTGTTTCTCTTCTTTCCTGCAATACTCACTATTTTTTACAAGAGATTCCCCCAAAAGAAGAATTTCATTATTAAATCTCTACATCGTTGCATGCCAGGGGAAGAATACTGTTGGAGTCGTTTTCATCCCCAACACTTGATCATTATTAAACCCACCGGTGCATTTGAGCTCCATATATTTAATGTATATTTACTATATTTAATAGTGCGAACCCAACACTGTCCTTCTGAATTGTGAAGTTTGAAGAAGAGCTTTGCTAAAGCTCTTATTCTAGCTTCTTATAAGCTGCATTGTTGTACACTTGAAACAGGGAGCTGTTCATATTTAAATTCTGCACACACTTGGACGCTGAGCTTTCAGTTTCTTTTACCAATTGCTGGTGATTTATTCTATCCTTATTTAACTATTATAGTACAGTCACACTGCCACCCTCAGAAGACACAGACTGTGTGGCCCAAGGGTGCTCGCTGCCTCTCGGTGTTCATCCAGATCCGGAAACTTTGGTTACACTTTCAATTCAGTCTTTCAATATGTCAATCAAAATTGCATTCATTCACTGAATAATGAACATTCCTTTTTAATTCTTTTAATTTTCATTTATTGAATTTAATTAATGCCACAAGCATTTCAATTATTGAATTAAAAAGCTGCTGCGTTCTGAATTGATTGAATAGAGAGTAAATTGAGACCGACCTGGGTAATAAGTAAGCATGAACAATCACAGCTCAAAGCCACGTTTCATTGAGTTCTCCAGCCCCCACTATCTCCATGTGGACGTTCATATTTAAATGCTAACAGTCGGCGTGTTTGTTTGTGCAGAGGCTCAGCGGGCGGCCGCTCACAACCGCATGGCTCCCACCAGCCTGATCCACGAGACGGACCTGGTGGTGTCCATCAACGACCTCGACAACCTCTTCAATTCGGACGAGGATGATCTGGCGGTTAGTAGAGGCCTGTGCTTACAGTGCAATGGATATCTCGTGTGTGTGTGTGTGTGTGTGTGTGTGTGTGTGTGTGTGTGTGTGTGTGTGTGTGTGTGTGTGTGTGTGTGTGTGTGTGTGTGTGTGTGTGTGTGTGTGTGTGTGTGTGTGTGTGTGTGTGTGTGTGTGTGTGTGTGTGTGTGTGTGTGTGTGTGTGTGTGTGTGTGTGTGTGTGTGTGTGTGTGTGTGTGTGTGTGTGTGTGTGTGTGTGTGTCCCCTCTGGCGTGCATGTGCCAGAGCAGTGTCTTCACTCTGCCCATCATCAGCTGACAATTCTCACTACCCACTTACCAGTTGCTCCAAGAAGTTGTCATGTGTGATACTGGCTTGGAGGCCTCACAGGTGTGAGAAACATAACGGGGGATGAATTTAGAGCGGCGTTAATAACTGACACTTTGAGTTACCAAAATGGTCCGGTGCTAAACACTTTTTTCTATTTTTTTTCTGTTTTGTCCACAGCCTGGGTCCAGGCGACCAGTGAATGGAACGGATGACAAATTTGGCAACAAGGAACCAAAGCCATCCACTTTGGACCCTGTATCCGGCATTAGTATGTATCTCTACATCTGTGTCTACTGATGTCTCTCTCGCTTTCCCCTGAACACTGATGTGCCGTGTCTCCTCCATGTGCAAGGATGGATTTAGCTCAAATGTTGATTTGTCATGCCCGTTAGCCACTTGAGATTTAACAATAACTTGGATTTTGCCAGAAGCCTCTTGGGTTTAAGGTGCAGTATTCCCTCTGCTCATAGTTCCAGCTAAGTGAAACTGCATCTTATCCTTTTAATCCACTAAATAAAATGAAGGCTTTTACTATGAGCATCATTGATGCTCACCCTTGGCTTTGCCACCTAGTGGTGGAAAATATGTCTGTATTTAACTTCACAGTGCATCAGGGTTCAGCTGAGTCTCCCTTTACCTGTTGTGAGCTTTCTGTACCACCACAGTCTCAATGTCCCACCCTTTGTTGACCCAACGGAACCAGACATCATTTTCTGTGTTTGTTATTTATTCGTAGGTTGGAGCTTAGGGACTCAAATGTAGCGCTAAAGAGAATTTAAGGACACACTATATTTTACTGCGAGGCAAATTGGTCTCAGATCAACCATTTAGCTTTACGGTGCTGTACCGTCCTGGACTCATTTACCATGAGTTGTGTTTGTTCGCGGTCTTGCAGTTCTACGAGTGTTTGAGGACTTGGATGTTCCACACAAAGTCTCAGGCCATCTTCACAGCGAGATGCTCTTTACCAGTAAACGTGTCCCTTGTGTCGAGCAGGATTATCTTGTGGAAATGAAAGCAATATAAATAGAAGGCTGCTTCTCCCCACCTTTCAACTTTGGATAGACAGCTCTGCTGGGTCCTGTAGATGCACTCGCTGATATATAAAGAAGGAAAAATAAATAGCGAAGGAACATACCAGGGCAACTGTGACACACTATGTAAACATGTCAGACTTAAAGTGTGTCTAATAATTATTCATCTGTTTAGTATTTACATGGTAGCTGCCTATAACAGCTGCTCTTTATAGTTGTAAAGCAAACAGTTTACATTACGGCATATTGTTATTCTAAGAATCAGTTTATTAGACTTTTGAAACAGATTTTGCACTTTTCTCCTAATTTGATGGGCCCTTGTTCTTATTTCTCCCACCAGGCTCGGCAGACCTGCACCAGATGTTCCCCACACCTCCCTCCCTGGAGCAGCACATCATGGGCTACTCGCCCATGAACATGTGCAGCAAGGAGTACGGCAGCATGGAGGCCCACACCGGCATGACCTCGCTGGACGGCACCTCATCTCTGGGAGGCCACTTCAAGATCGAGGTGGAGGAGAGCTTCTGCAGTCCCAAGCCATCTGAGATTAAGGTGGGCCGACGCTGTAAATCTGTCGGGTCTTATTGCACTGTCAAATAACAACGGACTCAAACCTACGGGTCGGATTTACTGCCGAAACCAATAGATGTCATAAGTCAAAGTGAATGAGTTGTTGGCGAGGTTTTCTTCGCTCATTTTGAAGCAGCTCGGTGGCCACATGGTCAGAGGCTGCTCTTCAAACTAGGAATACAGGTTTCAATCCCGCTGTCAACAAGCATCTGACAGGCCGAAGCTCCCACGAGCAACACACTAGACGCCTCTAGTTGTGTAGTTATGAGAAGAAGTTGTCACAGATGTTGTGTTTGTGGGAATATAAGGTAGCGATGCCTCTGATGCTGTTCTACATATTTCTCTGTTTACCTTTTATACAGGACAGGAAACCAAGACATCGTTATCCCTCTGCCTTACTAAGTCTTCTTTTCTTTCTTTCTTCCTTCTAGGACTATTCATTTGTGTACAAGCCAGACCTGTGCCAGCCGTTCGTAGGCTGCTCCATGTTCGCCCCTCTGAAAGCTTTACCCAGCCAGTGTCTCCCGCCGGTCAAGATACCAGAGGATTGCATCTACCGACCCAGCTGGACCATGGGCAGGGAGATGCTGAACCCCGTGCCTGTCATGGCCTTCCTCAAGGACAGGTATGCAGCCGCATTGTTTATTAACGAGGCTTGTGATGTGTGGCTGTTTGGCATCTTCAGAGAAGCCATCAGGTGTTGCTGTTATCATATGACTGGGAACTTTTTTTTTTTTTACTGCCTCAAAATGAGGAGGAGGTGATACCTGACCGGGTATGGTCGATGTGTTAGATTGTTGTCAAGTTGTCATAGTCGGTGGTAGTGTCTCTAATGTGAATGTTCATCTGGAATTTTCTGTAGTGGTCCCTGTAATATTTGTTCCTAAAGTGGACTGAGGTAGCACATCACATGACGTGGTTAAGCTGTGTGAGAGTATGACCACATATTGCTTATGTGCCAAGCATCTTGGAAAACAATTTAATGCGACTGGCAAAATATTATTCACTCAACGGTATTGATCTCCACACATTTTTGAAGAACTGAGTTTTGTTGAGAGCTGGAGGCGGTTCGCAATCTGACCGGACGGCAGCCCACGTTCATCTCTCTGCAGGAGAAGCCCTACGTAGTGGGCAGGCAGTACCCTGCAACGAGTGAAACGATCCACTCAAGTGACTCCAGTGGTATCAATGCTGACACTCGTTTGCATGCCATGTTTCTGTGTAATTCCCATCTGGCTCGTTTCAAAGATTCCTTATCATTTTATCACGATGATCTGGTTACAGAGGCATTCTAATTTCGACTGGCAGAAGAAAAGCCGAGGCTGTCGCTGGCTGTCGCTGGTGTGCGTTTTGTGTGCACAGAAGCATAAACTCCTACTCTGCTCCCTTTCTGTCCACACACCCTCTGGTCTCTCCCCGGACACCCCCTCAGCATGCTGCTCAGTTTCCCATGCATGGGCGCCTCAGGCGGAGCAGGGAAATGAGTGTAAGATGCCGTCTTGGTTGGAGATGAGGATTACCACTGGAGTGGTGAGACGGGCCCCACGGCGGCTCCATGCCACCTCACTGCTCACGGCAGCTTGGCGTCTCCAGTATTTCCGTCACCGTTCCTCTTAACCACACACACTACTCTATACTCTACACTATACTCTGCTACTTTTTCAGCATGTTTATCAGAATAATCCACAAACAAATCTGGTTTTGTTCCCTTTAATTTAGTGCTTTTATGTAATCAGGGCAGTAGAATTGACGATATTCAAGGATTGTTTATCAACATTATGCAATACAGAGTTCCACAACAAAACGCAGTTGTAGGTCATCTCCTCGCAGGACAAACGACGAAACAGAAACAGTAGTGCAGTCTTTTTTTTTTTTTTTTGCATCAGGAGTGCAAACAGCAGCAACAAAGCATTTCTCTGGGCATATGGTATGACCTACATCTTAACATTCAAAGTTTGACCTTGAGAAAACATTGTCCGTCAACTTTGACTATGATTGAGCGCCGAGCACCACCGATGGTAAACAGAGTCCGCCTCCTCCCGTCCCACCGGGGGTCCTGCTCCCTGGCCTGCTGGCCGCCCGTCAAGTGCCGCTTGATCCGGAAAGCCACGTTGAGCCACGATGAGCCACGATGAGCCACGATGAGCCGGGTCCCTGTGACGACGCAGGCATCAGTCACCGACATGAGCCAGGAGAAGGTAGTGGAGCAGCCTTCAGTCGCAGCTGGGTTCTCATTTCTCCTCCTGACTGGGCTTCCAGTGCCGTTTACTGGCGCCATCAGCTGGCCGGGCGGCCAGCTGATTGTCTCGAGGTCCTCGGGCTTCCTTCTCCAATGTTGACTGATTTCTATCAAGCGCTTCACTAAACAGACCAAAGGGCAACAAATGAAGACAATAATGTTGCGAAATTCGTGAGAACTGGACGCAGCATGTACATGTGCAGCTGGTCCAATATTATTCTTGTGTATTTAATTTTCCCGGCCAGGAATACAACATTTATCAGGCTCACCAGTGATCTATATCTAATCTTTTGCTACTATGAGCAGAAATTTCATTGCAATAAAATAGCAGCCCCGTCTACTAAGTGCTGGGACTTCCTTCTAATGGGTCTGTGCCAGGAGTTGTTCCCCACGTACAGCTAGGGACATGATGTTCTCTCTCTCTCTCTCTCTCTCCCTCCCTCCCTCCCTCCCTCCCTCCCTGCTTCCTCACAGTTGCTTGCCAGCCCTAAAATAACCTTTACCTCAGAGGGACACTCGTTGAAATGTTCATTGAATGTCTTTCTCCCTCCCTCTGCTGCTTCTTTTTGGCGACCAGTATCTCTCTCTCTCTCTCTCTCTCCCTCTCTCTCTCCCCCTCTCCCTCCCCCCTTGTTGTTCTCTCATGTGTTAACATGTGTGCAGTCTAAGCTCACTCTGCTCTTGTAGTGATGGCTGCCGTGCCCGACTGCCTTATTACTCAAACTATCCTCACAAATGCTGTGAGACAGTTGGATAACATTCTGTATAAATGTTTAGTTTGAAGCAATGTACTGAACATCGCTGTCCTGGTTTTAAAGGACCTGGTTAAACAAGTATGTGCTGTGTACTAGTGCTTCCATTATCATGCCACAATTAGATCTTCTGGTACATCTAATTGATTTTTACGAGATTTTCCTTTTTTCTCTCCTTTTTTAAAAAATGTTATTAACTGTGATGGGAAATTTATAGTGTTGACTTTTGAAGCTGTGGTTAGAAGAGTTCTACTTATTCCTTGTCTAATTGGGATCGTTTCAATTCTATCTTTATTGGGTGTCACAGGAGGAGATTAACATACCGTAAACTGTGCCACTGTCACGCACTGCGGTGACTTTCTTTTAGTTCCATCTCCGTTTCTAATTCCTGTCCTTTTGTCTATCTGCCCTCAGTAACATCCCCAGTGTGGGCAGCACCATGGACCAGGACTACAGCCAGACCTACACCCCTCAGACCCACACGCCTTTCATGTCCAACAGTGCTCCACCGAGTAACAGTGGCGCTGGCATCCTGCCTTCACCGGCCACCCCACGTTTCTCCGCCCCCACCCCACGTACGCCGCGCACCCCACGCACGCCTCGGGGCCCCTCCAGCGTCCAGGGCTCGCTCAAATACGAGAACTCCGACCTGTACTCGCCGGCCTCCACCCCCTCCACCTGCCGACCGCTGAACTCGGTAGAGCCCGCCACCGTACCCTCCATCCCCGAGGCCCACAGCCTCTACGTCACCCTCATCCTCTCCGAGTCGGTCATGAACCTCTTCAAGGACTGCAACTTCGACAGCTGCGGCATCTGCGTGTGCAACATGAACATCAAAGGAGCCGACGTGGGCGTGTACCTGAGCGACCCCGTCGGCGAGGCTCAGGAACCCTGCAGCTGCGGCTTCAGCGCCGTGGTCAATCGGCGTTACGGCAACGGCTCGGGCCTCTTCCTGGAGGACGAGCTGGATATCATCGGCCGCGGCTCGGACGTCAGCAGGGAGGCGGAGAAGCGCTTTGAGGCGCTGCGGCTGTCCTCGCTGGAAAGGACTGGCGTGGGGAGGGGGGACCGGGTCCCAGACGAGGTCATTCTCCTCCTACAGGACCAGTGCACCAACCCCTTTTCACCCATTTCCATCCTAGAGCATGACATAGTGGCACGGGGGCCGAGTGGGGCCCCCGTGCCGCCCTGTGTGAGGGTGGAGGAGAAGGACTACCACAGCGACTGTTACATGGCCCTGGAGCACGGCAGGCAGTTCATGGACAACATGTCGGGCGGCAAGGTGGACGAGGCGCTGGTCAAGAGCACCTGCCTGCACCACTGGGCCAAACAAAACGGTGAGAGATGTGGCCGACTAGGTTGGACACCAAATTATGTTTTTTCAGGCCGCTTAGTTATTTTTTTTACCTGTAACGATAAAAAAGTTGAAAGAGGCCTAATGCAATTAAGCATTAATCCAAATAATGTATTGAACAACTGAAAATATTCTTCAAACAAATGAAACACTTAAATTCACATCTGGTATCCAACTAAATTTAAATACATTTGTTTGTTTTCTCTACGATTTTAAATGTGTGTAGTGTATTAGTTGAGTGTTTTCACCTATGATCAGCTGAGAAACATAAATGCTTATTATTCATTTAAGTCAAACTCTTTTTTTGGATGAGTTTCTCGTGATTAATCTTGCGCTTTACTCGTCCGTTCTCCAGCGGTGGACGTGAGTGCGCTGTGCTCTCAGGATGTGCTGCGGGTGCTGATGTCACTCCAGCCCGTACTCCAGGACGCAATCCAGAAGAAGAGGACAGTGAGGTCGTGGGGCGTTCAGGGTCCCCTCACCTGGCAGCAGTTCCACAAGATGGCTGGACGGGGCTCTTACGGTAAAGCCGGGGATGTTTACCCACTGATGCACAGTTGTCACTGATGCTTTGCTACCATTAAGTGTAGTTGTATAAAAGTCAGCGAATCAGTGTTTTCACACATGCAATGGAGGTTTCAGACTGTTTTGCCAAAAATAAGGCTCTTAGAGAAACTGTGAGGGTGATAACTGCAGTTGGTGTTTGTGTGTCTTGGGGTAGAAAAGCTCAAGCTTTTGTCAGGTCAATAGTCTGCTAAGGTCCAGATGTCAGCTCTGTTGGGAGGAGACGTCAGACGGCGACATCACATGCACAGTGGAGAGTAAAAAGAGGAGTGAGGGGGGCGGACACCTCACCTGTAAGCAGCACTCGCTCACTGTTCTTTCTGTCTTTGTGTTTCTCTCTGCCTCGTCCTTCCCACTCACCACCACAGGCACAGACGAGTCCCCGGAGCCTCTGCCCATCCCCACCTTCCTGGTGGGCTATGAGTACGACTTTGTGGTGCTGTCTCCATTCGGTCTGCCCTACTGGGAGAAACTGCTGCTGGACCCCTTCGGCTCCCAGCGGGACATTGGGTACCTGGTGGTTTGTCCCGACAACGAGGCCTTGCTCAGCGGCGCCAAGAGCTTCTTCCGAGACCTCACCGCTGTCTACGAGGTAGGGACTCTGAAGAAGGGTGCAAACATGTCAATAGTGACTAGTGGGGATCCGTACGCAGTTAATGAGTATTTATCCACACATTACATTCACGTACCAGTTCATACACTCATGTTCTTTTCCACTTGTCTGTGTTTTTCGGCAGTCATGTCGCCTGGGCCAGCACCGACCCATTTCCAAAGGCTACCCCGATGGCATTGTCCTCGTCGGCGGCAATGGGGCCAAGAACCTGGTGGATCAGCCAGTCAGCGACTGGTTCCTCAAGGCTGCCAGCAGCAACAGCGACGCCTTCACTAAGCTCAAACTCTATGCACAAGTGTGCCGCCACAACCTCGGTACGTTTCATTTCCAACCTGCAAGGTCACCGCTGTATTTTAGATTTTTGATTCTACACTCAAACAGTTCTTTGTTGCTGGATTTCCACCTTCGACACCACTTGGCTTATTTAATAAAAAAGCCTAGCTGGAGTGCCTTGACTGTTTTGATAGGGAGCTTGAAGTCAGTAAAGGAGGAGGTCAGGTTGGAATGGAGTAAATGTAATGGTGATTGATGTTATTAATGGAAGTCCAATGCTGTGCTTTCTCCTTTTAGCCCCGTACCTCGCATCACAGCCATTGGACAGCTCCCTCCTCACACAGCCCAGTCTCCCACCATCGTCCAGCCAGTCACCATCCACACAACTGATCCAGCAGGGATCACTGAACACCGCGGGCTCCTCTGTTCCCATCATCAACAACAACAACATCAGCAGCAGCAGCAGCAACAGCAACAGTGGGTCCGGAAACGGCTCCGCGTCATCCAACAGTCTGGTGACATCCTCGGGGCAGCCCGGCAGCGGGATACCGTCTGCCAAGCCCGGCTCCTTCCCCCCCTTTGGGAGCATGGGCACGCAGGGCCAGGGAGGTGGCCCCCAGAGTGGACAGCTGGGGCAGCAGGCTGGTACCCAGAATACTGGCACCTCGGGGGACAACTCCAGCAGCCAGACCCAGGGGCCCACAGAGCCTCTTGAAAGGTACTGCAGTACCGCCAACTCCAAAATGCAGAATGTATTTAATCAGTTGTGTAAATAAGTGACGGTCACGAGAAGC
This sequence comes from Cottus gobio, assembly GCA_023566465.1. Lineage (NCBI taxonomy): Eukaryota > Metazoa > Chordata > Actinopteri > Perciformes > Cottidae > Cottus > Cottus gobio. Next base: position 22,508,136 of record CM042229.1, on the reverse strand, counting down.
GCTGATTGACGAAAAACTGAGGCGATGACGAGATTGGTTTAATAATACTTTGTAATCTTCTTCTTCTGTTCCTCAGCACTTTGGAACGAGAGAAGATCGGCGTGCCCACGGACGGGGAGTCCCACGCCATCTCGTATCCACCCGCCATAGTTGTTTACATCGTGGACCCCTTCAGCTACGAGGAGGCTGACGGCGGCCCGGGGCCGGTGCCCGCCCACTCCAGTGTGTGGACGCTGGGTTTGCTACGCTGCTACCTTGAGATGCTTCAGTTCCTGCCCCCACACATCCGCAATTCTGTTTCTGTACAGGTAGGCGAAGTTCCCAGGAGAGCCACATTTTTATTGCTGATCATTTTGTGTTTCATTATCATGAAGGCGTAAGTGGAAATGCACTAATTGTGTATTCAATGTCAGCGTGTCAATGACTCCTTAATGTTTAACAGATTACGCTCAATGGCATCATTGCTGACATATCCATCATCATCAGAAGCAGTAAATTGTCCGTGATTACCATCATGCCCAGAAAAATAGAAACGGCTTAACAATAAAATACTTGTTCCAAAGTTTGGATATAGAGTTCAATGGTGGTTTTTAAGGCTAAGCTACATGGTTGTATTTAGGGAGTGTTGCATTTGACTGCATTATATTAAAAGTTTTTTTTTCTTCTACATTTTCTGTCTATAAATACAGACTCTCTCCTCTTGCCATTGCCACAAATATGTGTATTTTCAGATGACTTCTTCCAACTACAAAAGCAATGTACCAGCTCCAATGTTTATTTATTCTGCAGCGGCGCACCACTATTTCACATCCCTCTGTGGGCTAAACCTCTCTTGCGGAGCAGAGGAGAAGTGAAGATGAGGTTGTCGGTTACAAACCGGCTCGGTAGTGAACAACACTAACGTGCTGGAGCAGATCAGTTGTGATGTAATGTTGGGTTTCATGTGGAGTGAGCGCTGCGTTTACCAAAACAATAAAAAAATAAAACCTAAATGCTGCTTTGCTTTTCAGACACTCCTCGCATAAAAACTTAGGAAGCCGTTTGTGTATAATTTGGCATGCAGTTAACACACCAGTCAAAATGTGAGGTTGTGAAAAGTGGTTCATGTGGGTTTTAAAAAGTCACTTTTAAGGGTTACATTTGAGTCCGGCCCACTAATGTGTCGGTATTTGCCGTGGCAACCAGTGTCAATGGTCCTCCAGCAAGAGTCTATGGAAGAAAGGCACTGATTTCCCATCTATTAATTATTCTATTGATCATAAGTATTTAAGCCCAGCAAGTGTCAGTAGGCTTTTTGCATTACTGATTGTTTTGAGAAGAGCACCTTTTGTGTTTTGGTTCCTGCTTTTTCATATCAATTGATATTTTCTTTTCTTTTTATACTCTGTATTATTACAATATTTCCTCACCAATACACCTTACCTCTAGTTATGAGTTATTTACCGCCTCCGCTCAGTCACAGCGCAGTCACTGAAGTGCCACAGCCCCCCAGTACACTAAACCGGACTAGACTGCCGTTTTAATGCCTTCGTTCATCATCTGTGATGAGAAAACCACACACAAAACCAAAAGAAGTGCCGCCGCTCTGCGTCACCGCCTCGGTTTCCATCACTCCTCTCGCTTTACGTCCCCGTTGGTTTTATAGTCGGGTCGTTTTGAGACGTGTCATTTTTTTAAAAGTTCACAGCCCGTCGGTCTGTTATCCTGCTTCACTCTGTGCAATGACGCAGCTATTGAATTAAAGGGCAGAGATTCGACTGACGAGATATGAGCTTCAACTCATTCAAATTCTGGACTGATTATTCACCTCATCAACATTTAGGGCGCCGGCATAATTTAGTTGTACAGAGGTGCATCACAGATTGTGTTCATGACTATTATAAATGTTTTTTAAGTTGCGCAACTGAACATTAGCCGTGTTGCATCGTTAGGAGCGTTGTCCAACCACTTCTTCTTTTCACCTCAGATTGTCCCCTGCCAGTACCTGCTGCAGCCGGTACGAGGAGAAGACCGCCACATCTACGCCCAGCACCTCAAGTCTCTGGCCTTCTCCGTGTTCGCTCAGTGCAGACGGCCGCTGCCCACCTCCACCAATGTCAAGTCGCTGACGGGCTTCGGCCCGGGCCTGGCCATCGACACCGCGCTGAAGAGCCCAGAGGTAAATGCAACACGTAGTCCAGTTGTAGCAGTTAGGGTTGTTGTGTTTTGACATAATCCATCCGTAGAGCAGACAGAGGTGTGGTCCTAGCGGGCAGTCCAGCTCTGTAGCTGATCAGTAACACTGTTCTGTCGGCCGTGTGCTCTGATCGATAGGCAGGTAAACAGAGGCTGACACTGTGGCCCTGGCAGCAGCTTTTCAGTGGATTTTAGCTCTTGAACCAATGAAGAGCCTGACCTGATGTGACCCAGCCTGTTGCCCCGGCCCTCACAGTTTGTTCTTCTGGAACAGGAGTAAGGGAACTTGTAAGCCCTCTGCTACTCCAGCGTTTTCTTTCCATTTTCTGCTTGGCTAGCTCCCTGAGACCTCCATAATGGGATCTCAACTCCAGGTTTAGACAAAGGGGCACTTTAGATCAGGACCTTGTTCAGTGGACTTCCTTCCTTCCAGCCAGCGCTGCCCTCGCCCTTTGACACACAGGCAAACCTTGAGCTGTCTGGCTGGGAGGACGTGGACAGTTTTGCTTGTAAAGATGCAGAGAACGTGAACCGTTTGGGTCAGCCGGGCTGTGACGAGCATAAATTAGGATTGAAAGAGGATGTCCTGCTCCTGTGAAAGTCTGGCAGCCAGTCATGCACGAACGTATTACACCTGGAGCATGTCTGGGTTTTCCTGCATTTGTTTAGAAGGGCTGAACATTGACGCTAATATCCTTTTTATCCTGACGTCTTCCCCTCCCAATCTGCAGAGGCCGGAGTGTCTGCGTCTGTACACGCCCCCGTTCATTCTAGCGCCGGTGAAGGACAAGCAGACGGAGCTCGGGGAGACATTTGGGGAGGCGTCGCAGAAATACAACGTGCTGTTTGTCGGATACTGTCTGTCCCACGACCAGCGCTGGATCCTGGCTACGTGCACTGACCTGTATGGGGAACTCCTTGAGACCTGCATCATCAACATCGACGTGCCCAACAGGTACGACCGCCACCAGCCACCTGCGTGATAATAAAACTTAAAGCCACATTTTTTGCGATACACATTTTACTATAGATATTTACCGGATATGTTTCAACCGGATGAAAGTTGCGGTCACCTGAACCTTAAGTTGAGAGAGAAACAAGCTGGATCCTAAACGGGAGAAGCTGACTTCATGGCGTCACCAAATCTGTTGTTGTTTTGTTTGAGAGACTCCGAGCAGCAAAACATGATATTGTGTGCGTTACACAGGTGTGACATAACAAAGAGACTAATTTGTAGCTGACAAACATGTCACGCCAGTGTTTTTTGTTTAAAGTGCAGCTGTTGTGAAAGTCATTTTAACAATCTGGTCCATCTTTTACATTGCATTTCATTTAGCTGAGGCTTTTATCCAAAGCGACTTACATGCTATACAGTAGACCAGCAACGGTGAACAAGGACACATCGACGCATCTTTTCCGAGTAACCTGTAGCACTCAGACCAGTGGATTTTGAAAGCGACTCGCCGTCCTCCGACCGGTTCATTTTTCTCTGTTCATCCCTCGTTCAGTCACAGCTGCACAACAGATGTGCGTGACCTTACAATAGGTTCGCGGCAGCTGTCGCCGACACGTGAAATGTGTCTGCGTGAAATCAAAACTGTGATGTTTGCATCAGTTATGTCATGCCAGCTGTTGAATGACACTTTTCACTCAGTGTAAATTAGGATTGAGAGGGAAAGCACACAGCTGTCAGTCAAGAATGGTCAATGCACAGGCGCACACATTCCAGAGGTCCACCTTCACCTGCCTCAAGAGCTTGGGCTCACAGGAATGTTAAAGCACGCCGTTTGTACACTTCACTTCCTGTCGATGTCTGTCCTCCATACTTATGTAAAGTGTTTTTGACATGTGAGTCTATGCATGTCTCGCAGGGCACGGAGGAAAAAGGGCTCTGTTCGGCGGCTCGGCCTGCAGAAGCTGTGGGATTGGTGCTTGGGGCTGGTGCAGATGACATCAGTCCCCTGGAGGGTGGTGATTGGCCGACTCGGCAGGATAGGGCACGGAGAGTTAAAAGGTAAGGAGGACTAGTTAAATGATCCTAAAATGCTTTTTCATGACCAAACCGCACCCAGCATTCAAGATATTCAGTTCTTCACACCAGCAGGTCACATGTTCATTCATCCCTGTTGCTCTCCTCTCTTGATGTCCCAGACTGGAGTATTCTGCTGAGCAGGAGAAATCTTCAGTCACTGAGTCGCCGTCTGAAGGAAATGTGTCGAATGTGTGGCATCTCTGCCTCGGATACTCCCAGCATCCTCAGCGTGTGCTTGGTCGCCATGGAGCCCCAGGGATCATTTATCATCATGCCAGGTGCAGTAGTGTGTGTGTGCAAATGTGAAAGATTATCAGTACACTTACTATCTGTATTAACATTCACTTCTCATCTTCGTCGCATTACTCCACCAAGAAAGGTGTGTTAATGTCTGTGTGAGGGTGGGGCGTGATGGATGGCAGCAGCATATCACAATGCGTGTCCCCTCCTTGTCCAGAGCAGATTGATGGCAGCAAAGATCATGTACCTTTTGCTCATAAAGCACTACTTCTCGAATGCCCATTGATCTCAATGCGGTGTGATGGAGAGCCAGATCAATGGGTTTATTTTGGGAAACGAGTGGGGGATTGTCAGTGCATCATGCAGGATTGTGTTGAGCGGTGCTGGGCCGCGGACCTCTCCTTTTCTAAAACGCTCTTTAAGCTGAAAGAGATTAGCCAGTGTGTCGGTGACGAGGGTGTTTACACCACTGTACCGTGGAACATAAACACAGGAGTTGTTGGCTCTAGACGTAACAGCTGTTCCGTCTTTTCAAATCTAGTTTCTGCTATGATTATGAAATGCATTATGCGGAAACCTACCTTTTTGTGAATTGTAAAAACGAAGACAATAATGCTTAAACAGTCGTTGAAATTTGATGCTGTAGTTAAAACAATACTTTATTTTATGTGTGACACTCAGCCCTCTGGTTTAACGATCTGACCCGTACGAGGCAAAAGGGTTTTGACAAGCATTCCTATTTAGTTTCAGTCTTCTTAGCCGCACTGTTTATTGTTTATTGACCTGTCGCTCCCTCCTTCCTCCTCTCCCATTAGACTCTGTGTCGACGGGCTCGGTGTTTGGCCGCAGCACCACCTTGAACATGCAGACGTCCCAGCTGAACACCCCACAGGACACCTCCTGCACCCACATCCTGGTCTTCCCCACGTCCGCCTTCGTCCAAGTGGCCAGCTCCAATTACACCAACATTGACCCGAACATTGACATTCTGAACGCCACCACCGGTGAGTAGGGCTCCCTCAGCGGTCTTGCAGTCATCTGTTGTTTAAGTCGCTGTGGCACAGGCTATTTGCTGGACCCTAAGGGAAGCCCCAGATGTTAAGGGGGAATGCAGTCATTTCTGTGTTTCCCCTTTCTAATCTGGACTGTTATTTTCCCCAAATCCTTCCTGTTTACTTGTCCAGTTTATGAAGAGTCTGTTTGAAGTGGTGTGTTTACATACTTCGTCTTCAGCGTATCTCCTTAGTGCAAATGTATTTATTGCTAGCATATGAAAAATGGTCTCTCACATTCCATATTCAGTAAATAAGTAAAAATGTCTAAATAATATTTTCTGAAATGTATACACCATATATTGCCCCAGAAAGATACATATTTTGGCACACAGATCAGGGGGAGGGAACATTTATTTGGATGCTCTGAATTTAAAAATGATCTTGTCACTTCATCCCCTGCAGACGTGTTGAATTTTTCTCCTGTTGTCCTCAGATGGGTCCGACGCTATCGGGATCTTTGACCTGCTGGACCAGGAGAACGAGTTGGTGGACCCGGACATCATCAACATCTCACCCAACACCTCGCCAGTACACTCCCCCGGATCTCATTACCACCACGGAGGGGATGGCAGTAAGGTGAGTCGTACATGCACGCAGGCCGTGGTGGGTTCCATGTGCTCGTATGTTGCAATATTGAAATGCAACATACGCATGTCTCCCATTCTTTTGTATGTTGTTAAATGAGTCAGAATATAACGGCATTAGATCGTCTGCAGTGCCACTTGTGATATGCCACTAACCTTGAGTGTGTCCCTTGTTGCAGGGCCAGAACGCTGACCGTATGGAGTCTCATGAAGAGGTTCCTAACCTCCTGCAGCAGCCTCTGGCACTTGGCTACTTTGTCTCCACGGCGAAAGCCGGCCCACTACCTGACTGGTTCTGGTCAGCCTGTCCGCAGGCTCAGAACCAGTGTCCACTCTTCCTCAAGGTAGCAGGCTCTTCCCCTCTCACGTCTCTATTTAATGGACTTCTTGTAGCGCTGCCTATTTTCACAGGGACAAATAAGACGAGCTAAAGACAACTTCATGAGAACATTAACGTAGGTCACGGTCAAAACAATAAAAAACTAACTGTAGGGATATTCATTACTTTCAAGGAATTGTTTGTCATTTTGGGAAATGTGCTTTCTTGCTGCATTAGATTGATACCACTGTATTGTCTGTCCGTTAAATATAAAGCCACAGCTAGTATTTGATTAGCTTAGCATAAAGACTGGAAACAGCTAGCTTGGCTGTGTGTTGTATCATGTTTGTTTATTTTCTATAAAAACAGTAGTGTAAAAATGGCACAACTGGTTTTATGAGGGATTATATGGGAAGGTTCCTGGTCTCTCCGCTGATTGCTGGGAAACCTCACTGTGACAACAAGACTCCAGGAAGCTACTGAGCCCATCCAAGAAATAGTCCAGGACGCAGCTCCCCATTAATCCACAACAGTTGTGTTAAAAAAAAAAAAAAGAAGTAGTTATTAATATGCAAGCCATAAATTAACTTCTGTGGCATTTTAAACTCAGTCCCGGCCAGTGTATAAGGTAACTGAACCCTTTAACCAAAAATGTTAGATACAAGAGGATGACAGAGTTTTGATTTGCACTGATAACCTTTTCCTTCTAGAACGAGCTCTAGACCCGCTGCTGCTGCCGTCACCTCTCTGTGAAAAGATTTGTAATTGTTTGTATGAGGTGTAATAAAAGGTTAATGACTTTGTTCTAATGCCATTGGCACGCCTCTTTTCCCCTCTCTCAGGCCTCTTTGCACCTCCATGTGTCTTCAGTGCAATCAGATGAACTACTGCACAGCAAACACTCCCATCCCCTCGACTCCAATCAGACCTCAGATGTACTCAGGTAAACGACACCGGAACTCACAAAATACTACCAACCGCCGACTGGGTGTTCATGGGGGGAATAAATATATACATACACACACACACACACACACACACGACTAATTAGCGATATTAATGAGCATTGAAATGGCATTGATGTCGCTTTTAATCTTTAATCTTCTTATGCATTGGGTTAATAATAATCATTTTGAAAAATAAAGGCGTGTTCTATGTATTACTCCTTTTTAAACTCAGTGTGTCACCCTATAAATAACTGCATGTCTTTTGTATGCCTGAACAGATATGTGCTGGAGCAGTACAACGCCCTCTCCTGGCTGACGTGTGACCCGGCCACACAGGACCGACGATCATGTCTACCCATTCACTTTGTGGTGCTCAACCAGATGTACAACTTCATCATGAACATGTTGTAGCCAACAGCCCCTTACTGGCGCGGATGTAGGGGAAACATTTCAAAGAAGAGGAAAAGCAACGACTCCAGAGGGAGGTTTCATCAAGACTGAAGCAAACTGCGAGAACCAGACCGGCGCACGGAGCTGGATCCTGCGCCAAGATGGGATTAGGCGGCTGTTACTGGTTGAGACAGTCCAGTCCGTGTGAATCAAAGACGTGCACATAGAGACAAGGGAATAAAGATGAGGGGGGAACCATAAATGAAGTCGCAATTTAATGAACGTGAGAGAATGACTGACAGATTGGTTGTCATGGTATGTAGCGTGGCATCACAGTCACTGGCCAGTGTGTATTGGAGAGACAAATCTATTTGTAAAGTTATTGGAAGAAAAGGGACATATTTGATCGTGGAAATGGATCTTTGGTTTTAAGACCTGAAATTCCTTTGGAAATGCCTGCATCTATCTTATTTATTGTAAGTTTTTAAATGTATAATTTGTCTTATTTCTTAACCTCTTTTATATATAAAAAATGGAGAAGGTTTATATCACCTTCTTGCTTTAAAGCAATTGGTCTAAGATATATGTAATCGTCTTAATTAAAAAAACAACCGGGAAAGAAAATCCCATAAAAATGAAATAAAGTCCCAGTAGGTTGCTTTTAGAGTATTATTTTTTTGTAATGGAGACAGAATATTTGTATTGTCACAATGTACAGAAGAATGAGAGTGGAGAATTATGTTCCATGCCTTTGAGTATGGACGACTTACAGCAAAGCTGTAGCTACAGAGGACTTGTACAGCAATGAACTTCACTGTGTTCAAATAAAGAGGTACATTGTTGTATATAGTATTTTATACCACACATTTAGACACAAAAACCAAACGGCAATATATATAAATAATTATATATGAATGCCATGCCAGCAGTTGGTGGTGTGGCTTCTGTTTTAGGAATAAAGTGCGTCAACTTATTTTCCTGTGCTTGTGTTTATTGCTTTTGGGGAGGGGGACACCAATAGTGGGATGGAATAAGAATACTGGCATCTCTTAGAGGTGGCTGACCTCAGGTTTGACCTTTTGTTATTTAGGTGAGAGAGAAAATGAGAGCAGGAATGTGAGAAGAGTATACCATACCTCTCCTTTGCTCTGATTGGCTGAGGTCTGGCTCTTTCTGCACCACTTCTGATTGGTCATGGATACATTTAGACCATTTTACTTCAGTGTGAAGTAAATGTGTGGTGTAAATTAACTTTAACCAGCTATGGATGGATGCCCATTGGATATGCAATGTTTTTGCACCGAGCATCTACTGTCTGGATTTTTACCGTTCAGAGGTTAAGCTGTGCTTTCATTATTAGAAAGAAAATCCATTGCTATTAACCTTGCATATTTGCCAATAATTGTTGGCTTCTGATATTTGACCATCTAAATGTATGTGGTCTTCTTCTGAGTGTGGAAAATACATTCAATATTAAATAAAACCCTGAAAATGAATTTTCAGTCCGGTGCCATGTTTCCTTTTTAAGAAATCATGGTTGTTTGCAGTCAGCATTAGCTTCTACTGTACAGTGGTGTCTGCAAGCTTGTTATCACACCCACTTTTGTATTCACCAGTGGGGAAAGGCAGCAGAATAACCCTGCATAACAAATAGAGTCAGATATCTTACATGTAAATTGCTGAATTTCCCCGAGGTCGTGTTGTAGCAGCTGGCAATTCCTTCTTTTGAGAATTTGCTGCAGTTTTCTTTGCTGTCAGCTGCCTTTAAATACACAGAGGTCTTGCTCCGCTTGCCTCCATCCCTGAGCAACTGCTGTCAATGTGCCCTTGAAAATGTAGTTGAATTTACCCTGACATGTCAGTGACTGGGCGGGTAAAGCTCACCCGAATATCAGAGAGAAATGTAATCAGTCAAAAAAATTGAGAGACTTTGAATAATGATTTAGCCTCTCATATCTGTAAAACAAAGAATGCCACGTCACATTAAAATATATGATAATTAAGATAAGGTATTTTAATGTAACACATTCTTAGTGACCTTTGAATTCAATTATAATATATTAATAACTGCACCATATCCGGAGATATAGATATCAGGCCAGTCAGCCACAAGAGTTTCGGGGGCAAGATAAGACAGTGTATCCACATTGTCTATTTTCTGTATTAATGGTGCAGAAATTAATCACATTTCGTCCCCAGTATCTTGGCATTATTCGAGGAGCCGAACAACTTTACACATTATACTGAGCCTACTGTTTTGTACCACATGTGAAATAACTTTTCAGATTTCGTGTCAATATTGCCCAGCCCATCGCACCCCTGCCTGCGGTCGGGGAGGACCGGAGCTGCGGGACGCTACTGCCTCCAGTCAGTGCTGTCAGTCAGCGCGGCTCCACGGTGCCCATTAGACCGGTTCCCTCCCTGTCACACTGACACAGTGACCATTGTAGCTACAGATGAGATCCAAGTGTATATGCGGACACCATAATAGAGAAAGCGTTGCAAAGACATTTCCATAAAACTACCGGAACAGCCAGGACTAGCTTCCCTCCCCGTCGTTGGCTTTGGACTCCCCAAAAACATAAGAGGCTGACGGGACACAACAGAGCCCGAGGTCTGTAGGCCTCGATGGTGAAGTTGATTACTGTTTAGTCTTAAGTATCATCCTAAGAATTGAGGTAAGATGATTATTGTATTACTGTATGTACATTGAATATATTTATACGGCGGAGACCAGACAGCACATGCCGGTGTTTTTCGCCCGACCAGCTAGCCTAGCTTAGCCTAGCTTAGCTGTTAGCCAGCTAGTAGCATGCTCCGCTCTAAAAGCAGCTGATACGTGAACGAGTGTTAGCTGCTGCCAGTTAGCGGTTAGCTGTAATACTTGGAGTTGGCTGTATATTGCGGTGTTGCTTGTGATTTAAAATACATATTGAACGAGTCCAGGTGCGACGCGTGACTCGGACGGATGTACTGACTCGGAAAAGGCCAGTTGCTCGTCAGTTGAAGCGGTATCTCTCCGGTGTTGGTGAGCAAAGGCACCGTTACCGTCGGCGTTAGTTAGCCGCGAGAGCAGCCTTCACCTTGTTTAGTTAGCAACCGTATAGTGATGATAACAACCTGAACATGTATGCAGCAACTGACTCACCAAACCTCCAGGAACACATAACTAACTAACTACACATTACGGACCTTCCGGATATTTACGAACCTTGGTAAAATGAGAAATTAATGCTTTGGTACTAACAAAGTTAACTCCGCTTCTCCTGTCAGCTGGACTCTGGAGTTTTATTTAGAATTTATAAAATGTTTGGTAAACCCTGCTATTGTTGCATCTGTCAACTTTATTAGCTTAATACGACATCAGATGCCGGACTTTTAAATTGTCCGCTTTTCCTGTCCCCTCAAGGTTAAGCTGCAGAGACATGGCAGACAGCGCAGGGCTGCAGTTCGTCAGCTCCTACGCCTTTGAAGCCATGCAGAAGGTGGATGTGGGGCGCCTGGCTGCCCTGAGTGACCCCGAGCTGAGGCTGCTGCTGCCCTGCCTGGTGAGGATGGCTCTGTGTGCCCCGGCTGATCAGAGTCAGTCCTGGGCACAAGACAAGAAGCTCATCCTCCGCCTGCTCTCCGGGGTGGAAGCTGTCAACTCCATTGTAGCACTTTTGTCTGTGGACTTCCATGCCTTGGAGCAGGATGCACGAAAGGAGCAACAGCTCAGGTATATATACATGTGTGACATACACCTGGTGATACCAACTGCTGTGTGGTAATGATGAGAATGAAGTGCCTCGGTTGTTCATCATGCATATGTTGCTTTGTTCAGTAAAAGAAAGTCAGTGCAACTGTACAACTATACACACTATGCTGTCTTTTCCACCAGGCACAAGGCCGGTGGCTCGAATGGAGAAAGCATCCTGGTGTCACAGCTACAGCACGGCCTGACCCTGGAGTTTGAACACAGTGATCCCCTCAGGAGACTCCGTCTAACCCTCAGTGAACTGTTGGCTATCATGAATAAGGTACTGTACGAGGTGTCCCCACATGATTCAGTTAATCATTAAACACATGGGTAAAGTTTGAATGGCAAAAAGATTTAAATAATGGTACAAATTATTTTTTTAAGAAGTGAATAGTAAAATCATGATCGGAGGAGTCAAAGATATGTGCTAAATTATTCTGAATTTGATTTGGTCAAATTAAATATATAGTGAAATGGGGCGATTCGCTGGTTTTTGTGGCTCGCCTGAGTGGTTATCTTTTGTATAATGTAGAGATTTGGAGGAGACATCTTTCATACTTGAATATAAAGAGACAGAGTTGTCTAAATATAAGGAAATTAAAGCATGAATGATTTAGTGCAAAAGTACTGAATGATTGAAAATACGCTACTTGTTGAGATGGGTCTTTGATGAAAGGAACCAAATTGCACAGCTTCTTTTACTTGTTCATCAAAGCTTAAGTTTTGCATTAGAAATGATTCCCAAATGTATGGCAGCTGCTCTGACACGGGCAAATAACATGTTTCTTTATACTGCAATTGCCCTTCACCGCTTGCTTCTTCACCTAATAGGATGACTTGGATGATTGATCCTTATCCCTTGTTGTTTCTCAGGTGGTAGACTTAAACGGAGAGTTTTTCCTGAAGTCCTCAGAACTATTTGAAAGCCCCGTTTACTTGGACGAGGTCGCTGATGTCCTCTGCATTTTGCAAGCAGGTACCTGACTCCTTTTATCTTCTTGGGATGGTGCTGAATACAATGGCTTCTGTACACACACCCATAAGCAAACATTAACTGCATCATTAGCTTTATACTAGGAAAAACTACCTCATGGTAAAGCCAGTCTGAATAACCCACCTCGGTGATTTTGTGCTCTGCAGTTGACAAATCGATGTCTAGAATGCATGTTTCTCTTTTCTTTCCTTTTCTCAGAGCTGCCCTCTTTGCTCCCCATTGTGGACGTGGCAGAGGCTTTGCTGCATGTCCGCAATGGAGACTGGTTTCTGTGTCTGTTGGTTGCCAACGTCCCTGACAGCTTCAATGAAGGTACAGTAATTCATCCGTCTCACAACACTGCACATGCTGTATGCTGCTAATGTGAGGCAGAGTGGCTGGTTAATTGCTAGTACGAGCTTCATGTGGTTAGTGAGTGTACCTGCTGTGGCAGAGATCTGGCTTCACCTCACATTACCTTTCTGTGATAGCTTCATTAGAGTTATAGGCAGATTGCTGTTTTGAATTGGCACCACATGTTTTCTTTCCCGGTTTAGCTGTTTCCCCTCTAATTGTAGACATTCCAACATCGTGAAGGTGTGTGTGTGCTTTTGTCTTTGACTGATGGACTTTATTGTCTTTCTCTGGCACACAGTGTGCAAAATACTTTGTTTCACTGAATTGAAAGTGAAATGAGTTGATCTCAGGGTGAAGTGTGCGAAATGGCTCCGTCTGGAAGCATCAAGGGTTCGTCATGTTGAACAAGAGCTGGTTACAATCTAACTCTGCTGTCTCCTCTGTGGCATATGCCATAATCCAGAAGTGGCAGAGATGGGAACTAATATCACTTCAGTGCATGCCATAGTCCAACCAACCGTGAACTGTTTGCCCTTTTAAACTGTTCAGCTGTGAAAAAGCACAAGGAGAAATGAGATGTGCGATAACCTCTGGAAATGCTGTCTGTTAAATCTTTTTTACAGACAAATGAGTCATGATTCCACGGTTCAGGGTATTTATGGAGGAACATAACTTGGCCGTGACTTTGGAGAAATGATACAGTCTTACTGCCTTTAAGCAAGGATGCCATTGTAAAGCAATCATAACATTGTAAATTGATTGTACAGTATGTCCTTTTACTTTCTGGAAATAATTAGTAAGCATGTTAATGGTCAAATGACCTGATGGAGCACCCTTGAATTTTGACATTTTCATTCTCCCTGTGCTTCTTGTTAAATGTGCATGTGTGTCTTTGCAGTGTGTCGAGGTTTGATAAAGAACGGAGAGCGTCAGGATGAGGAGAGTGTGGGAGGTCGACGCAGGACTGAGGCCCTCAGGCAGCTCTGCCAGATGAACCCCTCACAGGCCCTCAACATCAGAGCCATGGTGGTCAGTCACTTTATTAATATCATCACAAATTTAACACCAGCGTCCATAACCTCCTCCCAAAGTTGATCTTATTTAAGATGAGAGAATCCATCTAAGCTGCTTTATTAGAGTCCGAGTGACTGACAGTCAGTCCAGCCCTATTTTAATTCTGGTTGAGATTCATTTGTGCTGAATTTCTTCTGCTATTCTGTTTTTTATTAGGCATGTGTAAACTAAAATGAAGACTTGTGAAGACCATTTTGAGCATCGTGTCACTTTGCGTGATATAGTTTAATTTTAAAATGTTACAGTATTTACTGCAACAACATGTTTTTGTTTTCTTGATTTAGCAGCTTCGCTTAACGGCTAAAAAAATGTAAGTCAGCATTCCAGCCGTACCTCCCCATTTATGTCTCCTCTAAAGTGTCACGGTCGTGAATTTTTAAATGCTGAACATGGGCTTTTATGGGACTATAAATTATATTTTTATGATAACAATGTTCCAAATAGAAATGTAAAAACCTGTGTTAGTGTGAAAGGGTCACTTATAGTTATGAACAGAGCATTATTCTCCAACACCAAACAGCAGACGCAGACGGTGGCCATAGTGGGACATTTGGCAGCTAAAGAGCCAGACACTTCCCATTAGCCTTTTAGATTGCTGAAGAGGTTGGTCCATTGGACCAAACACAACATCAATGAACCATAATGTTGCCAGATGAACTTAAAAATATATCATATGGTAGTTTTCTTTTTCCCGAAGTGGCCAAAAAAAGGTTTTGAAGGTTTGACATACGTAGTGTCATAAACCTCTTAATGTGAGGATCAATATATATTCTGTACAATAATGTAGTGCTGTGTGTTAAACAGATTTGTTTGTCAAGAATGATCTGCCAACAAATACATGTTGAGTTGTTTTTTCAGAACAACAGTGATCTTACACACAGTTACCCTTTTTAACACCAAATAGAGCTGAATAATATATTAGTTGTTTTAATTCATAAAAAAAATAATGGACAATAATGGTTTCAGCTTTTTTAAAGCAAGGCTGTCAAAGTGTTTCTGGTTCTTGCATCTTGTGAGGATTTGTTATTTTTATTTGTTAGTGGGACAACACAACAAACACGTTGGCCTTCATGAACTCAAGATGAGCATTTGTTTCATAGAGCAAACAACTAATCGATTTATCAAGAAAATAATAAGCACGTGAACTGCATAGTGATGGGCCTCAGTTTTGCCAGAAACATTAAATTCTCTAGTTATTTCACACAAACACTATATGTTGTGATCCATCCCTAGAGGAAGAAACATGTCTCCCTCCTCCTGCTCGTAGGAAGGTTACAGCAGAAGGTCAGTTATCGAACGAGGCCTCGGGAGGTAGTAGGGATTCATTGCCTTCCTGAATAATCCATCAGCAGGACTTCTACTCTGCCCAGAACGGTTTAAAGAGCAGACAACCTGCAGGGACCAGTGACCAAGGATGCTGAAGATGTGTATTTGAGCAGCTGTTTTGATAATCAATTCATTATTTGAGTAATTCTTTCAAGCAAAAATGCCAAGTAGTAGCTTCTCTCCACCTTGAATCCGTACTCTTAGGAGTCTTTTTTGTTTTAGTAACTCAAACAGGATGTACTGCTTTGCTTGTGGCGTACACAAGAAGATAAACAAGTGAGAGTGGGTTGTAGAACAAAACGCAGTTCTCAGTGTTTCTTTTTCAACATAAACATATGCCATCAGAATAATTTACTCAGAAAATAATATGATTTCCCGTGTTGTTTATTCTGTGTCTTCCCAGGTCGAGGAGTGTCACCTGCCTGGTCTGGGGGTGGCTCTGACTCTGGACCACAGACCGGATACAGCAGATGAGGCGGTCAGTCCCCTCGTCTCTTACGTCAGCGGCCTGCTGCTGGGTACCAACAGTAAAGTCCGCACCTGGTTCAGCATGTTCATTCGCAACGGGCAACAGGTGAGAAGCCAGGCGTGGCTCTGTGCTCCATTAACTGTTGTTTAAATAGGCGTGCACAAACGCTGCAGTTCATTCAGGTAGACACCAAACTTGTGCAAGCAGAAGTTAGCATAGAGGAGATTGCAACGCAGTAAGATCCACTTCCCCATCGAGGAGAAGTCTGATCGTTTAGTTTCAGCATGTTGAGCAGAGGCCACAGTGTTCGTGTGACGGGACATCGTGGCGTGTTGGTGGTGCTCAAACACGCCACGAACACGCCACGTGAGGGTGGACACCTCATCGGAGTCTGCTGGATGTAATGGGGTTAAACTAGTTCATGTTTACATGATTTATGATCTGACTTTGAGTAGCTATTACGAATAAGGGTTTCCTGTTCCGTGTGTGTAGCAGTAGGAGAAGCATCACCTCAGTCAGGATTAAGATGGGGCTTTTAATGTGTGTGTCATGTGATCATCCTGGGTGTAATAACTATGGACACATTCTCAAACATTTCTATACTTGTGAGGACCCTCATGGATGTAATGCATTCTCTGGCCCATTCTGGAACCCTTTTTGTCTTGGACACCCCAATGTTCTGTCTTTCTCAATTTTCATATCTTGAATTGAATAGTCTTAAATTCATGTTCATGTTCTAATTCATACATATTTCTATCTGGAGAAGGAGACTTTTCACAACCAGCTTTTCGCTGCCATGCCATCATTTGTTTGTTTCTCTTGTTGTTTTTATGATTTATTTTTCGACAATAAGTCTCCCTCAGCTGCAGCACTGGGGAACTATGTAGAAACGTTATGTCCATATTCCTTTTCTGTTTTCTACATGACAACTTGCATCCAAGCTGGTGTTCAGACTCTTCATCGATCAACAGAAAGTGACTTCTTGACAATTTGAGTTAATCTGTTTGTCATTTATCATAAATGAAGCCCAGCAGCCACTGGTTGGAGCCCAAGTGTAAGCACTGGTGAGGAAGCGCAGCAGCTAACTGACGTCATTGTCTCTGTGCCGCCAGCGAAAGAGGGAAAGCAGCTCCGTGCTGTGGCAGATGCGCAGACAGCTGCTGCTGGAGCTCGTGGCCATCCTGCCACGCTCGCGCAGCACCCACGTGCCCAATGACGGTGACATGCAGGAGGAGGCCAGCTCGGGGTACTCTGGCCTCAGAGAGGAGCACGTGGTGAAGGCCAGCGCTCTGCTGCGACTCTACTGTGCCCTCATGGGCATCGCCGGCCTCAGGTGGGTCGGAGAGGATGCAGACGCTCTCCTGGGTTTCTGAAAATCAGGGTTTTGATTTTAGTTTTTTTGTTTGTTTTAAGGGTTAGATTTCTAGTATTAGCTCTAACACATTCATATCTTAAAGCTAGTATGCTAAACATGATCCCTCTGCAGACCCACAGATGAGGAGGCAGAGCAGCTCTTGCAGCTGATGACCAGCCGGCCTCCGGCCACTCCCGCCGGCGTCCGCTTCGTCTCTTTGTCCTTCTGCAAGCTGCTGGCCTTCCCTACGCTGGTCAGGTACATACCGCTACACGGCCTCATTGAAGTCTTTGTTTTAAACACAAACACATTAGGTGGGGATCACAAACCCGATTCAATTAACAGTGGTCTTGAGTTTTGATTTTCTGCCTGCCAGAAGTCCTCTGTGTTGCTTTTGGAATGGAACACTGTCACTTTGTTTCATGAAGTGTGAGCATTGTTATCTGTGTGTGCAGCACTCCAGAGCAGGAACAGCTGATGGTCATGTGGCTCAGCTGGATGATCAAAGAGGAGGAGTACTTTGAGAGGTAAGGAGAATCTCTTCTCAGTTTTTATGAGAAAGTCATTATTAAACAGACATTACTGTGTGTATCATGTATCAACAATGAGATTATATAGCGCTCTCCTGTGGTACAATTAATTAGCATTTCTCAAAAAGCAGTGTCTTTATTATTTAATAATTGGTGTCTCTGGGTTTTGCATTCAGCATTTCAGCAAAACTCAGCCAACTAAAGATCATACTAAACTAAACACCACTGAACAATCAGTGACTTATAATGCAGCATTACGCAACTTTTGATCGCATTTCTTTAATATGTTCATGACATTATTTGTAGATCTGCCAAAGCTCCTCATATTATTTGTTTAACACTTTCAGTTTTTACTATTTTAAATATTTTGAGGCATTTGATAAATGATAAATTCAGCAAAGCTTTTGTTTGTATGTTAAAATTAAGTTAATATGGCCTTTCTTAACGATGACCTATAACTGCAGCAGTACATATGAATGCGTGTTGGTGTGTGACTCCATAAATCATCAGTCTTAAGTGACTTCAGGTTCGTTTGTAGGGACGCAGGCCGATAGAAGAAGGTGGGATGTGTGTGGGTTGATGCAAGCAGCTCAATCAGTTTATTAAGATTCTGTCCTGTAAGATGCAGGATTAATGGAAGTGTCTTTTCTCACTCGCCTCGCATGCTCATGTGTGTCCTCCTCCTTACAGCGCTGCAGGCGTATCCGCTTCTTTTGGAGAGATGCTATTACTGGTTGCCATGTATTTCCATAGCAACCAGCTCAGCTCCATTATCGAGTTGGTGTGCTCCACTTTGGGGATGAAGGTAAGGTGGTAGGTGGGAGGGAGGCAGTGATCAATACGTCAGTCTGGGTGACCAGCGCCTGGCCCCGCTCCTCCACTGCAGCAGTGAAGCATAGGAGGACCATATCACCAAAAACCAAAACACTCAGTGCCCCGCGGCCAATTTGCTGTTTTATTACTTATTAAGTGCACTATTGTTCCCTGCCTGTGTGCTAAGTAGTTTTCCTGTCTCAGTGTGTTTTCCACTAAGATGTGTAATGTAATTGGATTTGGAGCCTGTTTGTTTCCACCCCAAGGGCAATCCTCTCCATTTGATGTTGCGCCTGCCATGCAGAATTCTTTCTTATGAAATATGAAAGGAGGGAATTACAAAATACCAGCACTGTAGCCTGCAGGTTGTTTTCACTCTCAGTAAACCTGTGTGTGTGTGTGTGTGTGTGTGTGTGTGTGTGTGTGTGTGTGTGTGTGTGTGTGTGTGTGTGTGTGTGTGTGTGTGTGTGTGTGTGTGTGTGTGTGTGTGTGTGTGTGTGTGTGTGTGTGTGTGTGTGTGTGTGTGTGTGTGTGTGTGTGTGTGTGTGTGTGTGTGTGTGTGTGTGTGTGTGTGTGTGTGTGTTATTTCTTTTGTGCTAATGTTCAACTTTCTACAGATTGCCATCAAGCCCAGCTCTCTAAGCAAGATGAAGACTATCTTCACACAGGAGATCTTCACAGAACAGGTATTAAGTTATCCTTATGCACATCCCTGCTAATTCCAATGTTTAATGGTTTATTTGTTTGTTGTGTGTCAGTTTTTTTTTTTTTTTTTAAAGATAAAAGAAATAGTAACTTTGAAAAATGATCCCGGGAAGACAGTTTCACAGATATAATAATTAAATATAATTAAATAAGAGACTTTGACAGATAATCTTGTCAAAACCTTTTATTAACTGCTCTTGCATCATAATCGCAGGATAAAAAAAACTACGGCCAAACTTTGAAAATTGATCACCAGAATACATTTTATTCTCACTTACCTCTCAGGGCTTTTGGTATTTTATTCTCATCAAATGCTCAATTATTTTCCATATTGAGAGCTACTGTAAACTCAAGAATGTAGAAAGCTTTGATTTAATAACTTGTAAAATTAAATAAAATGAAAATCCCTTTTCAAGTACATTATTTAACACGACTCAGCAGTTTGGGGTAAAGATGGATATCTCAAGTGCATATTCTCAGTAAGAAATGAAGTTGAACTATATTTGTAGCTGTGCTTTGTCTATTTTCCATCGTTTCCTTTTAAATAATTTCTGTTTCTGCTGTTCAGGTGGTGACAGCACATGCAGTGAGGGTTGCAGTGACCAACAACTTAAGTGCCACCATCACAGGATTCCTTCCAATTCACTGTATCTACCAGCTGCTCCGGAGCAGATCCTTCACCAAGCACAAAGTGTCCATCAAGGTAGGTGGTGTGCTCAATGACGACTAGATGTCTATTTTTGTTTTAAAAATGAATTTTGCCATCCGGTCCTGTCCTTATTTGCATCTTTCAGGATTGGATCTATCGCCAGCTCTGTGAGACGACCACCCCCATCCACACCCAACTGATTCCCCTAATTGACGCCTACATCAACTCCATCCTCACTCCAGCATCCAAGGCCAACCCGGAGGCCACCAACCAGCCCATCACGGAGCAGGAGATCCTCAATGTCTTCCAGAGCTCTGCTGGGGTGAGTCTGCCTTCACAGAAACTGCAAAAAAAACTAAAACTGCTTCACACTGTTAATTACATGTTTTTCTTTATCCTTCATATGCTATTTTGATGATATCTGACAGCGTGTATGAGTATTAGAAGGCAGCATTTTCCTTTTCTAGAATTACCAGAGTTTGTTACCTCTCTTCTGTGGCTCTTTACAGAATGTTGCCTTTTTAATATCAGATTTTGATTTGGATCCTCAAACCACATTTGTATTTAAAAACAAGTCTTGTTTGTAGCTCCAAGCTTTCCAGATGAAATTCCAAGCCTTCATTCACTGACATTCCCCGCCTTGCTGCCGTCCCTGACCTGTAGCTGTTGTTTTGTTTCTCTCTTGCTTAGCAAGGGGAGGGTAGTCGAGGAGGACGGCAACGCTACTCCATCACCACCCAACTCCTTATCCTCTACTACATCCTGTCTTATGAGGAGAACCTGTTGGCGAGCACCAAACAACTGGGTATGTACAAGACTGTTCCCATAAACCACTGCACTGTGCCAGACTTCCCTCTGCGCTGTCGGCTCACTTCCTTTCCCTTCCTTATTTCCTCCTCCTCTGCCTGTCTAAAGTGCATCCATTGTCATCTCCTCCACTGAAGGAGGCATTGTATGTGAGATGGAGGGAATTTGTCAGGCAGTGAGAGGAGAAAGGCAGCTTTTGTCCTCTGTTAAGTTGTATGAGACGCTCTCACTCTGGATGTGCAGTCGTTCATCCTTTTCTCTCTTGGCATTGAATGTTGGCCGCTTCATAGAGAACAAATGGAGGACTGACAAAGAGCCAAGTACAATGGCTGCGGGAACTGAGCTAACTAGGACAGCTGTAGGTTAGATTGAGCATTAGCAGTTAGCCTAGTCAGTGTTTATTCTCTCCCATGACGAGCTCTCCTCTTGCCCTTCATTAGGCCAGATTTATGTGAGAGTTTATGCCCATCTCTTTAATTGCTGTGTTTACCCAAGTGCTCCTGCAGCCTTCAAGGAAGGAGTAATGAAGCCCATCAGCAGTGGTAATGAACCCACGTCAATGAGAAATCACCGCATCGGCACAGTGGCTCGGGCGTCCTTACACAGCCAAATAAAACACTTATGCTCTGTCTTGTCCTTTACTTGCTTTATGCTATCATCCTCTTTATTTCCTGTCTCATGGTTTCTTTGCTTCACTCAACGTTTTCCTCTTCTTTTTCTTCCCAAGCCCTGATGCAGAGGAAGCCAAAGTCGTACTCAGCAGCCCTGATGGACCAGATCCCCATTAAGTACTTGGTTACGCAGGCCCAGGGACTGCAGCAGGAGCTAGGGGGTGAGACAACGCACCTAAACCCACATTTTATTTTACCATTATGGTATTACATACTTGGGAGCACACGGGTTAAAAACCACAATCTGCATCTATTGCTTCTGTCCATCCGGGAGAGGGATCCTCCTCTGTTGCTCTCCTGAAGGTTTCTTCCCTTTTTTCCCTGTGAAAGGGTTTTCACTATTTTTTGGGGAGTTTTTCCTGATCCGATGTGAGGTCCCGGGACAGGGATGTTGTTTGTGTACAGATTGTAAAGCCCTCAGAGGCAAATCTGTATTTGTGATTTTGGGCTATACAAAACAAACTGAATTTAATTAAAAAGATGGCAGTGATAACCCTGCATTACGTATAACAGTAAATATCACGATTGTGTTTGCTGTGTTTTGCGGACAGTGATAAAGAATGTGAACGATCATCCCTTGTTGGAAACCAAAGTAAAATTCACAAAAATATTGTGTGTAATATAATTCTCTTTCCCTGTTCCCAGGTCTGCACTCGGCCCTGCTGAGGCTGCTGGCCACCAACTACCCCCATCTATGTCTAGTGGAGGACTGGGTGTGTGAGGAGGAGGTCACTGGTACCCTGCCCCTGCTGAGGAGGATGATGCTCCCCAGCAACACCTGCAGATACACCCAGAGCCAGCTCCACCAGGGTGAGGAGGATGGGAATATAGGATGGAAGAAATAGGGTTCAGGCTGGTAGTTCTCATCCCCCATGCCTTTGCTAAAATAGCCATGTTTTTAGAAATCTGAAAAATATAACCAAAGTCTTTCAGCAACCAGTAGCACATATAAGGTAAACAGAAACATATTGTTTTTTGGATTATAGATACAACTGAGAGTGTTGAGATTGAAAAGAGTAAAAGAAAAGCCAGTCAAACGGTAGTGATAGTAACTGAGGAGCCAGGGTTGTGTACGTAAGAGAGTAGTGTTTGAGTGGAAGAGATGCAAAATATTGTATAATACATCTACAGGTGCAAGCCATTATCAAACTGAGATCTTAGCTCAATGATTAATCCTTCAAGGATTAGAGGATTATGCTGTAATTGGCTTTTCTTTGAGAGATCCTTGACAAAATGCAAACGTGTGATGGATAATCAGTTTGTGTGTGTGTGTGTGTGTGTGTGCGCTTGTGTATTTATGTTAACAAATTGATATTTTATGTTCTTATGCAACTCTGCACAACTGTAGTTTGATTTTATTCTCACCACCATTACATCTTAAAACAATTAGAGGCAGCAGTTTATTTATTTCAGTGTGCACATTTGGTTCAAATGTGACTATTAACTCATCTGTCACCCCCCCCCCCCCCCACCCCCACCCAGCCTTCCAGAAATTACCATCCAGCAGTCCCAGGCTGATGCGCATCCTGGAGCATTTAACGCTGCTCTCACCTGGAGACCTGATCCCTTATGCGGAGGCCCTCACAGCCAGCATGGCTCTGCTGCTGGAGCCCGCCGTGCCCCGCCGAATACTGCAGACACTGAACAAGCTCTGGATGGGCCTCAACACTGTGATGCCCCGCAGGTACGCGCTCTGGACATGATTCAATGTTGTGACAAAGGATAGAAAACGCTGCTGTGACAGCCTCAAGTGAGATTACCACTGAATGTCACATGAGAATAATGCGTCGTGGTAATTGGAAAATGTAATCTGTTTACCTTATGTTTCACATAAACTCCAGATGATGGATGTGCCTTGTTATAGTTTATGTTCTGCCTTGGGGCTCAAATTGCATAATGCCTCACATTGATGTCATCGCTTGAGTTTTAGGCCTCAAAATCAATCAGTAGTCCAAATTAGTATCTTGTCTTCACTCTTTTGCATTTGATACATGTTGCTCAGCCTAATATGAAAAAATGCGAAGAAAAATATAAATATCTAATCTGTGATCTAATCTGTGATTAGATATTTATGGTTAGATTTCTAGTTGTAGGTATTTTCAGTTAAAGGTTAACAGTAGCACTTGACCCGGTGGCATCTCTCTTGTGTAAGGCTGTGTAAAGGTAAATGGATTACAGGGGACCTGTGGAACCAGAGTTGTTGCCCTTACCCCTAGGCGGCCTGCTCACTGATTATTGTGTGACTAGATCAGATCAGAGGTATTGAGCCCAACAACTCTACGCAAACTCTCTGGACAAAAAAGGGGGTGACCCTCACCGCGGCCCGGGGCCCACAGGAGCACAGTTACCAAAGCTCTGAGCATCCTATCGATCCAAACGTGTAACCAGGAGAGCTCAGGGAAACTGAGGGAGATCTAAGGGATTGCTTCCCCCTTCACTCGTCTCTTCCTCACTCGCTCTCGTAGCATTGAATGTTGCAGAGGCTCTGGTTTACCCAGCAGGAAGGGAAGCAGTGTCAAATTTCACACAGATCCACTGATTGATGCCAGTGCCCAAGCTGCAGGAAGGCTTGGCGCTCCAAGAGTACCCTGCTGTTCATGGTTTAGCATCGGTTTGATAAGAGAGATGGAGGGTGAAAAGCTGCCCCAGGCTAAGTTGTGAGTAACTAAACCCCAACTGAAGTGAGTCTCGTATTTTAGCAGCATCTGATTATCTTTCGTCCAAAAAGTAAGTATGCTATTTTGTCAAACAGCCATTTGCTATATTTTATAAAGTGCAATAATGTCTCTTTATCAGCTGTCAGTCTTTTTCAAATGTTAGACTTGAACCAATGTTCGACATCTCAATTTTAACTCAAATTCTTTGTAATTCCAAGCACCGGGCAAAAAAAACGACAGCAAACGAGTAAAACGTTAAAACGGGTGTGTTTTGCAGGTTGTGGGTGATGACGGTAAACGCCCTCCAACCTTCAGCGAAGCTGCTCAGGCAGCAGCAGTACACGCAGAACGACCTGATGGTGGACCCGCTCATTGTGCTGCGCTGTGATCAACGGGTGTACAGGTGACCATGTTCCACAGGGCCATGCATGGACCCATACAGCACACTGAGGCTCTTCTGTTGTAGGCTACATGGATGGAGGCATGCATAGACCTGTTCACGCGCTTCTTGCATCCTTTTGGTCAGATGCTTTGGGCTGCATGTGTACAATCTACATGGACTCACACCAATAGCTTGTATTTATTTTCATGATATATAAAATGTCTTTAAAGTAGCTTGAACGAAATGGTTAAACTTTTAAATTATGCAGTTTTTCTATTTATCTTTAGCTGCGTGTCAGTATATGTTTAGATTTTGTAATCAACTTCCAACACAAACTGTGTTTTTTCTTTTTTGTTGCTAGGTGTCCTCCTTTGATGGACATCGGGCTTCACATGCTGAATGGCTACCTGCTGGCCTCGAAAGCCTACCTGCACTGCCACCTGAAGGAGACGGCTGACTTTGATCGGCAGAGCCAGACGGTCTCTAACTTGGGCGTTCCCGGACAGCCAGACGCTCCCGAGGTCACCAGGGAGGAGCTGAAGAACGCCCTTCTATCTGCGCAGGTATCTCAACAACTGGCTCTTTGTCTCTCACGTACTCAGACTTCCCTTAAAAAAAACTTAAAAGTACTCTTGTTTTATAATTTCATTTTAGGGTTTTGGTGAACCATGGTGCAGAAATAACATTGCATTAAATTTCAGCAACAAAATATCTAAGAGATGACCTTTCACATTTAACTGTGATAACTCTCTGTTTCTATGTAACCAAAGGACAGCGCAGCAGTCCAGATTCTCCTGGAAGTCTGTCTGCCGACCTCCGCAGAGCAGCGGCAGCTGGGGGCCAACGCCGAGAGCCTGCTGAAGAGCATCAGGGGCCCAATACCAGGGAAATCGAAACAGGGAAGCCTGGGGCCGAGAGCCAGAGGGGGCGTGGACGACGGCGAACCAGAGGGAGGTCTACTCAGTGACCTGAGGGAGGTGCAATGTCTCATCTGCTGTCTGCTGCATCAGATGTTCATTGCCGACCCCAACATTGCCAAGTTGGTCCACTTTCAGGTAACTCAATGGGAAGACGATGAAGTGAACTGTACACTTGATCTTTGTGGTTTTCACTGTGACAGTGGGAAGGCTGACAGGTTTACAGAGTCACAACCATAATAGAAAGCGATCTTTCAGAAAAGATCATGGTTGCAAAGGAATAACTCCACATTTATAATAGATCAAACAAATACCTACACTTACCTCAATTTATGAATGAGGTCCACTGGAAACCTCTGCTCTGCCAGGAAGGAACTCATAGAGAAAGCAAAAAGGGCTTTTTATGCCATCAAGCATTAAAATCCAAATTCCAACCAGGACATGGCTCAAAATATTTCAGTCAGTCAAAGAATCGATTGCATTGTATGACAGTGAAGTATGGGGTCCCTTACCATAAAATGATTGGGCAAAACGGGACAACAATTCAGTTGAAATCCTACATGCAGAGTTCTGCAAAAGTATTTTCTTGGTGCAAAGAAAACCTGAAACCCTTTAGGGCTGAATCGGGCTGATATTCCTTACTTCTAACTATTCAAGAAAGATCCATCAAATCCTGGAGCCATGTTAAAGAGAGTTACCCTGCTTGTTAACATTATAAAGAAGTCCTTACCTGCCAAGAGTTGAACATAAAAAGGAGTCCCCTCAGCCAACTGGTCCTGATGCTGTCTCATCCTTCACCTGCTGACATCACAAACCACAGCCAGCCTTTAGAGCAGTTACTCTCATTCCAAACTACAGAAATATCAGAGAGGAATTCTTCACACCATTTGAAGAGAATATCCCCGGTTTCCAAAGTTTGGCAGAAAGTGAGAAATTACCCCTTTTTTAAAAAAAGAATTAATGTGCACCGTTCAAGGCTAAATATGACACTTCTCCTGCAACAAGAGACGTACAAAAGTATCTGATTATTTTCCATTTTATTCTATCATATGAAATAGTTTTTTCATTTTTTTCACGCTCCGTTTTGCTTTTGTTTATGCGAGTCATTGTATTTCATAATCGTAATTGTGCTTTGACTGCACATTTCAAACGTCATGCTGTTAAAGCCAACTGAATTGATAAGTGAGTGTTGTGACGGGTCTGCATCGAAAGCTGTGTGTTGTTCAGACTGTGTGTTGTTCAGACTGTGTGTTGTCCAGACTGTGTGTTGTCCAGACTGTGTGTTGTTCAGACTGTGTGTTGTTCAGACTGTGTGTTGTTCAGACTGTGTGTTGTTCAGACTGTGTGTTGTTCAGACTGTGTGTTGTTCAGACTGTGTGTTGTTCAGACTGTGTGTTGTTCAGACTGTGTGTTGTTCAGACTGTGTGTTGTTCAGACTGTGTGTTGTCCAGACTGTGTGTTGTCCAGACTGTGTGTTGTCCAGACTGTGTGTTGTCCAGACTGTGTGTTGTTCAGACTGTGTGTTGTCCAGAATGTGTGTTGTTCAGACGTCCTCCTTCATACAGACATTACTGCATTCTTAGATTTGCTTGCTCCCCTCTACATGTCTGCCATTAGAAATTGTTGTTTCAAATACTCTTTTGTGCAAGTCTCTGAGTGGATAGTGCTATATTACTGAAAATACCTCTGAGTCATGTTGACCCCATTAGCCATCCCATTCTGCCGTGGCATTAGTGATAAGTGACTGCAGCACTCCCAAAAGTAGCAGACAGCCATATGGTGGACTTCATCAATCCAATCCCCCTCTGCCACTCTAATCCACCCGCCCACCAATCCAATCCACACTGCCAAGCAGACGCTGCTGTGTGCACACACACACTCATGAAAGTACTCGTGTGCCTAAATGACTACTTGATTGAATTTACTGTGTATTCTCTTATTCCTCCATTCTTCATTCTACGATTTATGTTCCCTCCTTGCTCCGTCTTCGGTGCCTCTGTCAGGGTTACCCTCAAGCTCTGCTGCCTCTAACCGTGGCAGGCATCCCCTCCATCCATATCTGTCTGGACTTCATCCCGGAGCTGCTGGCCCAGCCCCAGCTGGAAAAGCAGGTGAGCCCTCCCCTCTCAACTCCCCTCTTTTTCCTGGCTTTAAATCCCCGACCTGCCCTGGGCGTGTGCCAAAGCCTCTCTTACACCTCTGTTTGCATATTTGCTCCATAAATATGTGGTGCAAAATGTGTAGCTGTTCTGAACGTATATATGTGTCCACACAGATCTTTGCAATCCAGTTGCTGTCGTACTTGTGCACCCAGTACGCATTACCCAAGTCCCTCAGTGTGGCCAGGTTGGCCATCAGTGTCATGGGCACCCTCCTGACAGGTCAGTGAACTCAACTGTTTCCTGTCTATACAGCTCATACGTTAATGCTTTTGGTTGTGGCCTCTCCTACTCACCATACTTCTTTTTTCATCTACTTTTGTGTCTCCATCATTGAATTTTAACTCGTAACTCACAATGCAGCCTGGGCACATTATATCAGCTGTTATGATACAGTATGTCTTCATAATTTCATCCCTATATTTGCCTGCCACCATCTGGCCTTCGGCTGTTACTGCAGCATTCTCCTTCCCTTACATAAGTGCACACCGTCCCAGCCCGTCGGCCGCTTCTTTTGTGTACTTTTGTGTTCTGTCTTTTTAGTGCTGACTCGTGCCAAGCGTTTCTCCTTCTTCATGCCCATCCTGCCGTGCCTGGTGGCCTTCTGCCAGGCCTTCCCTCCGCTCTATGATGAAGTCGCAGGTCTGCTCGTACAGGTGGGCCAGGTCTGTGCCTCCGATGTTGCCACCAAAGCCCGAGACATCGACCCTCTGATCGCACGTAAGTATAGTTGGTCACTTGGGTGGCTTTTCGTCAGTTTACAGTTTGTAACAATTCCTCTTCGCTGTTGTGACTGGCAGTGTAGAAACACTGTTTGTACCATGTTTCTACGTGTTGAATGAGAGATCATTCAACACGAATAAGCTCAAATGTGCCATTTACATTCAAAGAGACTGCCACAAAGTCATATAGGTTGACCTTTCCTGTAATTAGCTGTCACCTTTACTGACACATGGGGTTAGACCCAATAAAACGGATAAGAATGTCCCAATTATTAAAACAAAATAGAAGGGAAAAAAACCCTGATCAAATAGTAAGAAATTACTACTTAATGTATCAGCACACTTTACGTAAAGTAGGCCAACATTCCACTTGATAAGCGAATCTTGTCAAATTGATCAATACTTCTGACAGGTGAATATTTCTTTATTAAGAAATGCATCCTTGTGTGCCAGATCACATGCAAATTAAAAATAAATAAAAATAAAGCCTTGATAAGCCATGAATACTGTTCTTGCAGATTGACTCGGGGCCACTCCGATTATAGATGATATATATATGGCGAGGTGATAAAGTCTGTTTATTCAGAAGCTCTACTTGGTAACACAAAACAAGAAGTGACATTGTGCACGTGCCTTGATGCTTCCTGTGCGTGGACATGGTATATGGTGAAGAATATTTCTAGACATACTTGAATATTAGGAACTGCAAACTAATCGTTTGTGTAAATCAGTCAGAATCATAAAAATATGATGAGGACGTATGAGGAAGAGTATAGTATAAAAGATTGAACGGTGTTCACGTAAAAACATTCATGGGACGTTTGTCATTTTCCCGCCTCAGGCCTGCAGTACCTGAAGGAGAAGCCTCAGGGTGCTGCAGCTCCAGCAGGAGGTTCCTCCAAGCTGTCTTTACCCCAGAGGACAGCAGAGGAACATGGGGGAGCTGACCCCGACGTCCAGCTCTGCTACTGTGTGGAGGCCACGTTCATGGACATCATTAGCTCCACCCTTCATGGACTATAGAAGGGACTGGACTTAAACAAACAGCTCTAAACACTGCCTGTGAAAGACATTCGTATTCCTGAGAGGGATATTGTCAACACTCATCCAATCATCTGGAACACCTGGACTGACGTCCCCTTTGTCTTTGTTCAGGCTGCACTGAGAAACCATTCTCATTTGACACTGTAAATACTTCACGATTTGCAATTTATTTAGAAGTTTGTGTGCTCTGCCAATTTGTAGAAAGTTGAATACAAAAAATAATGAAAGGGCCATTTTATTGACCTTTTTTATAGGCATATTTTTCTAAGCTGTAAGTGACCTTTTCTCAGCAACTGAAAAATGGAAAATGTTGAAATGGTATGAAGAGCTTTTGTACTGTGTTTGTTTGTAATAAAACAAAAACCCTTTCATTGATGGTTATTTGGGACAATGGGCTTATCATTTTGAATCATGTATGCATGTGTTGTGTGCATCTATCACTACGGTGGGAATCTAAATCTGGTCTGGTCTCCAGATCTTCTGTATTTCGCCTCAAACTTGCCTTGTGGGGTTTCCCGTGTTACTTTTGGGACGACCAGTCGGGAAAGCATGACATTTAAATCGACTGTAAACTTGTGCATGGATGACAACTTCCTCCACACCTGTCAGGGCTAACGAGGAGGAAGAGGCCAGAACTGCTCACATTAAAATGGATTTTTGGAATCAAAAAGTTAAAAAGAAACTCCACTTCAACTCCTGTTTACAAACTCGAGAACAAAGGAGCACCAAATGTATTTTGTAGTTCACGCTGACTGTCACACTGCCATGGCTGCTACCTTTTAATATAACGTTATAAATTAAACCATCGTTAATTAGTACCACTTGTGCTTTTCCTATTATGTCAAGTCATAATGTCTACTGGGTTTATTGTGTAACTCTTATTAGTATTAAAACTTCAACCCTACTGAATATTATATTTTTTATTCCATATTTATACGTATATACAATATAGTTCCTATACAAGTTTGTATATATGTATGTGTGTATATATATTCCATATATATGTATATAAATTCCATATACATATATATACATACATGTATACAAACTTGTATAAGAACTTACTTCCTAACATGGAGTTCTAAAAGTTGTTTCAAAGACTTCTCGTGTTTAAGGCGGAATAAAATGACGGTGGAGAAATACTGCATCATTTCGTTTATTTATATGTTGTGCAAAAGTTTACAGTAAAAAAACTACTGGAATGATCCAAATAAGTACTAAATTGCAAAAATTCCCAGAAGAAACCTTGGTGTCCTTAAAGCTAGCTATGGCCCTGATGGTGTGCACCTGTGTGTGAACGAGAGGGGGACGTCTGGAGAGATTATTTTAATATTCTGAAGTTGACGAGGACCATCTGGGAAACTGGTGGACCAGAAGGGGACATCAAGTGCAACCAGTTAGGCCAAGTGAAGGCCGTCATTTGGGACTTCCTGGAGTGGTCGTGTCAGATGGCAGTCCTTGCTGCATGCTCACTATAATTCAGAGGATCAGTCGAATTTGTTTAGAAGCAGAGCTACGTTAGCAAATATTGATTTACAGGCTGCTCCATATTTTGGAGCAAACTGCTCCACTGGGGATTTCCCGATGCTGCACATTTACAGACGGTAGAGTTCCTGAGGTTCCTGAGGGTGAACAGCATGTAACCCTTGAATAACCACAACCTTGAATGGACAGTGTTAACGTCCTAGTTCAGGCCTGTATGCCTGTGGACCATTTTGAAACGTGGAGCTGGCATTGCCTCCAGCCCTGCCAGGAACAGGCGTTCACTGGTTGGCTGATTGTTATATTTAGGAGCGATGGATAGTCCTTGGAAGGAGCTGGAATTGTTTTTATTCCACACAAAACAGAATTGTTGCAGCAGAGCCGGAATTGAACATCTTGAAATAAAAAGCCTCTGTTGGTCTTATCTTTCTGGCTCACGGCGTAAAAGCATCTTATTGCATTGTTTTTTTTATTGCAGTCAGTGCCTCACATATAACATCTGAAGATATCTTATAAATGTGGCTGATGCTCTGAGATTGTTTAAGGGTCCAAAGTATTTTCAATATGTCTTTTTGAGTTTACCATTTAATACCCACAGTCAATGATATAGAGGTTTACTATAACTGAAACAGACTGTTTACAGGCTGTTATAGAGCCTTATTTAGGCAACTGCCTTCTTTTCTTTCGTACCACTCACTCACTGCACTCTTTACCCCACATATGAATCCATATTACCCCAGCTGTGCCACTGCCACATCCTATTAGACATATTGTGGTAATTCACCAGAGGGCAGTCTTGCCACACTAAAAACATCAGATCCATCCTGTCAGACTAAACCCGTTAATTAAATAAACCTTCAGCAGTCAGCAGTGAAGAACCTGAGCAGAGTTTGCACACTTTATGCTGAAATATTTAACCATTCCTATTATAGAAGCTACATTGTAAGATGGCCGATGATTTACAGTGTTAATAAATCGTACTATTTTGAAGGTAGTTCCCTGACTCTAGACACAGTAATTCACTTGTGTATGTGCGACAACAATAATCTTGTACATAAGAAAGAAAAACCAAGGAATGACATAAATGACACAGGAAGATATTACACAAGGTATTATTGCAAACCATGTGAATTGGTAAATACTATATTTTGTAATATTTTATGTCCAGAAGTGTGATTGACGTGCATCCACAAAGCCCAGCTCCTCGCCTCTGTCTCTGTTGAGCATTCATTTCTGAAGCACTCTGCAGTGGTTTGTTGTGTTGCTGCAGCCTCCCAGTGCTGCGAGAGACGCCTGAAGCTAGCGAGGGTGAAATCACAGAGCAGTTTTGTTTTCTCCGGCAGCACCGAGCACAACGCATTCGCAAACTGCAGAAAAGGGTGGTGAGGAGGAGGAGACGGGAGGAAGTGAGAGAGATGTGTTTATTCTCTGCTCAGTATGAAGGCCGGGCGAGGGAGAGCCCTGTTTGTCCAGTTAACACAACACGAGCTTGTTGTGTGTCGGCGACGATGGCTGCCTCGGAAGACCCGCTGATGACTCTGCTTTTGTAATTAGACACAAGCGCTCATGCTGCAGTCCATTAGCGAGTTGATTGCATTCCAACATATCAAACAGACCGTGCTGATTAAGATGTGAACGTGAGACAGAACATGGCTGCTCCACTCAGCCGTGCAATGTAAACAGCAGATCTATCTTTAGACTCAGAGCATCCTGCAGGTTTTACACAAAAGCGTGACATTCAGCCAGACACATGACTCACCAATCAGGAAATTGCAGGGAGTTCATGCTGAGAAAGGATTCGTCGAATCTTTTTTTTAATACAAGAAGCTAAGAGGATCACAGCTAACGAGGAGGCTTTTCATCCCCTCATAGTCATATTACAACAATATATCATGTCAGATCACCGGCAGCAGCTATTTTGTTTACAACATCACACAGTCTGATTAGAGGCCCAATCTTGGAGGAATCTCTTTGGAGGAAGTGTAAAGGACAAAGACATTGTGCTGATGATGTGCTTAAATATCCTCCAGGGACTCAGAACACGTCTGTGATGATCAAAGGGCGACTTAACATTTGTTGTTGGTCATTATAAAAACACAGAATTGTGTTATTTGGGGATCATGGAGCTAACCAGGCGTTTCTTCAGAGTTCTCTGTGGACTCGTGGTGGTAATTGGGATTCAGTGCGAGGGGGATGGGAGGGGGGGCACCGTGCCCCGAGTCTGTGGACTTTGAGCTGAATCTCTTATTTGTGGTGTAGTCTCTTGCTTTCCCAGGCCTTGCACTTAAGCCAAGGAAGTGTAAACACAAATCTTGTTGAAGGAACCCCACAAAATAAAACAGTTTCTCCACAATGCCTCCACCTCTTTAGAAAGCTCCCCACGCGCAGCAGAGGGAAGCTCTTAAATGGTGTTCTTAATGCACTTAGCTTGGTATACACTACCTCCAGCTTTTCTAATTCACGTCCCACTCCAGGTCTATTTGCTTCTGTTTACTTGCTGGTAATAAAAGACCGGCTCTTGAGAGGCAGAGTTCCCACTTCAGCGTGTTACGAGAGTCATTGAGGCTCCCTGTTGGCCTCAGTGGCTCTTCAGGTATAATGCAGTAAAACTGCTGGCACTGCTGCAGCCCTCCACAAGGACAGTGTTTGTCTCTTTGGGTATTTTACTTTTCAAACCTGCTCTTTCAATTTGGAAAGAAGGTCCTTCATACAGTGCTATATTTCTTTATGAGGCTGAGAGTAAAGCACCAGATGTCTCATCCGTTTCTTTTCCAAACGGGAAACTTCTTAACTGTGCTTTTGTGTTTCGCGCTGAATAGTATAGTAAACATGCAAACGGGCTAAACTAAGATGGTGAAAATGGCTAGCATTATGCCTGCTTTACATCACCATGTTAGCCTTATTATTGTGGGTGTGTACACATTTAGCTCAAAGCTATGCCTAGGGACAGCCTCGGGGGGAAGGGGGGGGGGTCAAAAGAATCTTAGGGCCCTATTTTAATCTTTCTAAGGCAATGACGAATACCAAGCGGGGTGTTACGTGGGCTTCTCCGAGAGCTACTTTGGTGCATGTGCAGCAACAAGAGGTCCAATTGGGCTGTTTTATGGTGGACATAGATCGGAGGGTGTGGTGATTTAATAAACATGTCACATCACTGGTGTCATTGCTGAGGAACAGCTGAACCAATCACAGTGATGCATACAAGAGAAGGATTGGCCTCCCCAGGAAACCACGTGGCTGTCTGCATGGAGTAAGCAGCCCCCGGAGGCAGAGGCAGATGTGTTGACAGATAATTTGTGCATTTATTGACAGTCACACCGTGAACAGTAGTTTGGTGAAGCAGTTCTTATGATCGCATCAATTCTACTGTGTTTCAAGATGAAGATGCATAGATGATAATTAAAGTGTGACACAGCAGGGTTTGCTTTGTAAGACATCCGTCCCACTGCCGTCTGCTTCTGCAGGAACGTACTGACCTGAAGAAGAAGCTCTTCGTACACTTTACTGTGAGGGATTTACAGTTTTGGAAATCCATTCATCTTAGTTTTGTGCTAAATTACAGAAACTCCATCATCAGGTTTTGGTTGCTTAGTAACGGCAGGTGCGGCAAGAGCACAACCTCCCCAGCACCTTGGATAACGGGGTACTGTAAGAAGCATTAATTTAATTGTATAGATCGTGCATGTCTGCAGAGCGATGTCGGGCTTCCACCACTACGATCAGCACAAAGCATCATCACATTTCCCCCTCATCAGTAGGAACCTCCCAGCTGAGCATCATGCGCTCTGCTCTGGCCACCAAAGAAAACCAACGTTGACCGCGTCAGCTGCCAACTCTTTATTAGTTTGCAGTGAGATAGTACAATGACTTAGTAGTTGACACAGTCTGGGTCATCTTGGACGTGGTTACATTTGGCGGCCTGGACAGTTACAACTCTGCTTCCTTCACTGACTTTTGTTCCTGTTCTGGTTGATGTGCAATTATTGTGCTGATATTTTGCCCGGGGCACTGTTGAAAAAAATAAATAAATATATTTAGAGACCATCCAGGTCAAACAAATCCAAACTATTGGTGACCATATGGATATGTTGATTAAACAAATGCTGAGACAGTAGGAGAGATTGCTGTTGGACTTCCAACTCTGGGTAGTGTGTCTGTGTGTGCCGACGTATGCTGGAGACAAAACATAATTAAAGGTAAAACCACCGTTATCCTCATTATGTATCAATGCTTTACGGGATTAAACACACAAACAGGTAGTTGGAACGCTTGCTGATCTTACAGTGATCACAGACCAGAGGTCCATAATTACTGACTGTTTAATTACCAACGACAAAACCAAGTGAATGAACACGTGTCCTGCTCAGATAAGGTGATTTTCTCTTTATCTACATGTCTAGGATGTGAAAAGAAACTTGTTTGGCCTGATCAAAGAACAAGGGGAAGACAAGGGAGATGGGGGTTCTCTCAGATCTTCCCTCCGCCCGTCTTCTCCGGCTGGTAGAAGCTGACAGGATTGATTACACGTAGCAGGAGCATTTTGTCAGGCCTGGGTGCATTTTTCACAATGTGTCACGAGGAACAAAGGGACACTATTAAAGCTTCCCTAACACCCTCTAAAACTTTTGATTCTCCCCTCGGTTGAGCAGAAAACGTCAGGAAGACGGTGATTTAAAATTAATTGGCAGCGTGTCAGCGGCGTATTTACATTTTGTTCTTTTAAAGATGCAATTAATTACAAGAGATGAAGAAATCTGCAGAGAGATGAGATGCGTTGCGCTGGTTGCCCTCCCCCTGCAGACTCTTCTGCTCTCAGCGAGTGTAGACAGGCTTGCCAATTAACTGCAGACTAAAAGAGACCCACAGCTCCCGTGTTTCAGCAGGTAAAAAGGCCCACATTGAAAGTGCCTGGCAGGAAATGTAACAGACAGACAGAAGCATGCGGTTTGCATACTTGTGTGCTTCAAGCTACACGAGGAAGATGTAACAAAATGTTCCCTTTCAAGAGTTTTGTAAACTCCAGGAAACTATAGCAAGTTGGGTGCAGGCGCGGCATAAACTGTAGTGCTGTATGCAATAAGTTAAGTGCCCCGATTCTGCTGCTTTCATCATAAAATGAGCTTTTCTTCAATGCATAGCTAACGGGACTGAACCAGGGAAATGTGATTTAAGTCTGTCTGGCATTCATCATCGAGGGAGCCGTTACATCGACATCCCACAGGCTTCCTGGTCTAGACTCTTGGACTATGCATGTACTGGAACCAATGAAACACAGTACATATTCATAAAGACATGAGGCAAAGGGGCATCTCTGTCTGGCAAAATGTCCTTGTTGATGTGTTGATTTAATTGAAAGCATGCTTATTTTCCTACTTTAATTATGCTGCTGAGTCCTAGATTTCCATCTCCCCAGCATCTCCGCTTGTGAAATGTGACTTCACTTTTCCCCGTCCCCTTGGGATGCCCCTAATAACCCTCATGCCCGGGCCTC
This sequence comes from Cottus gobio, assembly GCA_023566465.1. Lineage (NCBI taxonomy): Eukaryota > Metazoa > Chordata > Actinopteri > Perciformes > Cottidae > Cottus > Cottus gobio. The sequence goes on along the minus strand of CM042229.1, from coordinate 22,472,073 downwards.
CAGCCGCTGGCCTGCCCAGCCTCAGAGAGACCCATGTCACAAGAAAGCAAGGGTTCGGCTCGCTCAGTCCTTTAACGCTAAAACACAAAGTGAAGCTGTCAGAAATACCCCGAGGCAAAGAAAGTATTTCTGTCCCCCCCCCTCCCTCCCCTCCCCCAGCGACAACAAACACAGCGACAGCATGCAGGAGTTGCTGCAGAGCTTCTTTAAAAGCAACATATGCTTTTGTACTGGAAATGCATTAGTCATAAGGGTAAGGCAGGAAAGGAAGGGAGGGGGCAATTGAAGTTTTGCAAAAACATCTCAAATGCCCCACATTTCCACTCTGGCAGTAAGTACGGAAAAGTTTTAGAAGAAAGAGAAAGTTTGATGTACGAACATAAAAAGGAATAATGCTAGATACCTCGGGAGCTTGCTCGCTTCCCACATTCCTGTGAAGACCAAAGAGGGCCCTTTTAAAAAGCTTGTATAATTGATTCCACCCAGAGGTAACCCAAGGCAATCACCTACCCCACCAAAAGCGAACACTAAAGCCCTGTGTAAAGAGCGCCTCTTTTTGTGCCATGCTATTGCTCTCTAGTCTCTGCCATCTTTTTTTTCCTTTCTTTTCGGAGCTTTCATCTGCGAGTGTGAATAACTGCGAAGTGAGGCAAGGCTGAATAAACATTGTCTGAATAGGTGATTGATGGATCAATTTAGGTCCCTCGTTTCCCCGCGCTGGTGGCGGCGTTCACATTGATTATGTTGCCTGTGATCGCTGGCCAAAATGCAGTCCTTGAAATGAGTGTGTGTCTGTTGGAAAACGTCCAGCGCCGCCTCAGCCGAACAGATGGCTCCCAATGCTGCAGTCATATCCATATTAATGGCGTGATTACAATGCATTACAATCGAGAGATCTTGTCATTAGCGTTGTGATTTAAAAAGCAATTATGGTTTTGATTATCCTCCGCCGCAGCTATACGGTGTGTGTTGCTTCACCGGTGGGCCCGGAGAGATGGCAGATTGATTCCTCAGCTGAGGACTGTGTTTAGCCTCCTGACTGACTGACACCTAATGAGCCTCATCTGCATAACGATGAGCGGCAGCAGCATCGGAGGATGAATGGAGGATATGAAAATGCTCATAGGTGCATTATTGTTGGTGCGGATGGATGTTCAGGTATGTTTCTTCGCTTGAGGACATCAGATGTTGAAAAACTGATGTCATACGTCATCTAGCGCTGATATCCGGTTGTTTTTATGCCGTCTGTACTTAATAAAATGGCTGTAACTTACTATACAGACTGTTGTTACATCTGTAAATTGTTTCAGTTATTTTCCTTGCCCCACACTAATGCAAAAATACATTTGCCAGTAATTATTATAAAACAAATATTACTCCAGTGATGAAATCAATTAATCTCATAAGCATTTTAGGTTTGAACGTACTGATTGTTTAGTTAAGGGAAAGGGTTGCTGTGATCAGAAAGGTTTATATTCATTTTGGGGTAAATTAAACGTTATCTTAATTGTAAACTTTAGAATAATCGCTAAATGAATCGTTAAAGGAATCGACTAATCCGGAAATAAAGGTCATTAGATTGATTGTTAGAAGCAGCCCTATCGTAGGACCCCATCATGGAAGAGGCAGAGATATGAATTTCTCCACGAACAACAGCCTCAGTAGACCATGCAATGCAGCCACAAGGTGTGGTTTGAGTGACACCCCACTTTGTTTCAGGCGGAAAAACTCATTTAAGAACAATATCAGTGATCAGTTCATGTGACAAAGAGCAGATGGGACCCACAAGCTACAGGCTTCACCGGTTATTAAAAAGAGGAGAATGTCTACAAAACATCCTGAAATCCAAACACAGAGATTCCACTCAGTCATGAAGATCTACCTCTTGGCCCGCGTAATCTCACCAGATGAATAAGGGCTAAGGGGAGGAAAATGAGCACAAGTGGAGTTAAGTGAGACACTGTGTTGCTCTTTTAAAGCGGGTGCTATTTTAAGACCTTGTAAAGGGCAACGCCGTCTCCCCTGATGAAGAGAAACAGACGGGTAGCAGTTTAAAAATGTGATCCCGTCTTCTACCTCGGCTCTGCTATTACCTCAGGTGTGAAATCCTTCCCCGCTCACGCCGGAGAACCAAGCGGGCGTGCTCAGCTGTGAAATTGTATCTTTTCTGCTCCCTCCGCCCCGTCCCACCACCGAGCCCCTGTCCTCCGACAGGATGGCAAATGCCTTTTTTATTTGGTTTAAAAAAAAGAAGAGGCGATGCTTCCTGTTGTGAGGTGAACCTTTCTGCTCCACGGCTCAATAACCACGTGGCTGCTCCTGAGTTCTGCAGCCCAAAACGAAGGGATCAGAAACCCCTGGGCACCGCAGAACAACGGCTGCACGCTGCCGGGTCGAGGTGGCTGACTTCTCACGTTAGCCCATGTCGTCTCGTAAGAGCACTCGGAGGAAATGAATCAAACGCGCCGCTGAAAAGCTCCATCTGGGGACATTCGAATTGAGACGTAATGAAAGCATGGCAAAAAGGTGCCATCTGTTAACATTACAATGTAATTTGAGCACATTTTTAAATGAAGTCTGAGGTGTTTAGTTGCTGCAGGCAGGCAGCTTGAGGCCTGCTCGCCTGATCCTACCCAGATCCTCTGTCTTTGGCTTCCCCTGTGAGAGCAGATAGCTCTTCCACACCTCTCAACACTGCCAGGGGCCAGACAGCAGCACTTTGCCTGGAGCTTTATGGCTCATCCAGGGCTGGAATAACTCAGAGGGCTCCTCCTCACATGCCAAAGACTTAATTTGCTGTTGCTCATTCAGAAAACAGTGGCTCCATATCACGGTCGTGATTTATAGGAATCATAAGATCAGGTGAAAGGCCAGATTTCAGTTGGTTTGATGACCCTGTGGTTGCTGGTGGTGATTTAGGTTCTAGGGGTAAGCTACGGCACCAGTTGTGTGTTGTGTTGTAGCTGTTTGCAGTGCAGCCAAACAAACACATTATTTCTATTTAAAACTGTAAATAATCAGCCTTTGCAGTGCTCCAGATGAACCTTTCCACAGGTCTCAGGAAAAAGTCAATCAGAAAGCTGCAGCTGATTCAGAACGCTGCAGCTCGAGTCCTCACTAAGACCAGGAGAGTGGATCACATCACTCCGGTTCTGAGGTCTTTGCACTGGCTTCCTGTCCAACAAAGAATTGACTTTAAAATCCTGCTGCTGGTTTATAAAGCCCTGAATGGTTTAGGGCCTAAATACATTAGTGATCTGCTGCTACCTTATGAACCAACTCGACCCCTCAGGTCGTCTGGGACGGGTCTACTTCCTGTTCCAAGAGTCAGAACTAAACACGGAGAGGCAGCGTTCAGCTTTTCTGCTCCACACATCTGGAACAAGGTCCCTGAGAGCTGCAGGTCTGCAGAGACCCTCAGCCTCTTTAAATCCAGACTGAAGACCTTTCTGTTTGCTGCCTTTAATTGAACCAGATTCAAGGATATTAAACAATGTCTGCATCTCACTACTGCATTTTATTTCTTAAACTGCAGTGCAACTTTTATTCAATTCTGTATTTTTTGCTTTTAACTGTTTTTTAATGTTTTTATGAATGTTCTTCTTGTTTTCTTCTGCGTTATGTTTTGATGCCTTGTTGTTGAAATGGGCATACAAATAAACTTGCCTTACTTTTTACTTCACTATATTTTTTATAATGAGTAAATTAAAAAATCCATTTTTATACAATAACTTAAACAATTGAATACAATTAGCTCTATTGCATCCAGCTGCACCATCTAATTACATCATACATGTTACTGCATCAATATTAATAATCTAATATTACAATTTATAATATACTTTTCTTTGATATTATGACATACTTTTACTTTAGTAATATTTTGAATGCAGGACCTTTTTAGTAAAGAGTTTTTCTATAATTGTGGTGTTCTTTTACTGAGGTAATTAGTGAAGTAAAAGTACTCCTGCCTCCACTGTGTGGTGCATGTGGAGCAGCTGCTCAGTACTCTCACCTGTTGAGAGACTTGGAGGCGGGATGGAGCCGACTGTGGCTGATGTCTCTGCTCCATAATGATCATGAGGCGCGTGAATGCCAGCATGTGGCTTTGAAACTTGAAACTGCAGTCTTGAACCCTGCTCTTCGATCATGTCCTTTGTATCCCTCACAGTGAAGTTGGAGGTTTGCAGCCTGTCGCCTGCAGCTCTGCGTCCCTCAACTCACTGTGATGTTCCACGACTCCCTGAAATATTTAAAATGCATTTTGATGAAGAATTATTGTCCTTATTTGTGATAAATACTTTGTTTTTTGTAAGACATTAAAATCCTTCCTGTATTTTGTCGGTTGCATTGTATTGCATGGCCATGAGCCAGGAGTAGGAACTGTTTGGCTTGCATTAGTAACTTAATGCAGCAGCAATATGGCTGTGGGAGAGCAAACAATGAGGCTGTTATCAATATTAGATTAGATTAGATTCAACTTTATTGTCATTACACATGTACAAGTACAGAGCAACGAAATGCAGTTTAGCATCCAACCAGAAGTGCAATAGCAGTAAATACCAATATACAGATAATAATAAGTATTTTACAGATAATAACTTAGTGATATAGGTACGGGATATACAGATTGATTGCGGTAATATGTACATGTTATACAGGTTGATTTGTGCATTAAATGTAGGTAGACTATAAGCAGGAACTATAAACATAATTTACAAAAGGCAAATGGGCATATGATAAGTTAAGTAATACAGATTGAGTGAACGTTAAATAGTGCATAATAATAATAAACAGTAGCTGCCTAACGTTACTAGACTAGTGCAATGCTCAGTTTTTAGTGCAGACAGTTCAAAAGTGTTTGAGTGCAGGTGTAAAGTCTTTGGTCAGTGGGGAGAGATGATGAGGAGATGGGTTTGTGGGTGGAGGTGGTTGGGGAGTAGGGGGGGTGTCAGCATGGGGCAGAGTTCAATAAGGAAACAACTCTGGGGAAGAAACTGTTCCTCAGTCTGCTGGTCCTTGTCCGGAAGCATCTGAACCGTCTGCCTGAGGGCAGGAGGGAAAACAGTCTGTGTGCAGGGTGGGAGGCGTCCTTGAGAATGCTGCGAGCTCGACGCAGACAGCGTTTCAATATGATGCTAATGGATTATATGATGCATTGTATCCTGTCAATCACTCTTGTGTAAGGAAAGTCGTATGAAAAGATGCAAAGATGGAGCCTAAATTACAGAGTGTTACATGAGTGGCTGTTGCTGTTGTTTATGCTCACAGTTAACATCTAATATAGAAGCAACATTTACATTAATAATAACCACATTGAAATCCATACTTGATTGTGCATCATAAGAAATAAAAAAAAACGATCTGTTTATTTTATATACACATGCACACAACCCACCTGCAGAACGCCTGCTGCCCGTCTTTTGTTCCTTTCCACCTGTGTTGCAGTCCGACTGCTCGAGGCCGGGCTGCTGCTTTCAATTTGCTCTGCAGGACGTGACATCAGAGGTCAGCTAAAACACACAAACGCTGAACACACTGAACAGACACAGCTGGGAAGTCATCTTTTTCTGCGCTGATAGTTGACCAGCACTGAAACTGAGGTTCAAAGTCAAGCATGGATCATTATTATGGCCGGTCTGATTTACCACCTGGAATGATTTTCAAAGTGTGAGCTCAGCCCACCGCTGTGTCGGTCTGGTGTGATTTACTTCCTCTGCAGCACAAAATGTTGGTGTGACATACGGCCTGCTGTAAATCCTTTCCCCATGAAAATGGGTCGCAAGTGAAACATAATCTTCTAGCCTTTTAAAAAAATTGGTAATAACACCAGCAAGTGCATTTTTATGTGATTATAGGAGCAATAGTAACTCATTGCGTACAGGTTGAGCACTAAAATGCTCTTAATGCCAGTAAAACGAAGAGTTTCATCAATTAGTAAATGTTTACAGAAAGATCAAACGTTAAATTGGAACATATTAGAATGCACTCTGACCAAAGACATGGGCTGTATTCAAACCACCTCCTCGATATACTGTAGGATACAGGTACTACTGTACTATGCAGTATACAGGTACTGCTGTACTATGCAGTATACAGGTACTACTGCACTATGCAGTATACAGTTACTACTGCACTATGCAGTATACAGGTACTACTGCACTATGCAGTATACAGGTACTACTGCACTATGCAGTTAAATTACTAGTGCACTATGCAGTATACAGTTACTACTGCACTATGCAGTATACAGGTACTACTGCACTATGCAGTTAAATTACTAGTGCACTATGCAGTATACAATGCATACCGCATACTGTGTTTATCAGTATTATGCAGTATGAAACTGTTTAACTTTTAGAGCACTGGACAAAATATACTCAAAATATTATTATATAAGTTGTATCCCATAATCCAACTTATTAAACTATTAATTTGTTTTGTTTATGACCTATTTTTATTTTAGGCCTATAAGATATTTTATGGTTTTTATGACCACTGTTGTGATCATATACTGTGCCGTTCCAGCGCTTTGCATTGTGGGATACAATAGGTGAGGTAGACTGGTCCGATGCATACTGGAAGATTCTCCCAAATAGGTACGACATGCAGTGTTTTGGGCATACTGCGTACTGCATGCTACATTCTGGCCTCATCACGATGCGTTGCTGTTTTGAATACAGCTGTAGCATGGCTGAAACTAGTCATGGTATGAATTCACATATTTTGATATACTAGCACACCTTTATCTTTGGAAGCCTTTCAACAGGCAACATGATCTCCAAACTCGCTATGATAGAATAGTGTTTCCCCTCCTGCGGCCCTCAGTGGAGTGAGACTGACATCGGGAATGCCGGCAGAATAATTTAACAGCACTGTGGGGAGAGGCAGAGAAAAGACAAAGCCCTCCAATATGATCCCTGAGGACCCCGCAGCAATCCACTGTTCTCCTCCCGCCATCGCCATTACTGACACTATTGATTATGGCCCTGGGAGTGATGATAGCATTCGGCTCTCCCCCTCCAGCGGAAGCCACAATCATGCCGCCGTGTTTCCCAAATGATAGACTGTCTCGGAAATGAAAGAGGAGGTGAGGGCTGGAGAGAGAGATAAGGGTGATTGAGAGAGATAGGAGAGGGAGGCGGTGGGATTGGAGGCTGGTGGGGGGGGGGGAGTATTAATATGGCTCGGTTAGTTTTTCATAGCAGCTGAAGAATGTAATGTCGGCCGCATTAAAACACGGGGGCACGGTGTCAGAGTTGTGTCGGAGACAGCGGGGCCTCTGTGGATACATGGAAATGGCGTAATTGCCTCTTTGGCTGTTTGAATTGCTAACAAGGGAGTCTGACATTTTCAAATGGTCCTGATTGCGTGGAGCTCAGGACACCCAGGCAGCCGAGGTCCTTATGTTATCGGTTGCTTTTAAACGAGACAAGAGGCAGCGTGCTTTTGCACGAGGAGAGAATTAACAAAAATGATACATCATCTTGAATGTCTACATAAAAAAGATTGGGGAGTTTTCATCTCTGTTAGGACACACACACTGCACGTCACACGCCAGGTGGCTGCTTGATTTAATTTGCACAGTGGAGCAATTAGCTGCAATAATAAATCAGATAGTGCTTTTTAACATGGCGCTGAGCTGATAGACCCAGTGTGTCTCCTCCAGGGAAGACAGTGGATCACAGTCTGCCTTGAGTCCAGGATTATAGAGGGATTATTAGTAGACTTTTCTTCTTCAAACCACTTCTGTAACTGGCTCTTTGTCTTTGACCTGCAGCAAAGAGACTTCCTGTCAGGGACAGCGACCTGGAGTGTTTATATAAATCACCTTTGGATGGTCGCTCTAGGTTGGTTTGCAGCTGTGACTCGGATGCTATATTCTGTATATTTTCCGCCCTGACAGTCAAGATTAAAAGAATAAAGCACACAGGATGTATGAGCATGCATGGTCTTCAGTGCTGCTTTGTTTTATGTTTGCACAGTAGCACATGGAGTGGTGCGAGGATGAAGAGTTTTTGTAGGCCAACCATGAAAGTAAGCTTCGCACGGGCTCCCCCGACAAAAAGCTAATGTCCATTGGATTCTGGATTATCGCAGTAATGAGGCTCTGTGGCAGGCACAGGTTGTTCATACTTGGCCCTACAAGTTTTGTTCTGCAAGATGATCCTCACTAATGATTTTTGAAGCCAGAATGCAATCACAAGAAGTAAAAAGCTGAAGCTGAAGCTAATAAGGCTATAAACAAACTACACCGCAATCAAATGAGGGCAAGGACACACAACGAGGCTGTGAACTAGTCTGATGACACTTGTTGGCAACCGCTTTTTTAAAAGTAAAAGCTTCAAAATTCACAAGAGGGGTATTTACTGATGTAGTTTATGTAATAGAACAGGTGTTGAAATATGTAATGACAGACCTTATTTCAGACATCTAACCAAAACCCATTAAAATATCCATTAAACAGAAGTGCATGCATGCTGACTCATTCCAGGTTTCAGGACTGGAGCCCTCTGAGGTCTAGTATAGTCTAGTATTCCACCTGTGTATGCTTCTTCACTGTAATATGTGTTATCTCTGTTGCTGCTGTCTCGTCTCACAGCCTCAGAAGAGTCTGAAAATGAATTCTAACCCGACCTTCATTCCAACAACCTCTCACGCCGCTGCAAACCGGCCTCGAGTGTGATGAAGCCAGCAGGTTTACGTCATCAGCAAAGATAAAAGACGTCATCCTTGTTCCACCAAACTCGGCGCTCTCTATTCCTTTGCTGCACCTCAAGATGCTGCCATTGATCACTAAAAGACATTTCAAGGTTTCCCATGTGATTGCCATTATAAACATTACTGTATCAATGAGGAGTTATTCCCTCAAGCGAGGTCTACAGGATTAAAGCATTCATAAAGGGCTCAGCATGTCTGTAAGAGAGCGCTCATGCACAATGCTAGGCCCTCGTGGACTAAAAGGAAAGGACTTTTGAAAGAAGACTCTGGTATTTGACCTAAGTGCCTTGCTCAAGAACACTTTGTAGATGTTTTTCCCCATATTTTCCGCTGCCAGTCTGGATTTAAACGACAACCCCTTTGACTGGAATGCAGCCGTAGGAAAGACGGGTAAGTCTGAGATGGAGCTGAGACTGGAGTCCCCACAGCGGGAGACTTGACTGTCAGTCCAGATAAGGTTTGAGTGACAGCTCACTGTGTTGTCGAGTAGCTTTGGAGACATGTCTGACAGTGTTTGCTATGCACACACACATTCATACACACTCACAGTAACTGTTTTCCCAGAGAAATCAGCCATGGCAAGGTTTCCACACCTGATTGAGCTGCCAGCACCCAAGGAGCTTGTGTCTTGTGTGTGTGTGTGTGCGTGTGCGTGTGCGTGTGCGTGTGCGTGTGCGTGTGCGTGTGCGTGTGCGTGTGCGTGTGCGTGTGCTGCTAATTGAATTCAGGGACCATGGCACAATCAGATAGCGTTCCCTGTCTCGGTAACCTTGCGCTGCGTTTATCGTTATGAATCAGGCCAGCGTGTAATTGCTATTTTGACACAGATGCCGCGGCACCGGCTTTCTCTGATTCTCTTCATCCACACTTAGTGTGTTCATATTTTCATACCTCAGGGCCTGTAGTTCTGATGAGGAATAACAAAATGGGGGAAACACACTGTGACTTTTACAAACATGTATTTGCATACATGTCCCCTTTGAAATGCTGTGACAGCAGAGCTCTGAGCAGATTGTATTGTGGAGCTGTGTGTATGATGATGTGTTACTCAGGTAAGGCAAAGCTCCTCTGACATGGACTTTGCTTGTGGAGCTTGAAGTGTGTTCATTTATATCAAAATCAAATATGTATCTGTATGTACATCCAAGGACTTTGACTCCAGTTTTTCATAGCTTTCAATGTACAGAAATAGACATATCTGCACAAAAGGTATAAAGTAAACATTTAACTACCATGCACAGATAAATAAAAACAGATAACAAATTTAACAATATATATATATATATATATATATATATCTATCGCCGTCGGGGTGCCGGCGGGTCGCCATGCATGAGAAGTTGTGGGAAGTTAGCATGAAGTGCCATGGAGACACAGAGAATAGCAGAGAGAGATAGACTGTCACACACACACACACACACACACAAGCAAAGAGCATGTGACATGAATCCCATGTCAATCACATGCTGTTTGGCAGATTTCCTGTTTTGCCAGTAGGTGGCGCTATCACTAAGTGAACACACATGCATCAAGTCACTCTGCGTGACGTGTAGATGAGGTCACGCCAATCCCATGTCAATCAGACAGAGAACAGCAGAGAGAGAGATAGACTGTCACACACACACACACACACACACACACACACACACACACACACACACACACACACACACACACACACACACACACAACTAAAATAAAGATACATTAAAACCAGACAACTGTTTTATACGAGGGTTAAGTACCAAAATAAAGAAATAATGGACACACACACCTTCTTGATGAGCATGTCATTATTGACCTTGATGTCAATGTTGACGGGGGTATTGGGGAATGCATCAAAAACGTCCCTGAGGAGAGGGATGCGTTTGTCCTCTCCCCCCTCACAGAAACACTCTGCAGGACAAGAACATGGGGGACAATGGCCCAAGTGTGTTTCCAGTGTGTTCAACAGTTTGTGTTTCCAGTGTGTTCAACAGTTTGGAAAATTAAATATATTATCAATCAAAAGTAAACTAAGATGTCATTTTAAAAGCTGTTGCAGATTAATTGATCCATTTTACGAGTGAATTGACAAACCTCAAATATACATAATATTTATTGACTACTGTATGTGGCTTGTGTGCTAACTTTGTAGTAATTAATCACGTCTGATATGTGATGTTTACCTCTCTGAAAAGTTACACCCAGCTTGCAGAGGTATGGAGGGAGCTCCTGCAAAGAGCACACAGTACTCAGTGGTTAACAGACAAGAAATACAGCCTATAGACCGAGTCTGTAAGGAGGTCATATCCAGAGGTGGTGGGATGAGTGTGACTGAGGATGTTCACATTCATCACAGTCGACGTAGAAGAGAGGAACGCAAGGACACGTCAAAGGAAGATTAACGTTAAGTTATCTGTACTTCTTTGTTCTACAAGGCCAAAGAGCAATGAAGCTGTAAACCCAATCTTCAGTGACACAAATAATTATAGTGTCAACTTACGTAAGGCCTCTAAGAAAACCAATATCTCTGTTTCATATTGAAAGTATAGGCTGTCAAAGATTTCTGCTGGATCTGATTGTTTTATATCAGGTAAAGGTCCGTCATGTGACTTGATGTGGACCTTGCCTGATTAAGGCGGTTACGTCATTCACAGAAGTCTTGACACAAAGACTGTTTGTTTTATAAACTCAAATATTTGTGGACCTCTTACATGTCAAGACTCATAGAAAAACAGCTCAACAGCAAAACTGCTAGTGACTTTTTCCACGTTTTAATAATGTCAGAATCACAATTGGTAACATTTTCCTTTTGGTAGGTAGTCCACAAAATCAAAATGGAACTTAGAGTTGCAAGAGAGAGTAGAGTGTAGTTATTTATCTGTCAGATACAGAAATGGGGGGATATTGCAACTCACAGCGTAGCACATGTTGGAGATGTGGGCGTTGATGCCAGAGGCCCTCTGCTAGCTGGCATCATGTGACACCACTACCCAGAGGTGGGACAAAGTCATTGTTATGCAAGTCACAAGTAATTCTCAAGTCTTTGCCCTCGAGTCCCAAGTCAAGTCGAGTCAAAGATGAGGCAAGTCCCGAGTCGAGTCACAAGTCAAAGCCAACAAGTCTCAAGTCGAGTCCAAAGTCCTACCATTTTAGTTTCGAGTCATTTCAAGTCCTCTTACCACAGAAATAAAATGTATACAAATCATGTATGTCTGTAAGATTTGTATTTATTTAAACCTCTTTTTATACAATGACATTAATCAAATACAGTAAACATTTTCACAAAAAATGCTTGTATTTCAACAGCATATTGCACTAGAACAATGCACAGCAACTTCAGTCCTGTATTGTATTGACCTCATATTGCAAAACAGTTTAACTTTCAAATAGACATGGGTCCTTTTAGCCTGAACTTTTTTAAACATGTCATCAATAAAATCCTCACTCCTCAAAATGATCACTTCTGAAAAACTGGACCAACCTGATAATATAACTGGAATGACTCCATAGAGACTTGAGTGAGCTGTGTGGACAGGTGATGAGCAGAGAGTGAGTGTGTGAGCGCATGCGTGCTGTGGACAGGTGGAGGGAGGCCCCTATACTGCATTGCATTTGCAAAAGATCAAATTGGCCAAAAGTCTGTCAGTCATTTGTGCACGATGGGGACGCAGAATGATGCCACCATGGCTGATTCTTCATACCTGTAACAGAGAAAATACTCTTTACTCATATCAATGTTGTTGTGTTAATATTCATTGTCTATTGTACACTACGGTATACGATAATACATTTCAGTTTCAGTGTATGCAATATTAAGAACATTTTCACTGCTTCAAAAGTCATAAGAAAGCCCTTTCTCTCAAGCAACTGAAGTCATATGCTTTATAGCAGTGGTTTTCAAAGTGGGGACAGGGACCCCTGGGTGCCGCGAGGAGGTGCTAGGGGGGCCATGGCAAGTTGGCATGAAAAGTATAGCAAAACAAAATAATTGAATAAATTAAATAACTAAAGTAAACCAAAAACAAGCTAAACAATATTCCCATTAGTTAAGAACTGCACTATAATAATCTATTGCATCTCTGAACATTACTACTATAATCGTTATTATTTTATTTTATTACATGGCTTGGTTGAATTCCAATGTAGAATGCGGTCTGTTATTTCTTGATAACAGACCCTGCGCCCGTATAGCGAGGCGGTAGTTATAGCGAATACAACCCCTGATATGAAAAGGGAAGGCTAATGGTGGATCTACTGTGACTGTGTTATGGTACTTTAAAACGGACGTTGACATGATGTTGGCGAGGTTTTCCATCTGAGTGTGCTACACTCATGTACCTCATATAATCAGGGTTAAAAAATCCCTATTTTTGTAAGCATGAACCAGCAAGGGAGACGTGCGTTTACTCTCTCGTTGATACAGTAAATATGCAGCAGCTAGCTAGTAAGTTACGGTACATCCGATAAGGTGCTTAGCATTCGTTCAAAACTTACCTTTCTTTGTGCAACTTCAGGTGTCGAACAAAGTTGGACGTTGTGGCAGCTCCGTCTGTAATCTTCGACCCGCATGTTTTGCAAATTGCAACTCTTTTTTTGTCGATTAGCTCGTAATTTTTATAGCCAAACGAAACTATCTTCGGTATCATTTTGCCAACTGGCGCGTTGTTGCTTGTGCTTCATTGGTTGTCTTGCAACGTGCCTGCTTAGATACTGTCAAATCAAAACAACGTGGGACTACAGTGATTGGATGTCGTGCAGGCAGCGCGCGTGCTCTCTGCATGCATACAGGTGGTGCACATTTTTTTCACAGATGCAGATAAACTGAGAGCGGCGTGGCCGTGTGAACATTTTCTTCCCCAGTTTTCATGGGAAGTAGCAAGTCTTCTCGAGTCAAAAGGCGCAAGTCCAAGTGAAGTCACGAGTCATTGATGTTAAAGTCCAAGTCGAGTTGCAAGTCTTTGTACATTTTGTTGAGTCGAGTCTGAAGTCATCAAATTCATGACTCGAGTCTGACTCGATTCCAAGTCACATGACTCGAGTCCACACCTCTGCCACTACCTCTTCATCTTTCGTCAAGTGGCAGTCCAACTCCAGCATGTCTGTGCCAAGATCCACGGCGCTGCATGGACAAATTGTATTGATCACTCCAACGACTTTTATCACAATAGAATCATAGAGCAGTTCATCTCTCAATCCATCAACAAATCAACCAGAGACAACCGCAGGAGTATCATGTGAGGCTTTGACATGAACAGTTATCTAAGGCATCGCAGCCTGTGTGGATTTAAACAGACAAAGACAGACGGGCAAAACAGACAGTGGTCACAAACAAAGGTCAGATGACACAAACTGCCCACAATCACATGCACAAGCACCAGTTCTGTTTCACAGATGCACACAAACACCAAAGAAATAACTTTGTCATTGTGAATAAGGTTTTTTCTCACTGCTTGAAAGCTGCCATGGTGTTTTCCAGGTTTTCACCTGCTCCTGCAATGAAAAAAGTAAAACACTAAGCGTGGTACAGTGTTTTCTCTAAGTTAGCGCTTCACAGCTGAAACATAGCCCTCGGCCTACTGTAGCGTACCAGACAATAAACCAATGAAATTGTCTGACAGTAATAATACATGGCATTCTAACAAAAACATGCAAATAAATGTATTAACAAAGTGTTAACCAGAGGTGGATGACCTATGCTGACTTCGTAAGTGATAAAAGTTGTCAAAATATCTTATTAGCAAAAAAGCAAATACACATAACGTATACTCAGAAGTTACAACTGTGTTTAAATGTTAAATTATGATGATACAGACAAAATATAATAGAAGATTATAGCCACTGCATTGGCACAGACATGAGCATGAGGCTCAAGATGGAAATTACACCTAATCTTCATATTCATAAAGAAACCTGAATAATATTAAGTTTTGTGAGGAACTGTCCATACATTTGCAAAGCACCCATTATAATTGATGGGAATTTTGACAGAAAGACAAAAAAAAAAATGAAAACATGATAAATGCTGAACTCAGACTTACCGCTGCGATGGGAAATGTGCCTGCTGCGAAAAGTCTCCCGCTTCTTCCGGTGCAAAAGATTTGGGCATTTCAGCAGCAGGGCAGAGGTGAGCACGTAGCCCGTTACCGTTGACAGGACATACAGAGCAGCACACATCTCCTCTCTGTCGTCTGGAAACACAACCCACTCAGTAAATATCTACAGTGAACAGGATTTTAATAGACTCACATTTTTGCAATTCAATAATCACTAAATCAAATTTAAAATCAAAGTTAAGTCTTAAGGCTGCTGACCTGACCAACAGCCCAAACCCCATTATTACATGTATTGATATAAATGGAGATAATCATGTCTTAAACTGTAACTAGAATAATTCATACTGTACAATTCAATTCAATTCAGTTTATTTTGTATAGCCCAAAATCACAAATACAAATTTGCCTCTAAGGGCTTCACAATCTGTACACATACGACATCCCTGTCCCGGAACCTCACATCGGATCAGGAAAAACTCCCTCTAGAAAACAAGGGTAAGAAACCTGAGGGAGAGCAACAGAGGAGGATCCCTCTCCCCGGATGGACAGATGCAATAGATGTCATGTGTACAGAATCAGCATAACAGAGTTACAGCACATTCAATGGATGTCACAGAAATTATTCATGAGTAGTAGGCATGGCCACGACCCAGATGACTGTGATCCATGACAGCAGACGGAGGTAAAGATGAAGGGCATCAGCAGGGCCGCCATGGAAGGGAACAGGACCCGCTTCAGACAGCCACGATCCATGGACGCTTGAGGAGAGGAAGCACAGAGGCTCCCGAGAGGAAGTAGAGTTAGTAATGAGCATTAAAGAGACATTCATTAATTTATCTATAAGTATAGAGAGGAGAAAAATGAGAGCGAGAAGAAGATATAAATCCCTCGGTGTTTCCCCAAGGCGCTCCCCGGAAACACAAGTCCATAGGAGCACCCCAGGAGCACCTGAGGAAGGGAAGAGGAGGAGAGAGAGAGGCCAGGAGAGAGGAGCTCATTGTATCCTAAAATGTTCCCCAGCAGTCTAAGCCTATGGCAGCATATCTAGGGGCTGGACCCTAGGTCCGCTGAGCCAGCCCTAACCATACGTACTGTCAAAGAGAAAAGTCTTAAGTCTTCTCTTAAATGAGTTGACTGTGTCTGCTCCCCGAACCGAAAGTGGAAGCTGGTTCCACAGAAAGGGAGCTTGATAACTGAAGGCTCTGGCCCCCATCCTACTTTTTAAGACTCTAGGAACCACAAGTAGCCCCGCATTCATTGAGCGCAGCTCTCTGGTGGGACAATATGGTGCTATAAGCTCCCTAAGATATGATGGTGCATTACCATTTAAGGCTTTATATGTAAGAAGAAGGACTTTAAATGCAATTCTCTGTCTTACAGGAAGCCAGTGGAGATCAACCAATACAGGAGTAATGTGATCTCTCCTCTTAACTCTCGCTAGCACACGGGCTGCAGCATTCTGTATCAACTGTAGAGACCTGAGAGACCCAGCAGAGCAGCCCGATAATACAGAGTTACAGTAGTCCAGTCTTGAGGTAACAAATGCGTGGATCAATGTTTCTGCATCCCTTCGAGACAGGATGTGCCGGATCTTTGCGATGTTGCGTAGGTGGAAAAAGGCAGTCCTTGAGATCTGTTTCACGTGGGAACCGAAGGACAAGTCTTGGTCAAAGACAACTCCCAGGTTCCTCACGGTTGTGGTTGACGCCAGTGCAATGCCATCAAGAGAAACAATATCATTAGATAATTGATTTCTCAGTGGCTCTGGGCCAAGCAAAATAACCTCAGTCTTGTCCGAGTTCAGCATCAGGAAGTTGCAGGTCATCCAGGTTTGTATGTCTTTAAGACATGCTTGAAGTTTAGCCACCTGGCTGGTTTCATCTGGCTTGATCGATATATATAGCTGGGTATCATCGGCGTAGAAATGAAATTTTATTGAGTGTTTCCTGATAATATTGCCTAACGGAAGCATATAAAGGGTGAACAAAATTGGACCAAGGACGGAGCCCTGTGGTACCCCATTTTTAACACCCGTGCTCACCGAGGCCACATCATTTACATATACAAACTGAGATCGATCTGATAGATACGATCCAAACCAGCTTAGTGCTGTACCCCTAATACCAATCAACTGTTCTAGCCTTTCTAATAAAATGTCATGGTCAATGGTGTCGAATGCTGCACTAAGGTCTAACAGAACTAAAACGGTTACAAGTCCCCTATCTGATGCAACTAAAAGGTCGTTCGTAATTGTCACTAAAGCTGTCTCTGTGCTATGGTGCTTTCTAAATCCGGACTGAAAGTCCTCAAATAAACTATTGCTATCTAAAAAGTCACATAACTGATTTGTAACTACTTTCTCCAGAATTTTAGACAGGAAGGGCAGGTTAGAGATAGGTCTATAGTTAGCCAACACTTCTGGATCGAGAGTTGGCTTCTTGAGTAGAGGTTTAATTACAGCCATTTTGAACGACTGTGGCACATAACCAGTTAGTAAAGAACCGTTAATAATATCCAGCAAAGAGGTGCCAACCAAGGGCAACACCTCCTTCAGCAATGTCGTTGGGATGGGGTCCAGGAGACAGGTAGACGATTTGGAAGCCGAAACGGTTGAAGACAGTTGGTCCAGGCTTATGGGGAGAAAGCCATCCAAACACACATCAGGGCCCACAGCCGCCGCCGCCGAGGCCAGTCCACTTGAGGATAAACAGCCAGTAGCTGGGGGCAGGAGATCGCCAATCCTGCCTCTGATGGCCAGAATCTTGTCATTGAAGAAGGTCATGAAGTCATCACTGCTGAGGTCCGTAGGAATACACGGCTTCACAGAGCTGTGACTCTCCGTTAGCCTGGCCACAGTACTGAACAGAAACCTGGGGTTGTTCTTGTTCCTCTCTATTACTGATGAATAGTAGGCTCCTCTGGCATTACGGAGGGCCTTCTTGTAGGTGGTCAGACTGTCCCGCCAGTCTGACCACCAACAAATTATGAAGAATTATTCACCAATTATCAAAATTAACTAACCATATACTATCTGTGTGACAGGACTAGTTTCTACCAGTCAATTATTAGATGAATGGCACAAACTGAGGATGTGGGATTTTCATGTTGTGAACTCTCGACCATATTATTCAATAAAGCCACAGACAGCTTATTTTAACTCCTCAAAATATTTACATTTCAGCTTGTCTCATGCCTGTATCTCCTCAGTGCCCTTGTTATTGTGAGTGGAGAGTTTGAGCTGCCTTTGAGAAATGGTTTCCGTTCAAGTTATATACTGACGACGTAACATTGACGGTTCTTTCTTAATACACAGTTACAATAACTAATAACTTTCAATGACTTGAACCAGTTTACTGACGACAGCCTTCTAGCTAATTTGGCTAACGTTAGCTGAGCTCGGGTCGATGTCATGAGATTAAATCTTACCTTTTTCATCAAGTTATTTTGTTTTTTCTTTCTGTCTTTGCGTCGACTAATCTAAATAAAACCAGTGTGAGTTAGTTGGTGTCCAGGAATCTGTAAAGCAAGGTACTATGTGTCAACCTCACCTCTCGTCCGCAGCTGCTTCTGTCAAAACATTTACCGGTCGCTGTCAGTGGTAGGCGCATGCGCAGGACTGTGTTGAGGGCAAAGGCAAAAACGACGGCACTTCCGCCCGAATATTCCAGAATAAAAGCGATATTTCGACAAATGTTTTCTACCGAAAATCATTTGTTTGTATGTTTGATGATACATCGCATGTCCGCAAAAGCATATAGGTGCAGTAATATTTTGACATAAAAAAAGATTTATTAATTTCCCAAAGAAACTATACAGAATTCGGTTGAAATGAAAGCTTCTTTAAGTTCATGTTAAAGAAAATGACTCATACTTACATATAGTATAGCCCTATCTGCTGTGCAGACCTGTGTATATTTGTGGATTAATTGTAAAGTACCAGACAGCACTAACCGCAGGGCACACCCCAAGGCACTATCATTATGTATGTTTACTGCAGTGGCGGGCCTTGCATTTTCTACCTAGGCCTGCTGTCTGATATTGTATACATAAATACATGCATGTTGGGATGTTGCGTCATTAACGGACATGAAGTACACATTAACAAGAACAAATCCATTAGAACCAGTTGTGGAAGTTGCATTTAAACTCAAAAGGCAATTCCTCAAGTTGAGTACACAAGTGCGTGTCACTCGTTTATTTTCACGGCTCAACTCCTCAAGGAAAACAGGATGGCGCTGCCCGGTAAATTCACAAGCATGGAGCTGACGTCATCAACAACAGAATATTTAAAGGGACCACGATCCCGAAACAGTCGTACGTACATGAATAATACATTACTTAAATAACTGCATGAAACAACAGTGTGTAGAACCACACTAAGAACAAGGGTGAATTATGAAGTCACATTCACTACACACGTCCCCCCAGAATTCACCATAGAAGAAAACAATCAACGGCGAGGTGGCCGTATTAACCGGCCAGAACGGCTGTGTTTAACAGGGGAACGAGGATACACTACCGTGGCAGGTGTACCACCATGACACGGGTGTGGGGCATGGAGTGTGGGAGTTTTGGGAGGGAGGGGAGCAGGGGGCAGAGTCGGAGGACGCCCACGTCGTGGGGGCCGGGCTAATTCAATGGGCCTAGCAACGTCCAAATGGGCTGGTTTGAGGCGGTCAATGGAGAGTCGCTCCGGTTTACCACCCATGTCCACCACAAAATGTTTGTCTCCCGTCTCCAAAACACGGAATGGGCCCTCGTAGGGCGGACGTAGTGGCCCCCTGTGAGCGTCGTGGCGAATAAAAACGTATTCAGCCGTCTGAAGCCCAGCAGGGATGTGCGACTGAGGGAGGCCGTGACGGGAAGTAGGGACAGGTGCGAAAAGCCTTGCATTGTCCAGTAGCGTGGCCCGCTGGAGAGTCGCAGACCAGGGAACGGTGGAGGCAGGCACAAAATCCCCTGGAACCCGCAGTGGCTGGCCATAGACCAGCTCCGCGGATGAGGACTGTAGGTCTTCCTTCGGTGCAGTCCTGATGCCAAGCATCACTTGTCGACCCAGTTGCTGTCTTTGAGGCCGGCACGAAGAGAAGCCTTCATCGACCTGTGGAATCGCTCACAGAGTCCATTAGCCTGCGGGTGGTATGCAGTCGTGCGGTGGAGTTTCGCTCCGAGGCTCTGGGCCACCGCGTTCCACAGTTCAGATGTGAACTGCGCGCCCCGGTCCGAGGATATGTCCGAAGGGGTGCCGAAACGGGCAACCCAAGTGCCGATAAATGCCCGTGTCATTTCGGCAGATGCCAACGATGTCAGTGGCACAACCTCGGGCCAACGGGTGGTCCTGTCAACCATGGTCAACAGGTAGGTGAAACCATGAGAGGAGGGCAGAGGGCCGACCAGATCCACGTTAACATGGTCAAACCGCCTCTCTGGCACCGGGAACAACTCTAACGGGGCTTTAGTGTGGCGGTGTACTTTGGCCCGCTGGCACTCAAGGCAAGTGGTAGCCCAGTTTCTTACGTCCTTTTTGAGGCCGTGCCAAACAAACTTTGCCGCCACCAGCCTCTGTGACGCTTTCGAACCAGGGTGTGAGAGACCATGGATGGCATCAAAGACGCGTCGTCTCCACGCCGTGGGAACGATCGGCCGAGGACTGCCTGTGGAGACGTCACACATGAGTGTGGTGTCGGCTTCACCAAAAACCACATCCTCTATTGTCAAACCTGTAGTCGAGGTCCTCAGGGTGTGCACGTCTGGGTCTGTGGTGATCCGCTGCCATACGGCTGTAATCCAGACCAAGATGGACTGCCCCTGCCACAGCCCGTGACAGGCAGTCCGCCACTTGGTTGTCCTTACCGGCTACGTGCTGTAAATCCGTGGTGAACTCGGAAATGTAGGACAGATGACGTTGCTGGCGGGCGGACCACGGCTCGGCCACCTTGGCCATGGCGAAAACCAGCGGCTTGTGGTCGACAAAGGCAGTGAAGTGTCGACCTTCCAGCAGGAAATGAAAGTGTCTGATGGCGAGGTAGAGACCCAGCAGCTCCCGGTCGAACGTGCTGTACTTACGCTCGTTAGCGCGCAGCTGCCGGCTGAAGAAAGTGAGCGGCTGCCAGGCCCCGCCTACCCACTGCTCGTAGACGGCACCGACAGCGTAGTCCGAGGCGTCCGAGGTGATGGCGATGGAGGCTGTGGCTGAAGGATGTGCCAGCATGGTGGCCTGCGCCAGGGCTGCCTTAGTGTCCGCAAAAGCCTTGTCCCTGCCCTCAGTCCAGTCCACCACGTGCGTGGGCTTACCTTTCAAGGCCTCGTGCAGGGGCAGCATGAGCTGAGCGGCTCGAGGGATGAAACGGTGGTAAAAGTTCACCATGCCAAGGAACTCCTGCAGGGCTTTCACGGTGAGCGGGCGTGGAAACTGTGCGACCGCCTCCACCTTTGATGGGAGAGGGACTGCACCGTCCTTGGTGACTCTGTGTCCCAGGAAGTCAATGGTGGAGAGACCAAACTGGCACTTGGCAGGATTAACAATCAGGCCATGTTGGTTGAGCCGCTCGAAAAGTGCTCGGAGGTGCGACAGGTGCTGAGATGTGGACGCGCTCGCCACCAGAATGTCGTCCAAATACACAAAAAGAAAAGGCAGGTCACGTAACACAGAGTCCATGAGGCGCTGAAAAGATTGGGCTGAGTTCTTAAGGCCGAACGGCATCCTTAAGAACTCAAAAAGACCAAACGGCGTAATCACTGCTGTTTTTGGAATGTCCAGTGGGTGCATGGGCACCTGATGATAGCCCCGGACGAGGTCTACCTTAGAAAAAATCACCATACCGGCCAGGTGTGCTGAAAAATCCTGTATGTTCGGGACTGGGTATCGGTCAGGTGTCGTTGCCTCATTAAGCCGCCGGTAGTCGCCACATGGGCGCCAGCCGCCACCGGGTTTGGGGACGATGTGAAGGGGTGACGCCCACGGGCTGTCGGATTGGCGGACTATGCCGAGGCGTTCCATGTTGGAAAACTCAGCCTTAGCAACGGCGAGCTTGGTCGGGTCGAGGCGCCGAGCACGGGCGTAGACGGGTGGACCAGTAGTGTCGATATGGTGCTCCACACCATGTTTCACGGCAGACGCAGAGAAAGTGGGCTGAGTGAGTGCTGGAAAATCAGCCAGTAAACGGTGGAAGTCATCCGATGGGGAGAGCATGCTAGACAGTCGTATGGAGTCAGCCCCGCTGAGCGTGCACGTATAAGAACAGAACGTGACCGCGTCGATCAAACGGCGGTTCTTAACATCCACCAACAGTCCATGCGCACACAAAAAATCAGCGCCAAGGAGGGGAACGGCGACTTTTGCCGTGACAAAATCCCAGCCAAACCGATGCCCTCCGAAACACAACTCAATGTACCTTATTCCATACGTGCGGATGGGGGTCCCATTAGCAGCTTCCATCGGGGGGCCATGGCTGTCGGTTACCATGTCCAAACGGGATGCAGGCAGGACGCTCCTCTGTGCACCCGTGTCGCACAGGAAACGTCGTCCGGAGATGCTGTCACGGATAAAAAGCAGCCTGCCTACGCGGCCGACACTCATGGCCACTAATGAGAGCCGGCCCTGGCGTTTCCCAACCCGTCGAAACTGCACGGCGAGCGGCATTTAAGAGCCTTCGGTCCAAACTTCTCGTGATAGAAGCACAAGCCTGAAGAAGACAGCTGGGGTCCTGAAGTCTGCCGACGACCTGAAGACTGCTGCCGACGAGAAGAGGTTGTTGCGACAAGGGTGGAATCCTCCGTTGTCACCGGCGCGACGTGCGCGGGAAGAAGCGCGGCCATGACACAGTGTCCCTGACTTGCCAGGAAAAATGTATCAGCCTCTTCAGCCAGTTGTCGACAGTCAGTGATTGTGGTGTTGGCCAATGCAGCTCTGACTTGGGAAGGCAGCTGACGCAGGAAGAGTTGGATGAAAAGAAAATCGGGTCTGTGCTCACCCAGGAGATCCAGCATACGGTCCATGAGCTCAGACGGTTTGCTATCACCCAGTCCTTGGAGGGAGAAAAGCCTGCTAGCTCTCTCCGCGTCGGACAGTTCAAAAGTCTTTAACAGGTGAGCTTTGAGCGCTGCATATTTCTCCGTAGTTGGAGGATGTTTAAGGAGATTCACCACTCTGGTCGCTGTTGAGTTACCGAGAGCTGACACAACGTAGTAGTACTGTGTTGTATCCGTGGTTATCTCCCGCAACGCGAACTGCGCTTCAGTCTGGGCAAACCATGCCGACGCTGACGATTCCCAGAATTCGGGGAGTTTGAGGGTGACAGCGTTCGCGGCCATGGTCGAGTCGTGTTTGTGAATACGTCAAGCAAACGGACGTCGGGGTCACCAGTGTGGAAGTTGCATTTAAACTCAAAAGGCAATTCCTCAAGTTGAGTACACAATTGCGTGTCACTCGTTTATTTTCACGGCTCAACTCCTCAAGGAAAACAGGATGGCGCTGCCCGGTAAATTCACAAGCATGGAGCTGACGTCATCAACAACAGAATATTTAAAGGGACCACGATCCCGAAACAGTCGTACGTACATGAATAATACATTACTTAAATAACTGCATGAAACAACAGTGTGTAGAACCACACTAAGAACAAGGGTGAATTAAGTCACATTCACTACACAGTCATGATTAATTATACAAAATCATGACAAAACAATTCAACAAAACTGCGATATTGATTCAAAGAAACAATACTGGTGACGGTGTTGGCTCAGAGGGAAATGAAGCTCTAGCGTAAGTTCAGATAGGAAGACAATCCCCACACGCTAGGCTCGTACTGCTCCCTCACCACCGTCAGAAGAGTCTTAGGCTGCAGTCAAATAGTCAAAAAATTACCTCCTAACTATTCCTAACCACTTTTCCTTGACCTCTGTGGAAAACGTGTGAAAATATAAATCATGATATTCGTTATGTCATTGTACATTCTTGTCTATGCAACCAGTTTTGGTCGCTCAGGGTCAGAATAATAAGAATGCTATCATGGAGTCAGAGAGGTCCCTGAGTGTTTAGACTAGTTACACGCCCGAGCACCGCCACAACACCCACATCTGTTATTATTATGTTAGACCAGCTGCAGAAGACCGGCCTTGGACGCCCAGTCTTGTGAGATGGGGAGGATATGTGTCTTTCCTCCCCGTTGACAGGTTATAGCCAATTAGATGCTAGGATGATGTGATGAAACCTGTGACGAAGAATCTATGTATAAAACCACCGGGCTTCCGGTTGAGAAAGAGTTCTGTTTTGATCTCAACCTGCGTGTTGACGAAACGAATCCCTGCTCTTGCAATTGCAGCGCTCGTACTTTGATTGTGACCAGAGAAATAAACCTACCAAATGAGAGAAGTTGTTCGGCTGAATTCTTCCGGAGTTTCTACCAGGCATCCAATATAGAATATGCTAACAATTTGGTGACCCCGAACGTTGGTTGTTTGACCTGGGTAAAGAGAAAGAGCGGTGACGACGTCCGTTGCCCGGACCCCCTGCCGAGGGTCGGCGGCTGTTTGGCGGTTGACAACGAGGGCCCTTATAAAGAACAGGTGAGCAGGCAACCTTTTATTCAAATGAATAGAATGTCTGTGATTGGATAAACTAAATTGTGTTGTCAACAATTGAATGAGTCTCTGCCCATAGTTTAGAAATAGTTAAAACATGGTACCTGGTCACAAGTAAAGTAAAAGCACATATTTCCACTGATGTTTATGATGTTGTGTTGAGTAAGGAAAGAGAATAAGTGTCCACAGGGTTAGGGATTTAGTTAATACGAATAAAGAGTTTAAATAGGACAAAGGGATGCTCTTTGGAGCTACCGGAGGTCGACTCTTAGTCGGTAGAAATCCAAGTTGAAATCTGTGTGATACATTGATACCTCTGGTAACTGAAGTCACGGAGCGATATAGCGATGATGGTGACGGTCAGTTTAGGATTTTGGATAATGCCGCTGTGGTAGCGATGTCGCAAGAGGCGAAGATAAGGACACAGGGAAAGATTTGTTGTGTTTCATGAAATGTGTGGGTGGGTTTTGTAAGTCTTGGTGATTTGACGAAACCTGAAACCGGGTGTATCAGAACACGAACGTGGACTGAAAATTCCTCGGGAGAAGGTGTTCGACCAGACTGCATATCTGTGGGGCATTGAAGGGGAATAAAAGGGAAAATCATAGTCTATGGTACTAAGGAGCGAGGAGAAATAAAACAATATTTGTGGACTGGTGTTAGAAACCCCAGCGATCGAGCGCTGTATCCCTCTGATACAGTAGAAGCTTCTCGTTCGAGTTCACTGTATTGGGTATTGCAGCCTTTCTCCTGAGCTTCAAGGATACGTGTGGATAAATTAATAAAATAAACTGTTGAAGATGGGAAGAACGGGGAAAACCATCGAGGTGTGGAAGGGATGCCCGGAAGGTACATTAGGGCATGCCTTGTTGAGAACGTATGAGAGGGTAAGACGCAAGAGGCAGATAGAGGGAGTGTAGCGAAGAGATATGTGCAGTGGACAGAAAGTATGAGAGAGAGAGGCATGCTGGAAGGGGAGAGAACTCCCCAACCGACATGCCAGGGACTGGTAAGCCATCTGAGCATGGCTAGAAAGGGAAGAGAGCAATCACAGCTGGTACTAGCAGCAACAGGGAAAGGTAGCGGAAAGGAGAAGAAAAGTTTGGAGCAAGCAGAAGAGTTTTTGACCGATTGTAATTATTTCCTGGGGGAAATGAATGCAGTTGTGACAGAAGGGGGCGCTCTCACAGGCTTCAGCACACCCTTTGTCTATAAACACTAATCATGGGGGAGCGGCCCTCCTATAAAAGGACGGGGTTTTCCCCCCGGACATTATGCGGATGTTCCGGTCGGCTGGACTTCCGCCCTAATGGAGATTCTCTTAGGCTCCCCGCCTCCTCCTGCACCCGAGACTCATTTGTAGATCGGCGATTGCCATCAGGTACGCCGTCATCCGGCTCCTTATCTTTTCCCGGGACATACTGGAATGTTTGCCTGATCGGGGACGGTTGGCCGAGTCGGCGGAACGCTGCCACCAAGCGCGTAATATTATCTGGCTCGGAACGCTGCTGTTTTGCCTGCGTCGTGTTGCACTACACGTGTTTTGTTTACGTGCTTTCCTTACGGCGGTCGTGTCTACGCTGTGTGTGTGTGTTGCCTACGTGCTTTTACACCCAGGACTGTTCTGGTGACCGATCCTGCGGACGTGGGACCCACCCAGCACGAACCTCCCTCGTCGGGTGTGTGACGCCATCACCCCGGAGTCGACAGCATATCTCCACTCGCTGGCACTTGGTTACTGTGTTTTATACTCGTTAACCCTGTTTCTCTTGGTTTATTTCTTATTTGTCTTTTGTTAATTTTGGTTATTGGTTGGTTTTGTTCTTTTTGTTTATGCCACCAGAGCCCGATTTTAAATTGTATTTCTCATGTGTTTGTAGGCACGGCGAGACCAAGGCGGTGGGAGTGGTGCCTCCGGGTGTTGGGATCTCCTTTTGTGTGTGTGGTGTTTTAGGTTACCCTCGGCCTGGATCCTCACGTGCGGCTGTGTGTGTGTGTGCGTGTGTAAGCCAGCACGTGTGATCGGGGTGCTTCCTTTCCTGAGACCCTCATCCGGTAGGTCCACGTCACCCCAAGACATTGGTCAAGTCGAGTCCCGCTCTGCACTCTTAGATTTCTATTTTTATTAAGCGCTCCCCTTTTATCGATATTGTGTATTTTAGCGATTACCTCAGATTATTGTTATAATAAAGATTGTTTCTATTTGAATTGGAACCACGTCTCCGCCTAATTCAGTACAAATAACCTGAGGGCCCTCGGGGGCTGTGAGATTGTGGGCTCCACCCTACTACTCTCACCACTTATTTGGCGTTGTAGGCAGGATGTACTCTTTGAAAACGGAGACGTTGGTTCCATTCTTTCTTTTGTTTTGTTAAACATACATGTCATTTGCTGTATGGTGTTTAAACTGTTTTTCTTTATTGATTTGTTTTTTTTGGTATAAGGCAAAACAGCAGCCGGTTCCTCGAGTGTTTCGCGAGTCAGCGGCAGGTTCTGGTAAAGTATTCGGCTAACCTATTTTCTTTTGTTACTGTCGGGCTCTTTTGCTGCAGTAAAGCCCTCCCCTTTGACCCAGTGGTAGTAATGGCAGAAGATCTGCAAGAGTTGCGGGCCCTGATTGTTCAGTTGACCGCAGATAATGAGAGACTACGCCAGGAACAGGCTTCCAACCTCCCTGGCCCTAGTAATAGTCCCTCTACTTCTGCACTACCCTCCGCTCCGGTCACTATTAGAGGCCCTGTTACAGAGAGGCTAGTGTTTGTACCCCGAGACCGGAAATGCCCTATGTTCAGGGGTCGGTCAGGTATAGGTCTGAATGAATGGAGTGAGGAGGCGCGTGCATGTATGCGGGCACGAGGATTGTCCCCTTCCGATCAGGCATTTTTCTTGTTTGATCATTTGGAAGGAGAGGCACGTGATGAAATTAAATTTCGCCCTAGCGAAGAACGAGGGGACCTGGATAAGCTAATCGCTGCGTTACAAGAGTTGTATGGTTGCACTGAGTCATATGTAGCCTTGCAGGAGGCCTTCTTTTCTAGAAGACAACGAGAAGGGGAGACCCTACAAGACTTCTCTCTCGCTTTGCTGAGCCGCATGGAGTCTGTAAAACAGCGTGCACCAAGCGATATGCTAAATGCGGAAGTATTATTGCGAGACCAATTTGTGGAGCATGTGCTGGATGGCGCGCTCCGTCGGGACTTAAAACAGTTTATCCGGAGGAAGCCGACCGCAGCATTGCTTGAAGTCCGGGGGGAGGCCATTAGGTGGGAGCAGGAAGGCTTACCAGGCTGCATGAGAGGCCGAAGTCACTCTGTTCCCAATGCCCTTGGTATGCAGTACAGTGTCCAGAGTAGTGCTCCAGGGATGGCTAACTCGTCCCAGTTGTCTGAGTTGAGTGATATGTTGAAACAGCAGCAACAACAGATAAACCAACTTACTCAAAGCATCGCTCTTTTGCAGAACCCTCAATCGCGCACTCGTGCGCCACGGCCGGGCCCTATAATATGTAGGCGCTGTCAACAGCCTGGACATTTTGCCAGAGAGTGCAACGGGTTGCATATGCCTTATCACCCTCAGGCGCTACCGGCTTTGCCACGGCCGGGTAGGCAGTTTCCTTCAGCCCCGCCGTCGGAAAACTAGCAACCACCGGACTGCAGAGCCACAGTTCGGTTGGGCCAGTCATTGGCTCTAGATTTGTAGGAGGTAGTGCTGTGGAAGCCTCCAAGCTGGTGTCCTCGTGTCCGCATATGGTTGTGGACATGGGTGGAATTAAGGTGCCTTGCTTGGTGGACACAGGATCTATGGTGTCTACTGTCACCGAGAGTTTCTTCCTCCAGCACTTCGAGCCGTGGGGGCGAGAACGACTCCAATTGTGCCACTGGCTAGAACTCAGAGCTGCTAATGGGTTGCCCATTCCCTATATTGGTTACCTGGAATTGGAAGTGGAGCTTTGTGGCAAGTTGATGCCACGTTGTGGGGTATTAGTTGTAAAGGACACCCCTGGGGAGTTGTTACGTCCAGTCCCGGGAGTGTTGGGGATGAACGTGATGCGCAGGTGCTACCAAGAGCTCTTTGGGCAGCATGGCCGGGCCTTGTTTGATGTCCCTCCCGTGTCAGGCGCACCAGAGTCTCTCTTGGAGGCCCTGCAAGAGTGTCATCAGGCCAGGGTGCAGGCCCCATGGGGAATTCCAGGTAAAGTAAAGATCCGGGGTAAGAAGGTTTGTCGCATTCAGGGCGGCACCATGCAAGTAGTAGCGGCGACGTGTGCAGAGCAGTGCTCTGGGGCCACGGTGTTGTTTGAACCCCTTGAGACTGGGTTGCCCGCTGGACTGCTTGCGTCCTCTGCTTTGGTTCGGGTGATACGAGGCACCGCCTACATACCGATTGTCAATGTGGGCACCACCGAGGTGTTACTTTATCCTCGTACCATCGTAGGCACTGTGGATACTGTTAATGTTGTCAGTCTGCCCACAGGAGTCACCGAGAAGCCATCTGGTGTAGCCACCGTGGCATCACAGTCCACGCTTCCCTCGGTGACTGACCAGCTGGCGGCCATGGACTTGTCTTCCTTGTCCGCCGAGGAGCAGGAGCAGGTGAGGTCCCTTCTGGGGAGGTACACCTCAGTATTTTCTGCTTATGAAGAGGATTTGGGTTGTACTAATTTGATAGCCCATGACATTCCGCTCTTAGATGCCGGTCCAGTGAGACAACGCTATAGGTATATCCCGCCCTCAGAGTATGAGGTAGTAAAAGAGCATATTAATCAGCTACTGGAGAAGCAGGTGATCAGGGAGAGTAGTAGCCCCTATGCTTCCCCGATCGTTTTGGTAAAGAAGAAGGATGGTAGTCTGCGCTTGTGCGTAGACTACCGCCAACTTAACAGCAAGACCAGGAAAGATGCCTTCCTGTTACCTCGTATCGAGGAATCGCTGGATGCGCTGACCGGTGCCCACTGGTTCACCACCATGGACCTGGCCAGTGGGTACAACCAGGTTCCAATGGCTGAACAAGATAGATACAAGACCGCATTTTGCACCCCATTTGGTTTGTTTGAGTGGAACCGCATGCCCTTTGGGCTCTGCAACGCCCCGGGCACCTTCCAGCGGTTAATGCAACGCCTATTTGGCGACCAACAGTGTCAATCCCTACTCCTCTACCTTGATGACATTGTGGTTTTCTCTTCCTCAGTGGCGCAACATCTGGAGAGGCTGGAGGTAGTGCTGGGTCGGCTGCAGCAGGAGGGTCTTAAGGCGAAGCTCTCCAAGTGTGCGTTTTTCCAGAAGGAAGTGAGTTACCTGGGTCATGTCATTTCAGACCAGGGTGTTTCCACCGACCCGAGTAAGATCAAGGTGGTGGCTAATTGGCAGACTCCTGCCACGGTCTCGGAGCTGCGATCGTTTTTGGGGTTTGCCAGCTACTATCGTCGTTTTGTAGAGGGCTTTGCCAAGCTGGCAGCCCCCCTTCATAAGCTGGTGGCTGAGCTGGGAGGCACCAAGGCCAGGAGGAAGGCCAAGTCAGAGGTTCAGGAAAGGTGGACGGAGGCGTGTCAGCGTAGCTTTGAGGCGTTAAAAGTTAAACTTACCTCCGCCCCTGTCCTGGCTTATGCTGACTTCTCCTTGCCTTTCATCCTTGAGGTAGATGCGAGCTTTGGCGGGCTGGGTGCGGTGCTCTCCCAGGAACAGGGCGGTAAAGTTAGACCGATAGCATATGCCAGTCGAGGTCTGAAACCCACTGAGCGCAATATGCAGAACTATAGCTCGATGAAACTCGAGTTCTTGGCGCTGAAGTGGGCTATGACTGAGAAATTCAGGGAGTATTTGCTGGGCCATAAGTGCCTCGTTTACACTGACAATAACCCCCTGAGCCACTTGTCGTCGGCAAAACTTGGCGCCACCGAACAACGGTGGGCAGCTCAACTGGCCTCTTTTGACTTCGAGTTAAAATACAGGTCGGGGAGAAGCAACCGGAATGCTGACGCCCTCTCCCGGCAGTATCCCCCGGGGGAGCAGGACATGGAAGCCATGGTCCCGGGAACCTTGCTTCCAGAACCATTACAGCGGGCCTTGCAGCTGGGAAGGGTTGAGGCAACCCAAGCTGCTGTCACTGTTTTGCCTAATCGAACCCTGTCTGACTTGTGTTCTCTCCAGCAGGCTGACCCCGTTATTCAGGAAGTTGTGGGTTTCTGGAGACAGGAGCAGCGCCCTACACAGGAGGAGCGGAAGCGGTTATCTCAGCCCGCATTGGTGTTGCTCCGGCAGTGGGACCGTCTGGTTGAGCAGAATGGGGTCCTTTGTCGTCGGGTTTTCCGCCCTGATGGTGCTGCAGCGACATTCCAACTGCTTCTTCCAGCTGCTTTGGAAAATGAGGTGCTCACGGGGGTTCACCAGGAGCACGGCCATCAAGGCGTGGAAAGAACACTGGAGCTCTTGCGAGCTCGCTGTTACTGGCCAGGTATGTCTTCTGCTGTGGCCAACTGGTGTCAGGCATGTGAAAGATGCCAAATGGCCAAAGACACGCAGCCAGCTATTCGCAGCTACTTAGGTCATTTATTGGCCTCACGGCCTAATGAGATTGTAGCCATTGACTACACTCTGTTGGAACCTGCTCATAATGGGCTGGAAAATGTTTTGGTAATGACAGATGTTTTCAGCAAATACACCATGGCTATTCCCACCCGGGACCAACAGGCCTCTACAGTGGCCCAGGTTTTGGTCGCCGAGTGGTTCTATAAATTTGGTGTCCCTGCCCGTATACACTCGGATCAGGGCCGCAACTTTGAAAGCTCTCTGATCCAGCAGCTGTGCGGCCTTTACGGGATTGAAAAGTCTCGTACCACCGCATACCATCCGGCTGGTAATGGGCAGTGCGAGCGCTTCAATAGAACTCTCCACAACCTACTGCGTACCTTACCAGTCTCTCGCAAGAGAGATTGGAATGCCTGTTTGCCGCAGGTATTGTACTGTTATAACACCACTCCCCATCAGGCAACAGGCGAATCTCCCTTCTTCCTTATGTTTGGTCAGGAACCTAGGCTGCCGGTCGATTTCTTGTTGGGCCGAGTGCCGGACCCGGTTGGAGGAAGCATCCACGAGTGGGTCCAGGAGCACCGAACTCGGCTACAGGTAGCCTTCGACGGGGCTAGAGAGAGGCTGAGGTTAGCGGCCGAGCGCCGAAAGAGGACCTATGACCAGCATGTTCGAAGTGCCCCCTTGACGACCGGACAGCTGGTGGTGTTGCGTGAGTATAGCACGAGGGGACGTCACAAAATCCAGGATTTGTGGGGCCCTGTGGTGCATCGAGTCTTGAGGGTACCGACGGATGGAGGCCCAGTGTATACTGTTGCACCGGTGGACGATCGCAGTAAAATCAAGCGAGTCCATCGTAACCGGCTAAAGGCACTGGTGGGCACGGACCCTCCAGGTCGTGTTTCCAACAGTGGCCCATGTCCTAGGGACATGCTACCCTCGGAGGGTGAGTCATCCTTTGAGAATGATTTGGTGATGATCCGGCAGCAGCAGAGCCCTTCAGTAACACCCACCACCCTGCGGCGGTTGTCCCCACCCTTGGACCCTGATTCGGTAGTGCCCATTGCTGTGGGGGCAGCTCAACCATCAGCCTCCGGGGTTGGCCGACCGTCTGGGCACCCGGCAGGTGGTGGGGTGGCCCTACGTCGGACTGCACGGCCGACTGCTGGTCACCATTCGAATAAGCATCACCTTCCTAGATCAGTGGAGCGAATTGCCGACAGGGCTGAGGATCCCCCTGGTCCAGCTGCCAATGCCATATTTGCTGTGTTCAGGCCCTGGAGTTAGTTTATTGTATTGTTGGTTTTGCCTGCTTTATCGCCGGGGCGACGATTTAAGACGAGGGGGTGGAATGTGACAGAAGGGGGCGCTCTCACAGGCTTCAGCACACCCTTTGTCTATAAACACTAATCATGGGGGAGCGGCCCTCCTATAAAAGGACGGGGTTTTCCCCCCGGACATTATGCGGATGTTCCGGTCGGCTGGACTTCCGCCCTAATGGAGATTCTCTTGGGCTCCCCGCCTCCTCCTGCACCCGAGACTCATTTGTAGATCGGCGATTGCCATCAGGTACGCCGTCATCCGGCTCCTTATCTTTTCCCGGGACATACTGGAATGTTTGCCTGATCGGGGACGGTTGGCCGAGTCGGCGGAACGCTGCCACCAAGCGCGTAATATTATCTGGCTCGGAACGCTGCTGTTTTGCCTGCGTCGTGTTGCACTACACGTGTTTTGTTTACGTGCTTTCCTTACGGCGGTCGTGTCTACGCTGTGTGTGTGTTGCCTACGTGCTTTTACACCCAGGACTGTTCTGGTGACCGATCCTGCGGACGTGGGACCCACCCAGCACGAACCTCCCTCGTCGGGTGTGTGACGCCATCACCCCGGAGTCGACAGCATATCTCCACTCGCTGGCACTTGGTTACTGTGTTTTATACTCGCTAACCCTGTTTCTCTTGGTTTATTTCTTATTTGTCTTTTGTTAATTTTGGTTATTGGTTGGTTTTGTTCTTTTTGTTTATGCCACCAGAGCCCGATTTTAAATTGTATTTCTCATGTGTTTGTAGGCACGGCGAGACCAAGGCGGTGGGAGTGGTGCATCCGGGTGTTGGGATCTCCTTTTGTGTGTGTGGTGTTTTAGGTTACCCTCGGCCTGGATCCTCACGTGCGGCTGTGTGTGTGTGTGCGTGTGTAAGCCAGCACGTGTGATCGGGGTGCTTCCTTTCCTGAGACCCTCATCCGGTAGGTCCACGTCACCCCAAGACATTGGTCAAGTCGAGTCCCGCTCTGCACTCTTAGATTTCTATTTTTATTAAGCGCTCCCCTTTTATCGATATTGTGTATTTTAGCGATTACCTCAGATTATTGTTATAATAAAGATTGTTTCTATTTGAATTGGAACCACGTCTCAGCCTAATTCCGTACAAATAACCTGAGGGCCCTCGGGGGCTGTGAGATTGTGGGCTCCACCCTACTACTCTCACCACACAGTGATAATGGGTAAGATGGCAAGGCAGATGCCGCAAACAGTGAAAACAATGCTTAAAAATGACGACGAGACCCCACTTGACATATGCCCGAAAGTGCTAAGTTCAGAGCAATCGGTACCGCCTCCATGTTTGTCTAAGCCGTATGAGGAGGTTTCGCAAATGCTGATAACCGTGGCTGCACCCTCAAGGTCACACTCACCACTCGCACACACACACTCAAATCTGTTCGGAGCACACTCGCTGCCTGTACGCACACACATAAATCCGTTCCACCAAATGCCCTTAACACAAAGCAGAGGAGCTTAACCAGAACAGACACAAGTGTTGTTAGTTCATAAAGGGTTATTGGAAGTAACCGCTCAAGAGCCAGCAGAGGAGGGACAGATAGATCAGTATCTGGAGGAGACAGTGAAAATGCCTTCTTCTCCCTTCCCCCCTCCACTTTGGACGACTATCGATGAATGGGAGATGGGAGCAGAGACAAAAGAGTGTGTAGAAAGAGGGGGTCCCGCGACCGGGCCTAGACCCATAACATCCTGGACTGGGGATACAGCGAGAGGAAGAGCTAGAGGCACAGAGAGAGAGAGAGAGAGGCGGGTATCTAGAAGGGAGGTTGAGCCAGTAGGGGGAAATGCAAGGGAGAGTTTAGCGGAGGAAGAGGAAGGAGCGGAGAGTGAGGAAGAGCAGGTGGTCAGAGATAATGAAAGACAGGAAAAAGATACAAAGCGCGCTGTGACACAGCATCCAGGGCCAGGAGGGTTAAGGCGTGGTAGGGATAGGTATTATCAAAGAGGGGAAGTTAGAGGAGAAAATGTACACCAATGTGCCGACATGAATAGACCAGTTGACCGGAGGGTCACTGGAAGCACACGCAGAGAGCCCCAATGTCAGTTCCCTCTCCTGACTGCAGTAGGAGCTAATGGTAACGAAAAAACAACATACTCTCCCCTTGCGCTGGCAGACGTGTCAATGCTGAAGGAGAAGCTGCCGATAATTGAAAAAGGAGGTGCAGCTTGGATCCGAGGGTTTTTGGAGCAATGTGCGGGGAGTGTACCAGGGGTGGGAGACTTTAGGAGAATTTTTGTAGCCTGCGCCTCATTAGCGGAATTGCAGCATTTAGAGAGGATTGCGGGGACATCAGATGTGGCTGATGGGGAACCGTTAGCACACTGGGTCAGTGATTATTGGCCTGAGCTTAGATATAGGTACCCGACAAAGATAGTGACCGCAGAGCTTACAGTGGTGCCACCACTGGATGGCGAGGGAGGAGCAGCTTACTTGGGTAGGGTCAGAGGTTTATGGAACAATAATCTGGGGGAAGACCCCATTGGAGTGAACACGACTGAGGTGTTGTTCAGAGTGATAATAGTAGCATCTTTGCCGGAGGCCATACGGACCCAGCTGCAAGGGACAGTGGGGCTAGCAGGTATGAATTACAGTGACTGGGCAGCTCAGGTGTCACACCATGTTGATGTACAAAAGGACATGTGGGATAAAGATAAAACGGAGATGAATAGCGTACTGTTGCAGTTAGCTAAAGTGCAGTTGAAAGAGAGCAGAGAGAAGGTGAACCAAGCCAAAACAGAAGCAAAGCAGATGGCACAAGCTGTTGTGCAGCAGCAGATACCAGAACAAACACCTGGACCGTGGGTTCCGGTTGGTTCGTATCCAGCCCCTCAGCCGGGTCCTTATGTACCGGTCTACCAACAGCCATGGCAAGCCCAGTTTGCACCACCTCAAGCCCTGCCCCCTCAGCCATATGTCCCGCAGCAGGCGGAACAGCAGCCTAGGCATGGGGCCCCATCCTACGGAGGGTTTAGCCAACCGAGGGGATGGTGGGGAAAGAGAGGTCGGGGTGGTGGTGGTAACAGAGGCCAGTTTAGGAAGAGAAATAGTGGTTGTTTCAATTGTGGGCAGCAGGGACATTGGGCTATTTCCTGTCCTTATCCTTGTGCGCCACAGGGAGAGCCCTCTCAGTTGAGTCTGCCTCAGTACCCCCATGTTGTCCATCCCCCGCCACAGAACGCGATTACATGGCCCGAACAAACACCCTCCGCACAGCTAGGGACACAGCCACAAGGCAATAATGGTCCGTGGCATCAGGCCCCGGGTCAGACACAAATGCCATAGGGGTGCCCAGATCCGATGGCTGACGGCGACCTGTATCCAGAGCCTTTGGTAACTCTCACGATAAATGGAAGGGACTATATGTGCATGCTGGACTCAGGAGCCAGGTATTCCACAATAAATACGCCACTACCAGCTTCAAGGAATACCGTGCCAGTAATCGGTCGATCAGAAGAGTGGCCGCTATCGATAGAGGTTCCATGTAGGTGGAAATCGCTCTGTTTTGACCAATCTTTTTTGGTATCTACTGCCTGCCCAGTGAATCTGGTAGGAAGAGACATTTTGTGTGCACAAAACGTGACAATGCAGTTGACGAAAGACTGTGTTATTGTGACATTTCCTGATGGAACTCAGCAAAGGTGTGCCACACCGCGCTACAATAGTCACCAAATGATCCAACTGGAGACTAAAGAGACATTGGAGAAGGAAGCGGAGGTCTGGTGGGGGAGAGTAATTGATTATGACATTTCACCTCTGCATGATGCCATACAGCAATGGGGACCTTGGTTCAAGGTGCTGCATCCGTACTCACCGCCAGAGGACTCACAACATTGTACCTTTAACTACTCTCTGATTCAAGACGAGAATTATGAGATCCTGTGGGAAGGCCTGGAACACGAGAGTGAGGTTCATGGACACCCCACTGTGAAGGTTCGGGAGATCTATGCAGGGAAGCAAGGAGTAGCGGCGGCTGTAGAGTTGACCCCGGAGTTGCAGGTTTTGTTTGCACTCGGTGACACTTCAGCCCCACACATCACTGTGTTGGTCCAGGGAGGTGGAGAGGCGAAGAACATGGGTCCAATGGTTAAAGCAGGGGTTGATGCTACGGACTGGGTGCCCACACAGAATAAAAACATGCATTACTCCCCATCTATCGACATGTACAGAATTGCACACACATCGGAGGTCCAGTTAGGGCCAGAGACACACATGCTTAGTCGCACACATGGTAGAGAGAACACTGATCATGGGAGCACTGAGAACATGTTAGCTTTGTTTCCAGACACCTTTTGGACAAAAGGGGGAGCTGATATGGGGCTGATTGAGATGGCTCCCGTTGAAATAGAGCTAAAGCCAGGGACGATTCCAATTTATCGTTACCAGTATCCCTTAAGGATGGAACAGACTGTAGGGATTTCTAAAACGATAGAAGGGCTGTTGGAGGCAGGTGTATTGGTAAGGACGAGGTCCCCCTGGAACACACCTATTAATCCGGTCCCCAAGCCTGGAAAACCAGACTACAGGATGGTCCACGATTTGAGACCAATAAATAAAGTAGTGGTGCCAACTAACTATGACACTCCAAACCCTTATACAATGTTGAATGCTGTGGGTCCAGACAAGACTTGGTTCTCATGCATAGACTTGGCAAATGCTTTCTTCTGTGTGCCATTGGCTGAAAGTTCAAGACAGATGTTTGCATTCTCATATCAGGGGAAGCAGTACACGTACACACGCCTACCACAGGGCTATTTAGACTCGCCCTCTATATTTAACCATGTGTTAAAAGGCATTCTGATGAAACTGGAGTTACCAGTTGGAGTGGTGCTGTTGCAGTATGTGGATGACATTTTGCTAGCAGGTACCAGCTCGGAGTCCATTATGGAGGCCACAAAGGGGGTTTTGGGGTGGCTACAGGTGAATGGATTCAAGGTGTCCAAGTCAAAGTTGCAGATTGGGAGACAGAGAGTAACGTTTTTGGGAAGAATAGTATCCAGAACAGGGCAAGCTATGACTGAGGAACAGAAATCGTCGATTTTGCAGCATACAAAGCCAGGAACAGTGAGAGAGATGATGAAATTTTTAGGGTTGGTAAACTGGAGTAAGAATTTCATTGCTAATTTCTCAGAGGAAGTGTCCCCGTTGAGGAGACTTATACAGGGAGCAGGGTATCGAAATTACTCTAAACCATTGATATGGACCCAGGAGGCAGAGGCCGCGTTCATAACAATTAAACAAGCCATGGCCAGAGCGACCACGTTGCACCCACCTGACTATTCTAAGCCATTTCATCTTGATGTTGATGAAAAGGACGGATTTGTGAATTCCGTCCTGTTTCAAAAGGGGGAGAGTTGCGGGGATAGGAGAGTTCTGATGTACTACAGTGGGAAATTAGACAATGTGGAAATAGGGCACCCCACATGTGTAAGACACGTAGCGGCCATAGGGAAAGCACTGATAAAAACAGCCCATATAACGATGGAGCACCAGACTGTTGTACATTCCACACACGGAGTAGTGGCGTTTCTACAGTCAAATGCTTTCACACTCTCTGCGGCAAGGCAGGCAACTCTGCAAAGCCTTTTGACTAAGACACACATACATTTTGAGGCCTCAGCTAAAAACATGGCAACACAGATGGGCAATGGGAATGAGCATGTATGTGCAGAGGCAACAGACCATGAAATGAAGGTGTACCAGACCTTAGAAAAAGAGCCACTGACTGATCCAGACGACACCTACTACTGTGACGGCCACAGCCATCAGACACAAGACCGAGGGATGGTTGCGTCTTATGCGGTAGTGAGAAGATCATCTGAGGGTTGGGAGACAGTGCGAACAGGCATAGTTCCACAGCCAGCGTCAGCACAAACTGCAGAAGTGACAGCACTAACAGAAGCATGTAAGGCAGCGAAGGGAAAGAGAGTGAATATCTATTCAGATTCAGCATACACCCTACAAGCAGCACACATAGACCTCTGCCATTGGAGACGAAAAGGTTTTGTGACCAGTGAAGGTACGCCAGTAAAACATTTGCAACCCTTATTGGACCTCTACTATGCCTTAGGGGAACCCAAACAGGTAGCAGTGATGAAATGCAAGGGACATCAGACAGATGCCTCTGAGATAGTGAAGGGAAATAATGCGGCAGACCGAGCAGCTAAGATCACAGCAGGGTATGGACCCAAGAGCCAGATGATGCAGGGAACAGAAGAGCCAGAGAGAGGAAGATTAGACTCAGATCACATCAGAAGATTGCAGGAACAGGCAGCACCAACAGAGAAACAGGCTTGGATGGAGAAGGGAGCGAGAAAAGATGAGGAAGGCATATGGAGAAACCATGAAGGGAAAGTAGTAGCCTCCGCAGGTCTGTTGAACATGTTGTGTCAGGAAGCACATAGCAGAGGACATGGTGCAAGTGGTAGGATGGTGACATTGCTTTCTCAGAAGTGGTGGCATCCATTCATGAGGGATATAGCTAAATACTATGTCCAGACTTGTGAGATATGTTGCCAACACAACCCCAAAGTTGCACTCAAAGCCGGGTTGGGAAGCTTTCCCTCCCCAACAGCTCCTTGGAAGGAGGTAGTAATAGATTTTACAGACATGGGGACTGAGAATCGCGTTGAAGGGAAAAGATATTTGTTGGTATGTGTTGATCCATTCTCGCGGTGGGTAGAAGCTATCCCCACAAAGTCAGAGAGGGCTGCAGAGGTGGTGAAATGGTTGACAAGGGAACTCATACCCCGATTTGGCATTCCGGAAATAATAAGATCAGACAATGGCTCACATTTCTCTAACGCAGAACTACAAGAAATAGAGACGACATTTGGCATCACTCATAAGTTTGGAGCAGTATATCATCCAGCGTCTCAGGGACTGGTAGAAAGAGCAAATAGGACCATAAAAGGGGGGCTAGGGAAAGTATGCGCAGACACTAAGTTGAACTGGGTTGAGGCTCTCCCCATAGTACTGTATGGAATTAGGTCAAGTCCAAACTCTAAGTTAGGGATAAGTCCCCATGAAGTACTTACGGGTAGGAAAATGCCATGTCCACTGACCTCTACCTTGCCGACCACTGTGAGTCAGTTGCAATACCAGCATATGGAGATATCCGATTACATGAGGCGGTTGAACAATGCTGTTATGAGTATCTCTCAACAGGTGACGGAGATCCTGTCCGAAGAGCAAGAGGGGGAGGGTGCTTCCGTTGAAGTAGATGACTGGGTACTGAAGAAGGTATACAGATTCAACTGGACGGCTCCCCGCTGGGAAGGACCGTATAAGGTTGGAGAGGTAACCTCACACTGTGTGAAGGTGTGGTTGAAAGAAGATAAGATAAGTAATTGGATACACAAGACCCACTGCTGTCGAGGTCTGGCCCCTAAAGACAGAACATTGGCCCAAGTTAGGAGTGACTTGAGAGAGCTGGACGAAAGGAGTGACTTGAAAGAGCTGGACGAAATCCTGGGAGCAGGAGCCTCAGAGAAAAAGGAGGAAGTTCGTGAAGTTTGGGAAGACGAGGAGGAACCGAGGTATAACCTGAGGAGCCGGAAGGGCATAGTAAAATAAGAATAAAACCTAAACAAAATAAAGAAAAAGAAAATAGAGATAGATGTATTTCTTATCGAGATAGAAAATAGATGAAAAATAAAAATAAGGAAGGAAAATCAGGGGTTAGTAGGGGCAATAATTAATAACTATAGCTTTGATACTGGGGTATCGCGATAATGAAAACTGTTCTAGGATGTAACACGAGGGCCACTCTCCTGGTACTCTTAATCATAAGTCTCTTGGTAGGACTTCCCTTCATGTGGTGGGAACTCTATTTGAGTAAATTAGACCAATCCAAGAATGACACCACAACCTTCGCTCCACTAGTGGAGAAGGAGCCCTATCTACACAGGACTAAAAGAGCCAAGCAGGGGGATCTAGTCCCTACCATTGCAGTTAAGAATGAATCCGGAACTCAAATATTTGAAATAGATTTATGTGAAATAATTTCGTGTGGAGAGCACCCCCAGGCTTGGAGGGGGTACGATGTATATATGTGCATACCCGCGGAGACGATATGGGAACCATGGTGCCAATCATGGCAGGTGGTGGGGTGGAACTCTGGGTTTAATGGGTATAAGATGGATTTAAGGAAGGTCTTGCCTAAAGCCACGCCAGGGGTTAGAATACAGGATAAGATAACGATGGTTCGGGATCAATCTGGAAGGGGGAAGACAGGGGTGAATCCACTTCTATTCTCTGTAACTGACCTAAGAGTTTCCCCATTCCCCGATAGACCAGGTGTTCCCACGAACGGAGATCAATGGACCATGGCCATAGGGGTGGATGTATCAGGGCGGGACCCACTGGGGTTACTAAACTTTAAGATACTCCCAAAGTTGAAGTCAAGGACCACCAGCAAGTCCAGCATAGCCGTTCCTGAGGTTACTAGGATAAAGAGAATACATGTGAAATTAGCAATAGAGACTGGTTTTGAGCAGACGAATTATTGGATGGACTGGGTAACTACGGCAGCGGAAGGGGTTAAATCTCTAGATTGTGTGGTATGTGCAAATGCTAGACCTAGTACCTGGACTGTCCCATCCACCATGAGTCAGGTAGAGAATCTTGACTGTTTAATAGAGGCCCATAAACAGGAGAACCCAACTCAGCAGTGTAAAAGGTGGGACATAATATACCCAGGATCCCAGAGGGATGCAGTCCCACCGGTGTTTACCCCCATGAAAAATAAGTACACCTGTCTTACGAGGGAAAACGAGATTGGTGCTCTGGTAGGTGAGATTGAGAGAGATTGGTGCGGTACCACATTTAACGTCACTAGTTGGGAAAATGTAACAAAATTGCAGTATGCCAGGGCAGATATCTATTGGTTCTGTGGAGGAAGATGACTAATGAATGTATTGCCCTCTAATTGGCAGGGCACGTGCGCCTCTGTCTCGTTGATTGTCCCCTTTAGTGTAATTCAGATGAACGTCCAGCAGTTAGAAACCCGGGTGAGAATGGTGGGTCTGTGGAAAAGAAAGAAGAGAACTATAGACTTAGATAAGGGGTCCCCCATATATTTCGATGCAATAGGAGTGCCCAGAGGGGTCCCTAACGAATACAAGCTGGCTGACCAAATAGCTGATGGATTTGCATCCATTCTCCCGTGGATCATAGTAAATAAAAATGTAGACCGCCTGAATTATGTACATTTCAATATTCAACGCCTGACCAACCAGACTAGAGATGCCCTAGATGGAGTGCATGGACAGTTGTCTGCCACCTCCTTAATGTCTTACCAGAACCGGATGGCGCTCGATATGTTGTTGGCAGAGAAGGGAGGAGTGTGCTCTATGTTTGGCCAAACTTGTTGCACTTTTATTCCAAATAACACAGCCCCAGATGGATCTTTTACCAGGGCCTTAGAAGGTCTGAGAGCAATGTCCCACGAATTGGCAGAACACTCGGGCATAGTAAGCCCCCTTAACGATCGGTTAAATAGTATGTTCGGCAGGTGGAAGAGCGTAATTATATCTGCATTTCTCTCCATAGTCATAGCGACAGTAGTGATGTCATTATGTGGATGTTGTTGCATCCCCTGTATTAGACAGTTATGCCTGAAGTGTATCACCACAGCCGTGGACTCTAAATTGACCCCGCCATATCAGATGACTTTGTTAGAAGAGCAGGTACAGTTGTTGGAGGAGAATGATGAGAATGGTATGGTAAGATTCGACATCAATGGATCCGAAGAAGAGACTGAGTTAGAATCCCCCTTCCTGTATGAGTAACTTTGCTAATATTTGACCATATCCCATATAGCATACGCACACGCGTAGACGGCGTGAGATTGTAGGCCTAGGATGATTCTTTACTGTTTTGCTTGTGCCATATTGTGCTTATGTGCTTAGATGATGCCCGAAGGGGTAGAGGGGGTTAGCTTAGCTTCATTGTAATGTGTTCAGCCATAGTCATGAACTGACTTAGCCATGCTTGTAGTATAATATATGTATATGTTAGAGATTTCCACCCTGTGAGAGGAGTAACACACACATAGTTATGAACTGATCTAGCCACTCCGGTAGTACAATATATATGTTAAAGATTTCAACACTGTTAAATAAATAACCCACACATAGTTAGGAATGAATATAACCTGTCTAGGTAGCTGATTCATATTGTTTAGTTTACATAATGAATTATGTAAAAAGGGGGATTGAAAATATAAATCATGATATTCGTTATGTCATTGTACATTCTTGTCTATGCAACCAGTTTTGGTCGCTCAGGGTCAGAATAATAAGAATGCTATCATGGAGTCAGAGAGGTCCCTGAGTGTTTAGACTAGTTACACGCCCGAGCACCGCCACAACACCCACATCTGTTATTATTATGTTAGACCAGCTGCAGAAGACCGGCCTTGGACGCCCAGTCTTGTGAGATGGGGAGGATATGTGTCTTTCCTCCCCGTTGACAGGTTAGAGCCAATTAGATGCTAGGATGATGTGATGAAACCTGTGACGAAGAATCTATGTATAAAACCACTGGGCTTCCGGTTGAGAAAGAGTTCTGTTTTGATCTCAACCTGCGTGTTGACGAAACGAATCCCTGCTCTTGCAATTGCAGCGCTCGTACTTTGATTGTGACCAGAGAAATAAACCTACCAAATGAGAGAAGTTGTTCGGCTGAATTCTTCCGGAGTTTCTACCAGGCATCCAATATAGAATATGCTAACACGTGACAGGGTTAAGGACAGATGGTAAGGAGAATTCATGAGGTCTTAGGAAAAGACAACTGCAGTGTTTAGCAAATCTGACTCCACTTTCCCTAAACCAAGTAGTTATGACACGTGACATCAAAAGTATTACTTTATTAACGAGGTTGGAACAGAAATGAAAGAAGGAATATGAAAAAGAAAGCACAGATAGTACAAAGCTACTAAACTGTGCCTGTTCAGTTTAAAACAGGCTGAATTAAATACGTTCTCCCACTAACATTGTCTCATATAGCTTTATGTTGTTATGGTTTATATGCAGATTATAATCTGATCTGATCATAAGAAAGGAAGACAATAGTTATGGAACAACTCAGTTTAACCGAGAAGTGTTGACTTGATTGTGTTTTATTGTAATGTGACAAAATAGTTGATTCAAAAGATAATCAAAAACATGACTGAAGAGCTCGTCCAGTTTAACCCTTTCATCAAAGCACCTGTAGCTGAAGTCAAATAAAAGAATGAGGGCTGAGATGCAGTACAACACCAGAGAGAATATCAATACAGCAGTTTGATCAGTTTACAGCAGTTTGATCAGTTTACAGCAGTTTTCAGCAACAGCAATGTAATGTTCGTAGTTCGCCAGCAGGTTTAATAAATTATTAAAAGTTATCCAAGTTCTAGCACCGGCCATTTACATGATCTGCATTTGTCGGTCATGATCATTTGTTCTTGGGAACGGCCAAATGGTGCGCCACTTTAAATGTGGCCGCGGCAAGGAATTGTGGGGCCATTATCTCCTTTCCTTTCGGAAAGGAAGGTCCAGTGGTTCCTAAGCTAAAGGACCTAAGTTAGGAAGCATTGAAGCTCCTTTCTTTTGCATTTAGAGAATTAGACCAGCACTTATCATGGCGGTCACTTAGGTACTACCGGGTCATTTCACTCAGTTAGGAACCTTCCTAACCAAAAAGGACTATTCGACTGCAGCCACGGATTAGAGGGCATTTGTACCACCGTACCCTCCACTTTCACACCGGAGCTGCTTCTCACGTCGCCAACCGGGCCGCCGTGCTGGCAGGACCAGACCGAACCGCACCAGGTGGCTGGTCTGGGCGCCCAGGTTCCTGTTGACGAGTTGAACTCCTTCCTGCAGAAACGATGATTTTAATGTGCGTTTTGGTCATCTTGCAGGATGAAATGCGCACCATCCTCTCCTCTGTAGCTGAGCTTTGAAGAGATTGAGGAAGTTTGATCTGAAAAAACGAGATAAACGGCAACTATAGCTACACTGGTCAAGCAAAAATGGCGACGCTTCGTACTGATGTCTTTGATGAACTTTATTCGTCTTGCTTTCTCTCCCTCCCTCTCTCTCTCCGCTCCTCAGTCACCTCAGACAACGTGAAAACTATAACAAACATAAACATTGGTGCATAAATTGCAAGCTCTTCTTGGAGTCTCTCAAGCAAATGTCTGTTGCTAGACATGCTAGCACATATTAGCACATTAATGACATAAACTACAAAGTACACAAAAATGCAACACATGTAAACATAAAGGCAGGTCAACAACAATAGACACAAAATTATATATAAATAAACACTACCGTGTGCACCACTTGGACCACGTGCAGAATCCTTTTAACATGGGGTCGTTCACTCCTTTCTCCCTCTGCGCCAGCTAAACAACCCACAATGCTACTGTCATATGACCACACCCACTGTTACTTTACCACTTTACATAATCTACACTACACATGTCTCTCTGACAGTTACAGCAACAGACGAATGTATAAATACAGTTTTACGACGCTT
Source organism: Cottus gobio (assembly GCA_023566465.1). NCBI lineage: Eukaryota > Metazoa > Chordata > Actinopteri > Perciformes > Cottidae > Cottus > Cottus gobio. Next base: position 22,427,349 of record CM042229.1, on the reverse strand, counting down.
GTTGGCAGGAAAACATGCACATTATAGGTTGCCGTTAAGAATTATTGCTTACATTTTCAGGGGATAAAATTACCTGCGTTTTTTAATAGTGCAGGAATTAAAGCCCCCATTTTTAATGGAGCAGCAGTAACAATATAGCATATGAAAATATGCTGTATTTCTCTTGAATGTGGACTAGTTGGACAATTGCACAGAATTGGAGCCGAAATTATTTAAAAAATATGAAATGTTTAGTTTTAATTTAGTTTTTGAAATTTGAATTTCGAACAGAAAAATCTATGATGAAAGTAAAACTTCCTTGCAATCGTACACTATATGCACCTTTTTATAATAACATCCATTCAGTCTCAAACACTTGTGATTCCACAAACCCAGATTTAATAGAAAAAAAATTGCAACCAGTCAACGAAAGTGACCATTATTGGACTGTGGAGTCGCCGTAGAGACGATTGGTTTTATTGTCTCATCTATTGATATGTTTAATTTGGGTTTAACTCTAATTTTACCTTGTCTGGCTTTGTGGGGCCTCACTGTTGGGTTTTGTAGTCTTTTACTGGTCGCCATGCTGGTTTGTAGTCCCTATCGTAACCATGGAGATGGAATGCATCACTAAGGAACATTTAAGGGAAACTCCCTCCTGAGAACTTGATGACGTCATCGCTCAATGTTGCTTTGATTCGTTAGTACATATAAAGAAACTGCTTGGAAGAGATTCTTTACCAAGTATTGAAATCGTCATACAGTCTGCAAGGAAAAGACAACCAGTGTTTATCAGAGAATCAGCGTTTATCAAGCAACCTGTGTTTTTTAGAGAATCAGTGTTTGTCAGAGATCCAGATTTTATCAGAGATCCAGATTTTATCAGAGAACCAGCGTTTATCGAGCAACCTGTGTTTATCAGAGAAACAGTGTTTATAAGACTTGTTTGCATTATCAAATTGTTCTACAAACCATGCCTGGAGCTGTAGCTAAGATGACATCCGAGAAGGCTCAGTTTAACAGCCGTACAGGACCTGCACCAACAAACCAGAAGGTCAATGGCAAGCTACAGTCCACCTTTGGGGCTGTAGACATCCGGAAGACGGAGGGCTTCCAGACTGCTGTTCCCAAAGACCAAGCAGGACCAGGACAGCAAGCCAAACAGCCACAGCCCACCTTTGGGGCTGTGGACATCAGGAAGACGGAGGGCTTCCAGACTGCTGTTCCCAAAGACCAAGCAGGACCAGGACAGCAAGCCAAACAGCCACAGCCCATCTTTGGGGCTGTGGACATCAGGAAGACGGAGGGCTTCCAGACTGCTGTTCCCAAATACCAAGCATGGCCTAGACAGAACCAGCAAGCCAAACATCCACAGTCCACCTTTGAGAAGAAGCAGGGCTTCAAGGCTGCTGTTCCCAAATACCAAGCATGGCCTAAACAGAACCAGCAAGCCAAACATCCACAGTCCACCTTTGGGAAGAAGCAGGGCTTCAAGGCTGCTGTTCCCAAATACCAAGCATGGCCTAGACAGAACCAGCAAGCCAAACATCCACAGTCCACCTTTGGGGCTGTGGACATCAGGAAGACGGAGGGCTTCCAGACTGCTGTTCCCAAAGACCAAGCAGGACCAGGACAGCAAGCCAAACAGCCACAGCCCACCTTTGGGGCTGTGGACATCAGGAAGACGGAGGGCTTCCAGACTGCTGTTCCCAAGGACCAAGCAGGACCAGGACAGCAAGCCAAAGAGCCACAGCCCACCTTTGGGGCTGTGGACATCAGGAAGACGGAGGGCTTCCAGACTGCTGTTCCCAAAGACCAAGCAGGACCAGGACAGCAAGCCAAACAGCCACAGCCCACCTTTGGGGCTGTGGACATCAGGAAGACGGAGGGCTTCCAGACTGCTGTTCCCAAGGACCAAGCAGGACCAGGACAGCAAGCCAAACAGCCACAGCCCACCTTTGGGGCTGTGGACATCAGGAAGACGGAGGGCTTCCAGACTGCTGTTCCCAAAGACCAAGCAGGACCAGGACAGCAAGCCAAACAGCCACAGCCCACCTTTGGGGCTGTGGACATCAGGAAGACGGAGGGCTTCCAGACTGCTGTTCCCAAGGACCAAGCAGGACCAGGACAGCAAGCCAAACAGCCACAGCCCACCTTTGGGGCTGTGGACATCAGGAAGACGGAGGGCTTCCAGACTGCTGTTCCCAAAGACCAAGCAGGACCAGGACAGCAAGCCAAACAGCCACAGCCCACCTTTGGGGCTGTGGACATCAGGAAGACGGAGGGCTTCCAGACTGCTGTTCCCAATGTCCAAGAGGATTTTTCACAATCTCCGCTGGGTTACGCCAAATATAAGATTTCCTGGTTAAGTCAAAAACAAGGCCAAATGGAGAAGAGTAGGGTAAAATCCGAAGTTGAAAAGTGGAACTTCTGCCAGAGGGTTCATCAAGGGGAAATTAAATACCAGCGCCTGAAGAGGAGTCTAGAACTCACTCAGGATTTCTTATACGATGCGCTGTATTATCAAGAGGAGAAAGATCTGGAAATTGCCGAGCTCAAGGCAAGACTCCATCATCAGGAGGAGAAAGATCTGGAAATTGCCCAGCCTAAGGAAAACCTCCATCAACAGGAGGAGAAAGATCTGAAAATTGCCCAGCTCGAGGAAAAACTCCATCATCAGGAGGAGAAAGATCTGGAAATTGCCCAGCCTAAGGAAAACCTCCATCAACAGGAGGAGAAAGATCTGGAAATTGCCCAGCCTAAGGAAAACCTCCATCAACAGGAGGAGAAAGATCTGAAAATTGCCCAGCTCGAGGAAAAACTCCATCATCAGGAGGAGAAAGATCTGGAAATTGCCCAGCCTAAGGAAAACCTCCATCAACAGGAGGAGAAAGATCTGAAAATTGCCCAGCTCGAAGAAAAACTCCGTCATCAGGAGGAGAAAGATCTGGAAATTGCCCAGCTCGAGGTAAAACTCCGTCATCAGGAGGAGAAAGATCTGAAAATTGCCCAGCTCGAAGAAAAACTCCGTCATCAGGAGGAGAAAGATCTGGAAATTGCCCAGCTCGAGGTAAAACTCCGTCATCAGGAGGAGAAAGATCTGAAAATTGCCCAGCTCGAAGAAAAACTCCGTCATCAGGAGGAGAAAGATCTGGAAATTGCCCAGCTCGAGGTAAAACTCCGTCATCAGGAGGAGAAAGATCTGGAAATTGCCCAGCTCAAGGTAAAACTCCATCTTCAGGAGGAGAAAGATCTGGAAATTGCCCAGCTCAAGGCAAAACTTCATCATCAGGAGGAGAAAGATCTGGAAATTGCCCAGCTCAAGGCAAAACTCCATCTTCAGGAGGAGAAAGATCTGGAAATTGCCCAGCTCAAGCAAAAACTCCATCATCAGGAGGAGAAAGATCTGGAAATTGCCCAGCTCAATCAAAAACTCCATCATCAGGAGGAGAAAGATCTGGAAATTGCCCAGCTCAAGCAAAAACTCCATCATCAGGAGGAGAAAGATCTGGAAATTGCCCAGCTCAAGGCAAAACTCCATCTTCAGGAGATGAAAATGGAGGAAGCTGAGCATTGCAGCACAATGAAATACAGCGAGATGGTCGCAAAGTTGGAGTATGTACGATCAAAAAATGAAACTCTGGCTGAAAATTTGACAATTTGCGAAGTAGCTCTGGCTGCTGCAAATGTCAATGTCCAGAGCCTGGCAGAAATGCAGGAAAGACAGAAGACTCAAGTTGAGCTGCTGTCCTCCAAGGTCGGAAACCTGACCAAGGAAAACAAGGTACTTGAAGACGTATGCCTTGCGATAGAAAAAAAGAGGAGAGGCATATTTGGGAAAAAGATGGGTGATAAAAAGACAGAGGTGGAGAAGATGGTGACACAAATGAAGGCAAAAGAGGAGAAGAAAAAGGTGAAAACGGGTTGTTTCGGAACAATTGGCAGAAGGTCAACCCGTGACGGCAAGGGACTGCAGGAGGAGGCTGCAGATGATGTTTGTAATCAGCAGCGACCTCTTCCGTTCATCCCCACCTCCCTCACTCCCACCATTTCTCTCCCACCATCTCCCTCCCTCCATCTCCCTCCCTACCATCGTCCAGTCAACCTTTAACCAAAGACCGAGGGCGACAGTGGCTGCAGTGTTAAGTGATTTAACACAGCAGCCTCACAGAGACACCTCCACCCGTCTCTGTGTGTGAAGTTGGACGTTTTAGTTTCCCCTAAGACCGAGGGTGAAACAGTGGCTGCAGTGTTAAGTGACTTAACACAGCAGCCTCACAGAGACACCGTCTCTGTGTGAAGTTTTAGTTTCCCCTTTCCCCTAAGACCGAGGGCGACACAGTGGCTGCAGTGTTAAGTGACTTAACACAGCAGCCTCACAGAGACACCGTCTCTGTGTGTGAAGTTTGAGGTTTTAGTCTCCCCTTCCCCCTAAGACAGAGAGCAACACAGTGGCTGCAGTGTTAAGTGACTTAACACAGCAGCCTCACAGAGACACCGTCTCTGTGTGTGAAGTTTGAAGTTTTAGTTTCCCCTTCCCCCTAAGACAGAGAGCAACACAGTGGCTGCAGTGTTAAGTGACTTAACACAGCAGCCTCACAGAGACACCGTCTCTGTGTGTGAAGTTTGAAGTTTTAGTTTCCCCTTTCCCCTAAGACCGAGGGCGACACAGTGGCTGCAGTGTTAAGTGACTTAACACAGCAGCCTCACAGAGACACCGTCTCTGTGTGTGAAGTTTGAAGTTTTAGTTTCCCCTTTCCCCTAAGACCGAGGGCGACACAGTGGCTGCAGTGTTAAGTGACTTAACACAGCAGCCTCACAGAGACACCGTCTCTGTGTGTGAAGTTTGAAGTTTTAGTTTCCCCTTTCCCCTAAGACCGAGGGCGACACAGTGGCTGCAGTGTTAAGTGACTTAACACAGCAGCCTCACAGAGACACCGTCTCTGTGTTTGAAGTTTTAGTTTCCCCTTTCCCCTAAGACCGAGGGCGACACAGTGGCTGCAGTGTTAAGTGACTTAACACAGCAGCCTCACAGAGACACCTACACCCTCCTCTCTGTGTGGAGATTGAATGTTCTCCCTGTGTCTGCGTGGGTTTCCTCCTGGTACTCAGGTTTCCTCCCACACAATCAATAATTAGATACTTTTATGATTCATTTAGGCCCATTCATGTTGGGTGCCCTAATCAGGTTTACCCCAAAGGAATTTAATAAAAAAAAAAAATCAAATCAAAATTCTATGTTTCCGCATCTCTGATTAAATATTTAGAGTATTAATGTAATTGTATGACATATTGGTGACTTTAAAGAATAACAGGGCGACTGTGGCTCAGTGGTTAGCAAGTCTGACTTTCAATCAGAGGATCGGTGGTTCAAACCCCGGCTCAGGTAGTCCATGTCGTTGTGTCCTTGAGCAAGACACTTAACCCTAATTGCTCACCGTTGCTGTGTCTATGGTCTACTGTATCGCATGTAAGTCGCTTTGGATAAAAGCGTCAGCTAAATGTAATGTAAGATGATGATATTCGCTTTATAAACCAGGACGGGATCAGCGGCAGCTTTGTGCATGCGCGACAGTCCGTGTACGTTTTATTCGTCTGTTTTTTGGTTCATTCGAAAAAACGAAAATACGGAAATACCATCGTTTCTTCGTTTTCTGTTTCAAACCAAAAACGGGAAAACGGAAAAGCACTTCCGTTTTCTCGTTTTTGTCGTCTGAATCCCAAAACGAGAGAACGGAAGTGCCTAAAACAAATGTCAAAATAAAGTCTAGTGATAGGTATTCTTATTTACAGTCTTCTATGCAAACACGTAGCTGCCGTAATGTTAGAAGAACATTAATTAATCAATATAAATAAATAAACCTGGATATGTTATGTAATGGTAAAATATAGCATTGCTTATGTTATACAGGTAGATCATAAGTTAGAGAAATTGTGTGTGTCTAATGAAAAGTATTCAATGTGAGCAGAAATAATGTAGAAGGTCACAGTGGACAAAGTGCCTCTGTACAGCCTGCGAAGCTAGCTAGATAAGAACAGTTTGCCAGGTGTGTGAGGGAGTTATTATGAATCTTCTTCCTCCCTAACATTGATAAGATTTGATAGTTTTATAGTTTGAGAAGAATGCCTACTGTATAGAATCAGGATCTGGTTTAAACTAGTCTAGTCGAACCCAATGACTCTTGTTCTTTAGTAGTGTTCCTCTGAAAAGGGGTGTTACTTTTGGTGTATATAAATATGCTTGTGATTTTGATATCTCTTCGAAGAAATCCTGCTGCATACTACTTTGTATAGCTGTTGCATGTTTCTTCCTTCTTGCAAGAATTAAACGGACAAAGACAACTTTGATTTTGAGACTTTATTTCTCCTTTCCCGAATCACGAAGAAAATCTTCCATCACAACTTGGTGTCAGAAGTGGGATCGTTTGGAGCTCCGTCGGGACTCCAAGGTCGTCCGGGAAGAGGCCTCTTCAGAATAAAAAAAAGATTCTGCCTCATACCTCCTTAGACAAGAGAGAGAGGACCGGCGCCCAAAGAGCCTGATTGACTTCACAACGATCCTAATAAAGAAGCAATTTTCTTCCAACCGGGTAAGAAGTTGATATTCCAAATTCTAAATTGAATTAATTAACAACAGATTGCGAAGTCATAAAATTAGAACTTCGTAATACAGTTGATTGAATCGAATGTTTAATGATACAGTCTCTATTGATGATAACTTGTTTTTGTCTGGGGCTACTTTAAACGTGCATGGGTTCATACAATATTGTGAAATATTCCTGATTCATCATCATCCAATTTTCTTTTTACTTGAGGAAGACAGGAATGAATAATACGATATAACGATTTTAACAGTTTGTGGAGGGGCTGCCGACCCGAACCGCAGCCTGGGTCCGCTGCCACCGACCACCGACCCTGGCGAGCGCGGTCACCGTGGCCGAGGACCACCTGGCGGTGTACCCGGCTGACAGAGGGGGCGGAGGGCAACCGGTGGCACCGGCCCAGCCGACACCTGCGCCGAGGAGGAGGCTGCCGCCGCCGGTACCGCGGCAGCCATCGCCAGGCCCGCCGACCGCCGACGCACCGGACCCGAGCCCGCACCCTTCCTGACCCACAAGGGGACCCTCAGACGTCAGGGCAAGTGTGTTGGAGGTGTGGGCAGCCCGGTCACGTCCGGAGGGACTGCCCATCGATGGAGGTGGGACAGGTGATCCGGGTTGCCGGCCCTCCAGCACCCTCCCCAGGCCCGGGAGCGACATACAGCGTTCCGGTAAGACTCCAGGGGGGTACACACCAGGCGATGGTGGATTCGGGCTGCACGCAGACCATGATCCACCAGAGCCTGGTCAACCATGGTCAACAGGTAGGTGAAAACCATGAGAGGAGGGCAGAGGGCCGACCAGATCCACGTTAACATGGTCAAACCGCCTCTCTGGCACCGGGAACAACTCTAACGGGGCTTTAGTGTGGCGGTGTACTTTGGCCCGCTGGCACTCAAGGCAAGTGGTAGCCCAGTTTCTTACGTCCTTTTTGAGGCCGTGCCAAACAAACTTTGCCGCCACCAGCCTCTGTGACGCTTTCGAACCAGGGTGTGAGAGACCATGGATGGCATCAAAGACGCGTCGTCTCCACGCCGTGGGAACGATCGGCCGAGGACTGCCTGTGGAGACGTCACACATGAGTGTGGTGTCGGCTTCACCAAAAACCACATCCTCTATTGTCAAACCTGTAGTCGAGGTCCTCAGGGTGTGCACGTCTGGGTCTGTGGTCTGATCCGCTGCCATACGGCTGTAATCCAGACCAAGATGGACTGCCCCTGCCACAGCCCGTGACAGGCAGTCCGCCACTTGGTTGTCCTTACCGGCTACGTGCTGTAAATCCGTGGTGAACTCGGAAATGTAGGACAGATGACGTTGCTGGCGGGCGGACCACGGCTCGGCCACCTTGGCCATGGCGAAAACCAGCGGCTTGTGGTCGACAAAGGCAGTGAAGTGTCGACCTTCCAGCAGGAAATGAAAGTGTCTGATGGCGAGGTAGAGACCCAGCAGCTCCCGGTCGAACGTGCTGTACTTACGCTCGTTAGCGCGCAGCTGCCGGCTGAAGAAAGCGAGCGGCTGCCAGGCCCCGCCTACCCACTGCTCGTAGACGGCACCGACAGCGTAGTCCGAGGCGTCCGAGGTGATGGCGATGGAGGCTGTGGCTGAAGGATGTGCCAGCATGGTGGCCTGCGCCAGGGCTGCCTTAGTGTCCGCAAAAGCCTTGTCTCTGCCCTCAGTCCAGTCCACCACGTGCGTGGGCTTACCTTTCAAGGCCTCGTGCAAGGGCAGCATGAGCTGAGCGGCTCGAGGGATGAAACGGTGGTAAAAGTTCACCATGCCAAGGAACTCCTGCAGGGCTTTCACGGTGAGCGGGCGTGGAAACTGTGCGACCGCCTCCACCTTTGATGGGAGAGGGACTGCACCGTCCTTGGTGACTCTGTGTCCCAGGAAGTCAATGGTGGAGAGACCAAACTGGCACTTGGCAGGATTAACAATCAGGCCATGTTGGTTGAGCCGCTCGAAAAGTGCTCGGAGGTGCGACAGGTGCTGAGATGTGGACGCGCTCGCCACCAGAATGTCGTCCAAATACACAAAAAGAAAAGGCAGGTCACGTAACACAGAGTCCATGAGGCGCTGAAAAGATTGGGCTGAGTTCTTAAGGCCGAACGGCATCCTTAAGAACTCAAAAAGACCAAACGGCGTAATCACTGCTGTTTTTGGAATGTCCAGTGGGTGCATGGGCACCTGATGATAGCCCCGGACGAGGTCTACCTTAGAAAAAATCACCATACCGGCCAGGTGTGCTGAAAAATCCTGTATGTTCGGGACTGGGTATCGGTCAGGTGTCGTTGCCTCATTAAGCCGCCGGTAGTCGCCACATGGGCGCCAGCCGCCACCGGGTTTGGGGACGATGTGAAGGGGTGACGCCCACGGGCTGTCGGATTGGCGGACTATGCCGAGGCGTTCCATGTTGGAAAACTCAGCCTTAGCAACGGCGAGCTTGGTCGGGTCGAGGCGCCGAGCACGGGCGTAGACGGGTGGACCAGTAGTGTCGATATGGTGCTCCACACCATGTTTCACGGCAGACGCAGAGAAAGTGGGCTGAGTGAGTGCTGGAAAATCAGCCAGTAAACGGTGGAAGTCATCCGATGGGGAGAGCATGCTAGACAGTCGTATGGAGTCAGCCCCGCTGAGCGTGCACGTATAAGAACAGAACGTGACCGCGTCGATCAAACGGCGGTTCTTAACATCCACCAACAGTCCATGCGCACACAAAAAATCAGCGCCAAGGAGGGGAACGGCGACTTTTGCCGTGACAAAATCCCAGCCAAACCGATGCCCTCCGAAACACAACTCAATGTACCTTATTCCATACGTGCGGATGGGGGTCCCATTAGCAGCTTCCATCGGGGGGCCATGGCTGTCGGTTACCATGTCCAAACGGGATGCAGGCAGGACGCTCCTCTGTGCACCCGTGTCGCACAGGAAACGTCGTCCGGAGATGCTGTCACGGATAAAAAGCAGCCTGCCTACGCGGCCGACACTCATGGCCACTAATGAGAGCCGGCCCTGGCGTTTCCCAACCCGTCGAAACTGCACGGCGAGCGGCATTTAAGAGCCTTCGGTCCAAACTTCTCGTGATAGAAGCACAAGCCTGAAGAAGACAGCTGGGGTCCTGAAGTCTGCCGACGACCTGAAGACTGCTGCCGACGAGAAGAGGTTGTTGCGACAAGGGTGGAATCCTCCGTTGTCACCGGCGCGACGTGCGCGGGAAGAAGCGCGGCCATGACACAGTGTCCCTGACTTGCCAGGAAAAATGTATCAGCCTCTTCAGCCAGTTGTCGACAGTCAGTGATTGTGGTGTTGGCCAATGCAGCTCTGACTTGGGAAGGCAGCTGACGCAGGAAGAGTTGGATGAAAAGAAAATCGGGTCTGTGCTCACCCAGGAGATCCAGCATACGGTCCATGAGCTCAGACGGTTTGCTATCACCCAGTCCTTGGAGGGAGAAAAGCCTGCTAGCTCTCTCCGCGTCGGACAGTTCAAAAGTCTTTAACAGGTGAGCTTTGAGCGCTGCATATTTCTCCGTAGTTGGAGGATGTTTAAGGAGATTCACCACTCTGGTCGCTGTTGAGTTACCGAGAGCTGACACAACGTAGTAGTACTGTGTTGTATCCGTGGTTATCTCTCGCAACGCGAACTGCGCTTCAGTCTGGGCAAACCATGCCGACGCTGACGATTCCCAGAATTCGGGGAGTTTGAGGGTGACAGCGTTCGCGGCCATGGTCGAGTCGTGTTTGTGAATACGTCAAGCAAATGGACGTCGGGGTCACCAGTGTGGAAGTTGCATTTAAACTCAAAAGGCAATTCCTCAAGTTGAGTACACAATTGCGTGTCACTCGTTTATTTTCACGGCTCAACTCCTCAAGGAAAACAGGATGGCGCTGCCCGGTAAATTCACAAGCATGGAGCTGACGTCATCAACAACAGAATATTTAAAGGGACCACGATCCCGAAACAGTCGTACGTACATGAATAATACATTACTTAAATAACTGCATGAAACAACAGTGTGTAGAACCACACTAAGAACAAGGGTGAATTAAGTCACATTCACTACACAGTCATGATTAATTATACAAAATCATGACAAAACAATTCAACAAAACTGCGATATTGATTCAAAGAAACAATACTGGTGACGGTGTTGGCTCAGAGGGAAATGAAGCTCTAGCGTAAGTTCAGATAGGAAGACAATCCCCACACGCTAGGCTCGTACTGCTCCCTCACCACCGTCAGAAGAGTCTTAGGCTGCAGTCAAATAGTCAAAAAATTACCTCCTAACTATTCCTAACCACTTTTCCTTGACCTCTGTGGAAAACGTGTGAAAATATAAATCATGATATTCGTTATGTCATTGTACATTCTTGTCTATGCAACCAGTTTTGGTCGCTCAGGGTCAGAATAATAAGAATGCTATCATGGAGTCAGAGAGGTCCCTGAGTGTTTAGACTAGTTACACGCCCGAGCACCGCCACAACACCCACATCTGTTATTATTATGTTAGACCAGCTGCAGAAGACCGGCCTTGGACGCCCAGTCTTGTGAGATGGGGAGGATATGTGTCTTTCCTCCCCGTTGACAGGTTATAGCCAATTAGATGCTAGGATGATGTGATGAAACCTGTGACGAAGAATCTATGTATAAAACCACCGGGCTTCCGGTTGAGAAAGAGTTCTCTTTTGATCTCAACCTGCGTGTTGACGAAACGAATCCCTGCTCTTGCAATTGCAGCGCTCGTACTTTGATTGTGACCAGAGAAATAAACCTACCAAATGAGAGAAGTTGTTCGGCTGAATTCTTCCGGAGTTTCTACCAGGCATCCAATATAGAATATGCTAACAATTTGGTGACCCCGAACGTTGGTTGTTTGACCTGGGTAAAGAGAAAGAGCGGTGACGACGTCCGTTGCCCGGACCCCCTGCCGAGGGTCGGCGGCTGTTTGGCGGTTGACAACGAGGGCCCTTATAAAGAACAGGTGAGCAGGCAACCTTTTATTCAAATGAATAGAATGTCTGTGATTGGATAAACTAAATTGTGTTGTCAACAATTGAATGAGTCTCTGCCCATAGTTTAGAAATAGTTAAAACATGGTACCTGGTCACAAGTAAAGTAAAAGCACATATTTCCACTGATGTTTATGATGTTGTGTTGAGTAAGGAAAGAGAATAAGTGTCCACAGGGTTAGGGATTTAGTTAATACGAATAAAGAGTTTAAATAGGACAAAGGGATGCTCTTTGGAGCTACCGGAGGTCGACTCTTAGTCGGTAGAAATCCAAGTTGAAATCTGTGTGATACATTGATACCTCTGGTAACTGAAGTCACGGAGCGATATAGCGATGATGGTGACGGTCAGTTTAGGATTTTGGATAATGCCGCTGTGGTAGCGATGTCGCAAGAGGCGAAGATAAGGACACAGGGAAAGATTTGTTGTGTTTCATGAAATGTGTGGGTGGGTTTTGTAAGTCTTGGTGATTTGACGAAACCTGAAACCGGGTGTATCAGAACACGAACGTGGACTGAAAATTCCTCGGGAGAAGGTGTTCGACCAGACTGCATATCTGTGGGGCATTGAAGGGGAATAAAAGGGAAAATCATAGTCTATGGTACTAAGGAGCGAGGAGAAATAAAACAATATTTGTGGACTGGTGTTAGAAACCCCAGCGATCGAGCGCTGTATCCCTCTGATACAGTAGAAGCTTCTCGTTCGAGTTCACTGTATTGGGTATTGCAGCCTTTCTCCTGAGCTTCAAGGATACGTGTGGATAAATTAATAAAATAAACTGTTGAAGATGGGAAGAACGGGGAAAACCATCGAGGTGTGGAAGGGATGCCCGGAAGGTACATTAGGGCATGCCTTGTTGAGAACGTATGAGAGGGTAAGACGCAAGAGGCAGATAGAGGGAGTGTAGCGAAGAGATATGTGCAGTGGACAGAAAGTATGAGAGAGAGAGGCATGCTGGAAGGGGAGAGAACTCCCCAACCGACATGCCAGGGACTGGTAAGCCATCTGAGCATGGCTAGAAAGGGAAGAGAGCAATCACAGCTGGTACTAGCAGCAACAGGGAAAGGTAGCGGAAAGGAGAAGAAAAGTTTGGAGCAAGCAGAAGAGTTTTTGACCGATTGTAATTATTTCCTGGGGGAAATGAATGCAGTTGTGACAGAAGGGGGCGCTCTCACAGGCTTCAGCACACCCTTTGTCTATAAACACTAATCATGGGGGAGCGGCCCTCCTATAAAAGGACGGGGTTTTCCCCCCGGACATTATGCGGATGTTCCGGTCGGCTGGACTTCCGCCCTAATGGAGATTCTCTTGGACTCCCCGCCTCCTCCTGCACCCGAGACTCATTTGTAGATCGGCGATTGCCATCAGGTACGCCGTCATCCGGCTCCTTATCTTTTCCCGGGACATACTGGAATGTTTGCCTGATCGGGGACGGTTGGCCGAGTCGGCGGAACGCTGCCACCAAGCGCGTAATATTATCTGGCTCGGAACGCTGCTGTTTTGCCTGCGTCGTGTTGCACTACACGTGTTTTGTTTACGTGCTTTCCTTACGGCGGTCGTGTCTACGCTGTGTGTGTGTGTTGCCTACGTGCTTTTACACCCAGGACTGTTCTGGTGACCGATCCTGCGGACGTGGGACCCACCCAGCACGAACCTCCCTCGTCGGGTGTGTGACGCCATCACCCCGGAGTCGACAGCATATCTCCACTCGCTGGCACTTGGTTACTGTGTTTTATACTCGTTAACCCTGTTTCTCTTGGTTTATTTCTTATTTGTCTTTTGTTAATTTTGGTTATTGGTTGGTTTTGTTCTTTTTGTTTATGCCACCAGAGCCCGATTTTAAATTGTATTTCTCATGTGTTTGTAGGCACGGCGAGACCAAGGCGGTGGGAGTGGTGCCTCCGGGTGTTGGGATCTCCTTTTGTGTGTGTGGTGTTTTAGGTTACCCTCGGCCTGGATCCTCACGTGCGGCTGTGTGTGTGTGTGCGTGTGTAAGCCAGCACGTGTGATCGGGGTGCTTCCTTTCCTGAGACCCTCATCCGGTAGGTCCACGTCACCCCAAGACATTGGTCAAGTCGAGTCCCGCTCTGCACTCTTAGATTTCTATTTTTATTAAGCGCTCCCCTTTTATCGATATTGTGTATTTTAGCGATTACCTCAGATTATTGTTATAATAAAGATTGTTTCTATTTGAATTGGAACCACGTCTCCGCCTAATTCCGTACAAATAACCTGAGGGCCCTCGGGGGCTGTGAGATTGTGGGCTCCACCCTACTACTCTCACCACTTATTTGGCGTTGTAGGCAGGATGTACTCTTTGAAAACGGAGACGTTGGTTCCATTCTTTCTTTTGTTTTGTTAAACATACATGTCATTTGCTGTATGGTGTTTAAACTGTTTTTCTTTATTGATTTGTTTTTTTTGGTATAAGGCAAAACAGCAGCCGGTTCCTCGAGTGTTTCGCGAGTCAGCGGCAGGTTCTGGTAAAGTATTCGGCTAACCTATTTTCTTTTGTTACTGTCGGGCTCTTTTGCTGCAGTAAAGCCCTCCCCTTTGACCCAGTGGTAGTAATGGCAGAAGATCTGCAAGAGTTGCGGGCCCTGATTGTCCAGTTGACCGCAGATAATGAGAGACTACGCCAGGAACAGGCTTCCAACCTCCCTGGCCCTAGTAATAGTCCCTCTACTTCTGCACTACCCTCCGCTCCGGTCACTATTAGAGGCCCTGTTACAGAGAGGCTAGTGTTTGTACCCCGAGACCGGAAATGCCCTATGTTCAGGGGTCGGTCAGGTATAGGTCTGAATGAATGGAGTGAGGAGGCGCGTGCATGTATGCGGGCACGAGGATTGTCCCCTTCCGATCAGGCATTTTTCTTGTTTGATCATTTGGAAGGAGAGGCACGTGATGAAATTAAATTTCGCCCTAGCGAAGAACGAGGGGACCTGGATAAGCTAATCGCTGCGTTACAAGAGTTGTATGGTTGCACTGAGTCATATGTAGCCTTGCAGGAGGCCTTCTTTTCTAGAAGACAACGAGAAGGGGAGACCCTACAAGAGTTCTCTCTCGCTTTGCTGAGCCGCATGGAGTCTGTAAAACAGCGTGCACCAAGCGATATGCTAAATGCGGAAGTATTATTGCGAGACCAATTTGTGGAGCATGTGCTGGATGGCGCGCTCCGTCGGGACTTAAAACAGTTTATCCGGAGGAAGCCGACCGCAGCATTGCTTGAAGTCCGGGGGGAGGCCATTAGGTGGGAGCAGGAAGGCTTACCAGGCTGCATGAGAGGCCGAAGTCACTCTGTTCCCAATGCCCTTGGTATGCAGTACAGTGTCCAGAGTAGTGCTCCAGGGATGGCTAACTCGTCCCAGTTGTCTGAGTTGAGTGATATGTTGAAACAGCAGCAACAACAGATAAACCAACTTACTCAAAGCATCGCTCTTTTGCAGAACCCTCAATCGCGCACTCGTGCGCCACGGCCGGGCCCTATAATATGTAGGCGCTGTCAACAGCCTGGACATTTTGCCAGAGAGTGCAACGGGTTGCATATGCCTTATCACCCTCAGGCGCTACCGGCTTTGCCACGGCCGGGTAGGCAGTTTCCTTCAGCCCCGCCGTCGGAAAACTAGCAACCACCGGACTGCAGAGCCACAGTTCGGTTGGGCCAGTCATTGGCTCTAGATTTGTAGGAGGTAGTGCTGTGGAAGCCTCCAAGCTGGTGTCCTCGTGTCCGCATATGGTTGTGGACATGGGTGGAATTAAGGTGCCTTGCTTGGTGGACACAGGATCTATGGTGTCTACTGTCACCGAGAGTTTCTTCCTCCAGCACTTCGAGCCGTGGGGGCGAGAACGACTCCAAACGTGCCACTGGCTAGAACTCAGAGCTGCTAATGGGTTGCCCATTCCCTATATTGGTTACCTGGAATTGGAAGTGGAGCTTTGTGGCAAGTTGATGCCACGTTGTGGGGTATTAGTTGTAAAGGACACCCCTGGGGAGTTGTTACGTCCAGTCCCGGGAGTGTTGGGGATGAACGTGATGCGCAGGTGCTACCAAGAGCTCTTTGGGCAGCATGGCCGGGCCTTGTTTGATGTCCCTCCCGTGTCAGGCGCACCAGAGTCTCTCTTGGAGGCCCTGCAAGAGTGTCATCAGGCCAGGGTGC
Organism: Cottus gobio; assembly: GCA_023566465.1. Taxonomy (NCBI): domain Eukaryota; kingdom Metazoa; phylum Chordata; class Actinopteri; order Perciformes; family Cottidae; genus Cottus; species Cottus gobio. The sequence continues at coordinate 22,411,610 of CM042229.1, read as the reverse complement.
AGGCCCCATGGGGAATTCCAGGTAAAGTAAAGATCCGGGGTAAGAAGGTTTGTCGCATTCAGGGCGGCACCATGCAAGTAGTAGCGGCGACGTGTGCAGAGCAGTGCTCTGGGGCCACGGTGTTGTTTGAACCCCTTGAGACTGGGTTGCCCGCTGGACTGCTTGCGTCCTCTGCTTTGGTTCGGGTGATACGAGGCACCGCCTACATACCGATTGTCAATGTGGGCACCACCGAGGTGTTACTTTATCCTCGTACCATCGTAGGCACTGTGGATACTGTTAATGTTGTCAGTCTGCCCACAGGAGTCACCGAGAAGCCATCTGGTGTAGCCACCGTGGCATCACAGTCCACGCTTCCCTCGGTGACTGACCAGCTGGCGGCCATGGACTTGTCTTCCTTGTCCGCCGAGGAGCAGGAGCAGGTGAGGTCCCTTCTGGGGAGGTACACCTCAGTATTTTCTGCTTATGAAGGGGATTTGGGTTGTACTAATTTGATAGCCCATGACATTCCGCTCTTAGATGCCGGTCCAGTGAGACAACGCTATAGGTATATCCCGCCCTCAGAGTATGAGGTAGTAAAAGAGCATATTAATCAGCTACTGGAGAAGCAGGTGATCAGGGAGAGTAGTAGCCCCTATGCTTCCCCGATCGTTTTGGTAAAGAAGAAGGATGGTAGTCTGCGCTTGTGCGTAGACTACCGCCAACTTAACAGCAAGACCAGGAAAGATGCCTTCCCGTTACCTCGTATCGAGGAATCGCTGGATGCGCTGACCGGTGCCCACTGGTTCACCACCATGGACCTGGCCAGTGGGTACAACCAGGTTCCAATGGCTGAACAAGATAGATACAAGACCGCATTTTGCACCCCATTTGGTTTGTTTGAGTGGAACCGCATGCCCTTTGGGCTCTGCAACGCCCCGGGCACCTTCCAGCGGTTAATGCAACGCCTATTTGGCGACCAACAGTGTCAATCCCTACTCCTCTACCTTGATGACATTGTGGTTTTCTCTTCCTCAGTGGCGCAACATCTGGAGAGGCTGGAGGTAGTGCTGGGTCGGCTGCAGCAGGAGGGTCTTAAGGCGAAGCTCTCCAAGTGTGCGTTTTTCCAGAAGGAAGTGAGTTACCTGGGTCATGTCATTTCAGACCAGGGTGTTTCCACCGACCCGAGTAAGATCAAGGTGGTGGCTAATTGGCAGACTCCTGCCACGGTCTCGGAGCTGCGATCGTTTTTGGGGTTTGCCAGCTACTATCGTCGTTTTGTAGAGGGCTTTGCCAAGCTGGCAGCCCCCCTTCATAAGCTGGTGGCTGAGCTGGGAGGCACCAAGGCCAGGAGGAAGGCCAAGTCAGAGGTTCAGGAAAGGTGGACGGAGGCGTGTCAGCGTAGCTTTGAGGCGTTAAAAGTTAAACTTACCTCCGCCCCTGTCCTGGCTTATGCTGACTTCTCCTTGCCTTTCATCCTTGAGGTAGATGCGAGCTTTGGCGGGCTGGGTGCGGTGCTCTCCCAGGAACAGGGCGGTAAAGTTAGACCGATAGCATATGCCAGTCGAGGTCTGAAACCCACTGAGCGCAATATGCAGAACTATAGCTCGATGAAACTCGAGTTCTTGGCGCTGAAGTGGGCTATGACTGAGAAATTCAGGGAGTATTTGCTGGGCCATAAGTGCCTCGTTTACACTGACAATAACCCCCTGAGCCACTTGTCGTCGGCAAAACTTGGCGCCACCGAACAACGGTGGGCAGCTCAACTGGCCTCTTTTGACTTCGAGTTAAAATACAGGTCGGGGAGAAGCAACCGGAATGCTGACGCCCTCTCCCGGCAGTATCCCCCGGGGGAGCAGGACATGGAAGCCATGGTCCCGGGAACCTTGCTTCCAGAACCATTACAGCGGGCCTTGCAGCTGGGAAGGGTTGAGGCAACCCAAGCTGCTGTCACTGTTTTGCCTAATCGAACCCTGTCTGACTTGTGTTCTCTCCAGCAGGCTGACCCCGTTATTCAGGAAGTTGTGGGTTTCTGGAGACAGGAGCAGCGCCCTACACAGGAGGAGCGGAAGCGGTTATCTCAGCCCGCATTGGTGTTGCTCCGGCAGTGGGACCGTCTGGTTGAGCAGAATGGGGTCCTTTGTCGTCGGGTTTTCCGCCCTGATGGTGCTGCAGCGACATTCCAACTGCTTCTTCCAGCTGCTTTGGAAAATGAGGTGCTCACGGGGGTTCACCAGGAGCACGGCCATCAAGGCGTGGAAAGAACACTGGAGCTCTTGCGAGCTCGCTGTTACTGGCCAGGTATGTCTTCTGCTGTGGCCAACTGGTGTCAGGCATGTGAAAGATGCCAAATGGCCAAAGACACGCAGCCAGCTATTCGCAGCTACTTAGGTCATTTATTGGCCTCACGGCCTAATGAGATTGTAGCCATTGACTACACTCTGTTGGAACCTGCTCATAATGGGCTGGAAAATGTTTTGGTAATGACAGATGTTTTCAGCAAATACACCATGGCTATTCCCACCCGGGACCAACAGGCCTCTACAGTGGCCCAGGTTTTGGTCGCCGAGTGGTTCTATAAATTTGGTGTCCCTGCCCGTATACACTCGGATCAGGGCCGCAACTTTGAAAGCTCTCTGATCCAGCAGCTGTGCGGCCTTTACGGGATTGAAAAGTCTCGTACCACCGCATACCATCCGGCTGGTAATGGGCAGTGCGAGCGCTTCAATAGAACTCTCCACAACCTACTGCGTACCTTACCAGTCTCTCGCAAGAGAGATTGGAATGCCTGTTTGCCGCAGGTATTGTACTGTTATAACACCACTCCCCATCAGGCAACAGGCGAATCTCCCTTCTTCCTTATGTTTGGTCAGGAACCTAGGCTGCCGGTCGATTTCTTGTTGGGCCGAGTGCCGGACCCGGTTGGAGGAAGCATCCACGAGTGGGTCCAGGAGCACCGAACTCGGCTACAGGTAGCCTTCGACGGGGCTAGAGAGAGGCTGAGGTTAGCGGCCGAGCGCCGAAAGAGGACCTATGACCAGCATGTTCGAAGTGCCCCCTTGACGACCGGACAGCTGGTGGTGTTGCGTGAGTATAGCACGAGGGGACGTCACAAAATCCAGGATTTGTGGGGCCCTGTGGTGCATCGAGTCTTGAGGGTACCGACGGATGGAGGCCCAGTGTATACTGTTGCACCGGTGGACGATCGCAGTAAAATCAAGCGAGTCCATCGTAACCGGCTAAAGGCACTGGTGGGCACGGACCCTCCAGGTCGTGTTTCCAACAGTGGCCCATGTCCTAGGGACATGCTACCCTCGGAGGGTGAGTCATCCTTTGAGAATGATTTGGTGATGATCCGGCAGCAGCAGAGCCCTTCAGTAACACCCACCACCCTGCGGCGGTTGTCCCCACCCTTGGACCCTGATTCGGTAGTGCCCATTGCTGTGGGGGCAGCTCAACCATCAGCCTCCGGGGTTGGCCGACCGTCTGGGCACCCGGCAGGTGGTGGGGTGGCCCTACGTCGGACTGCACGGCCGACTGCTGGTCACCATTCGAATAAGCATCACCTTCCTAGATCAGTGGAGCGAATTGCCGACAGGGCTGAGGATCCCCCTGGTCCAGCTGCCAATGCCATATTTGCTGTGTTCAGGCCCTGGAGTTAGTTTATTGTATTGTTGGTTTTGCCTGCTTTATCGCCGGGGCGACGATTTAAGACGAGGGGGTGGAATGTGACAGAAGGGGGCGCTCTCACAGGCTTCAGCACACCCTTTGTCTATAAACACTAATCATGGGGGAGCGGCCCTCCTATAAAAGGACGGGGTTTTCCCCCCGGACATTATGCGGATGTTCCGGTCGGCTGGACTTCCGCCCTAATGGAGATTCTCTTGGGCTCCCCGCCTCCTCCTGCACCCGAGACTCATTTGTAGATCGGCGATTGCCATCAGGTACGCCGTCATCCGGCTCCTTATCTTTTCCCGGGACATACTGGAATGTTTGCCTGATCGGGGACGGTTGGCCGAGTCGGCGGAACGCTGCCACCAAGCGCGTAATATTATCTGGCTCGGAACGCTGCTGTTTTGCCTGCGTCGTGTTGCACTACACGTGTTTTGTTTACGTGCTTTCCTTACGGCGGTCGTGTCTACGCTGTGTGTGTGTTGCCTACGTGCTTTTACACCCAGGACTGTTCTGGTGACCGATCCTGCGGACGTGGGACCCACCCAGCACGAACCTCCCTCGTCGGGTGTGTGACGCCATCACCCCGGAGTCGACAGCATATCTCCACTCGCTGGCACTTGGTTACTGTGTTTTATACTCGTTAACCGTGTTTCTCTTGGTTTATTTCTTATTTGTCTTTTGTTAATTTTGGTTATTGGTTGGTTTTGTTCTTTTTGTTTATGCCACCAGAGCCCGATTTTAAATTGTATTTCTCATGTGTTTGTAGGCACGGCGAGACCAAGGCGGTGGGAGTGGTGCATCCGGGTGTTGGGATCTCCTTTTGTGTGTGTGGTGTTTTAGGTTACCCTCGGCCTGGATCCTCACGTGCGGCTGTGTGTGTGTGTGCGTGTGTAAGCCAGCACGTGTGATCGGGGTGCTTCCTTTCCTGAGACCCTCATCCGGTAGGTCCACGTCACCCCAAGACATTGGTCAAGTCGAGTCCCGCTCTGCACTCTTAGATTTCTATTTTTATTAAGCGCTCCCCTTTTATCGATATTGTGTATTTTAGCGATTACCTCAGATTATTGTTATAATAAAGATTGTTTCTATTTGAATTGGAACCACGTCTCCGCCTAATTCCGTACAAATAACCTGAGGGCCCTCGGGGGCTGTGAGATTGTGGGCTCCACCCTACTACTCTCACCACACAGTGATAATGGGTAAGACGGCAAGGCAGATGCCGCAAACAGTGAAAACAATGCTTAAAAATGACGACGAGACCCCACTTGACATATGCCCGAAAGTGCTAAGTTCAGAGCAATCGGTACCGCCTCCATGTTTGTCTAAGCCGTATGAGGAGGTTTCGCAAATGCTGATAACCGTGGCTGCACCCTCAAGGTCACACTCACCACTCGCACACACACACTCAAATCTGTTCGGAGCACACTCGCTGCCTGTACGCACACACATAAATCCGTTCCACCAAATGCCCTTAACACAAAGCAGAGGAGCTGAACCAGAACAGACACAAGTGTTGTTAGTTCATAAAGGGTTATTGGAAGTAACCGCTCAAGAGCCAGCAGAGGAGGGACAGATAGATCAGTATCTGGAGGAGACAGTGAAAATGCCTTCTTCTCCCTTCCCCCCTCCACTTTGGACGACTATCGATGAATGGGAGATGGGAGCAGAGACAAAAGAGTGTGTAGAAAGAGGGGGTCCCGCGACCGGGCCTAGACCCATAACATCCTGGACTGGGGATACAGCGAGAGGAAGAGCTAGAGGCACAGAGAGAGAGAGAGAGAGGCGGGTATCTAGAAGGGAGGTTGAGCCAGTAGGGGGAAATGCAAGGGAGAGTTTAGCGGAGGAAGAGGAAGGAGCGGAGAGTGAGGAAGAGCAGGTGGTCAGAGATAATGAAAGACAGGAAAAAGATACAAAGCGCGCTGTGACACAGCATCCAGGGCCAGGAGGGTTAAGGCGTGGTAGGGATAGGTATTATCAAAGAGGGGAAGTTAGAGGAGAAAATGTACACCAATGTGCCGACATGAATAGACCAGTTGACCGGAGGGTCACTGGAAGCACACGCAGAGAGCCCCAATGTCAGTTCCCTCTCCTGACTGCAGTAGGAGCTAATGGTAACGAAAAAACAACATACTCTCCCCTTGCGCTGGCAGACGTGTCAATGCTGAAGGAGAAGCTGCCGATAATTGAAAAAGGAGGTGCAGCTTGGATCCGAGGGTTTTTGGAGCAATGTGCGGGGAGTGTACCAGGGGTGGGAGACTTTAGGAGAATTTTTGTAGCCTGCGCCTCATTAGCGGAATTGCAGCATTTAGAGAGGATTGCGGGGACATCAGATGTGGCTGATGGGGAACCGTTAGCACACTGGGTCAGTGATTATTGGCCTGAGCTTAGATATAGGTACCCGACAAAGATAGTGACCGCAGAGCTTACAGTGGTGCCACCACTGGATGGCGAGGGAGGAGCAGCTTACTTGGGTAGGGTCAGAGGTTTATGGAACAATAATCTGGGGGAAGACCCCATTGGAGTGAACACGACTGAGGTGTTGTTCAGAGTGATAATAGTAGCATCTTTGCCGGAGGCCATACGGACCCAGCTGCAAGGGACAGTGGGGCTAGCAGGTATGAATTACAGTGACTGGGCAGCTCAGGTGTCACACCATGTTGATGTACAAAAGGACATGTGGGATAAAGATAAAACGGAGATGAATAGCGTACTGTTGCAGTTAGCTAAAGTGCAGTTGAAAGAGAGCAGAGAGAAGGTGAACCAAGCCAAAACAGAAGCAAAGCAGATGGCACAAGCTGTTGTGCAGCAGCAGATACCAGAACAAACACCTGGACCGTGGGTTCCGGTTGGTTCGTATCCAGCCCCTCAGCCGGGTCCTTATGTACCGGTCTACCAACAGCCATGGCAAGCCCAGTTTGCACCACCTCAAGCCCTGCCCCCTCAGCCATATGTCCCGCAGCAGGCGGAACAGCAGCCTAGGCATGGGGCCCCATCCTACGGAGGGTTTAGCCAACCGAGGGGATGGTGGGGAAAGAGAGGTCGGGGTGGTGGTGGTAACAGAGGCCAGTTTAGGAAGAGAAATAGTGGTTGTTTCAATTGTGGGCAGCAGGGACATTGGGCTATTTCCTGTCCTTATCCTTGTGCGCCACAGGGAGAGCCCTCTCAGTTGAGTCTGCCTCAGTACCCCCATGTTGTCCATCCCCCGCCACAGAACGCGATTACATGGCCCGAACAAACACCCTCCGCACAGCTAGGGACACAGCCACAAGGCAATAATGGTCCGTGGCATCAGGCCCCGGGTCAGACACAAATGCCATAGGGGTGCCCAGATCCGATGGCTGACGGCGACCTGTATCCAGAGCCTTTGGTAACTCTCACGATAAATGGAAGGGACTATATGTGCATGCTGGACTCAGGAGCCAGGTATTCCACAATAAATACGCCACTACCAGCTTCAAGGAATACCGTGCCAGTAATCGGTCGATCAGAAGAGTGGCCGCTATCGATAGAGGTTCCATGTAGGTGGAAATCGCTCTGTTTTGACCAATCTTTTTTGGTATCTACTGCCTGCCCAGTGAATCTGGTAGGAAGAGACATTTTGTGTGCACAAAACGTGACAATGCAGTTGACGAAAGACTGTGTTATTGTGACATTTCCTGATGGAACCCAGCAAAGGTGTGCCACACCACGCTACAATAGTCACCAAATGATCCAACTGGAGACTAAAGAGACATTGGAGAAGGAAGCGGAGGTCTGGTGGGGGAGAGTAATTGATTATGACATTTCACCTCTGCATGATGCCATACAGCAATGGGGACCTTGGTTCAAGGTGCTGCATCCGTACTCACCGCCAGAGGACTCACAACATTGTACCTTTAACTACTCTCTGATTCAAGACGAGAATTATGAGATCCTGTGGGAAGGCCTGGAACACGAGAGTGAGGTTCATGGACACCCCACTGTGAAGGTTCGGGAGATCTATGCAGGGAAGCAAGGAGTAGCGGCGGCTGTAGAGTTGACCCCGGAGTTGCAGGTTTTGTTTGCACTCGGTGACACTTCAGCCCCACACATCACTGTGTTGGTCCAGGGAGGTGGAGAGGCGAAGAACATGGGTCCAATGGTTAAAGCAGGGGTTGATGCTACGGACTGGGTGCCCACACAGAATAAAAACAATACTCCCCATCTATCGACATGTACAGAATTGCACACACATCGGAGGTCCAGTTAGGGCCAGAGACACACATGCTTAGTCGCACACATGGTAGAGAGAACACTGATCATGGGAGCACTGAGAACATGTTAGCTTTGTTTCCAGACACCTTTTGGACAAAAGGGGGAGCTGATGTGGGGCTGATTGAGATGGCTCCCGTTGAAATAGAGCTAAAGCCAGGGACGATTCCAATTTATCGTTACCAGTATCCCTTAAGGATGGAACAGACTGTAGGGATTTCTAAAACGATAGAAGGGCTGTTGGAGGCAGGTGTATTGGTAAGGACGAGGTCCCCCTGGAACACACCTATTAATCCGGTCCCCAAGCCTGGAAAACCAGACTACAGGATGGTCCACGATTTGAGACCAATAAATAAAGTAGTGGTGCCAACTAACTATGACACTCCAAACCCTTATACAATGTTGAATGCTGTGGGTCCAGACAAGACTTGGTTCTCATGCATAGACTTGGCAAATGCTTTCTTCTGTGTGCCATTGGCTGAAAGTTCAAGACAGATGTTTGCATTCTCATATCAGGGGAAGCAGTACACGTACACACGCCTACCACAGGGCTATTTAGACTCGCCCTCTATATTTAACCATGTGTTAAAAGGCATTCTGATGAAACTGGAGTTACCAGTTGGAGTGGTGCTGTTGCAGTATGTGGATGACATTTTGCTAGCAGGTACCAGCTCGGAGTCCATTATGGAGGCCACAAAGGGGGTTTTGGGGTGGCTACAGGTGAATGGATTCAAGGTGTCCAAGTCAAAGTTGCAGATTGGGAGACAGAGAGTAACGTTTTTGGGAAGAATAGTATCCAGAACAGGGCAAGCTATGACTGAGGAACAGAAATCGTCGATTTTGCAGCATACAAAGCCAGGAACAGTGAGAGAGATGATGAAATTTTTAGGGTTGGTAAACTGGAGTAAGAATTTCATTGCTAATTTCTCAGAGGAAGTGTCCCCGTTGAGGAGACTTATACAGGGAGCAGGGTATCGAAATTACTCTAAACCATTGATATGGACCCAGGAGGCAGAGGCCGCGTTCATAACAATTAAACAAGCCATGGCCAGAGCGACCACGTTGCACCCACCTGACTATTCTAAGCCATTTCATCTTGATGTTGATGAAAAGGACGGATTTGTGAATTCCGTCCTGTTTCAAAAGGGGGAGAGTTGCGGGGATAGGAGAGTTCTGATGTACTACAGTGGGAAATTAGACAATGTGGAAATAGGGCACCCCACATGTGTAAGACACGTAGCGGCCATAGGGAAAGCACTGATAAAAACAGCCCATATAACGATGGAGCACCAGACTGTTGTACATTCCACACACGGAGTAGTGGCGTTTCTACAGTCAAATGCTTTCACACTCTCCGCGGCAAGGCAGGCAACTCTGCAAAGCCTTTTGACTAAGACACACATACATTTTGAGGCCTCAGCTAAAAACATGGCAACACAGATGGGCAATGGGAATGAGCATGTATGTGCAGAGGCAACAGACCATGAAATGAAGGTGTACCAGACCTTAGAAAAAGAGCCACTGACTGATCCAGACGACACCTACTACTGTGACGGCCACAGCCATCAGACACAAGACCGAGGGATGGTTGCGTCTTATGCGGTAGTGAGAAGATCATCTGAGGGTTGGGAGACAGTGCGAACAGGCATAGTTCCACAGCCAGCGTCAGCACAAACTGCAGAAGTGACAGCACTAACAGAAGCATGTAAGGCAGCGAAGGGAAAGAGAGTGAATATCTATTCAGATTCAGCATACACCCTACAAGCAGCACACATAGACCTCTGCCATTGGAGACGAAAAGGTTTTGTGACCAGTGAAGGTACGCCAGTAAAACATTTGCAACCCTTATTGGACCTCTACTATGCCTTAGGGGAACCCAAACAGGTAGCAGTGATGAAATGCAAGGGACATCAGACAGATGCCTCTGAGATAGTGAAGGGAAATAATGCGGCAGACCGAGCAGCTAAGATCACAGCAGGGTATGGACCCAAGAGCCAGATGATGCAGGGAACAGAAGAGCCAGAGAGAGGAAGATTAGACTCAGATCACATCAGAAGATTGCAGGAACAGGCAGCACCAACAGAGAAACAGGCTTGGATGGAGAAGGGAGCGAGAAAAGATGAGGAAGGCATATGGAGAAACCATGAAGGGAAAGTAGTAGCCTCCGCAGGTCTGTTGAACATGTTGTGTCAGGAAGCACATAGCAGAGGACATGGTGCAAGTGGTAGGATGGTGACATTGCTTCTCAGAAGTGGTGGCATCCATTCATGAGGGATATAGCTAAATACTATGTCCAGACTTGTGAGATATGTTGCCAACACAACCCCAAAGTTGCACTCAAAGCCGGGTTGGGAAGCTTTCCCTCCCCAACAGCTCCTTGGAAGGAGGTAGTAATAGATTTTACAGACATGGGGACTGAGAATCGCGTTGAAGGGAAAAGATATTTGTTGGTATGTGTTGATCCATTCTCGCGGTGGGTAGAAGCTATCCCCACAAAGTCAGAGAGGGCTGCAGAGGTGGTGAAATGGTTGACAAGGGAACTCATACCCCGATTTGGCATTCCGGAAATAATAAGATCAGACAATGGCTCACATTTCTCTAACGCAGAACTACAAGAAATAGAGACGACATTTGGCATCACTCATAAGTTTGGAGCAGTATATCATCCAGCGTCTCAGGGACTGGTAGAAAGAGCAAATAGGACCATAAAAGGGGGGCTAGGGAAAGTATGCGCAGACACTAAGTTGAACTGGGTTGAGGCTCTCCCCATAGTACTGTATGGAATTAGGTCAAGTCCAAACTCTAAGTTAGGGATAAGTCCCCATGAAGTACTTACGGGTAGGAAAATGCCATGTCCACTGACCTCTACCTTGCCGACCACTGTGAGTCAGTTGCAATACCAGCATATGGAGATATCCGATTACATGAGGCGGTTGAACAATGCTGTTATGAGTATCTCTCAACAGGTGACGGAGATCCTGTCCGAAGAGCAAGAGGGGGAGGGTGCTTCCGTTGAAGTAGATGACTGGGTACTGAAGAAGGTATACAGATTCAACTGGACGGCTCCCCGCTGGGAAGGACCGTATAAGGTTGGAGAGGTAACCTCACACTGTGTGAAGGTGTGGTTGAAAGAAGATAAGATAAGTAATTGGATACACAAGACCCACTGCTGTCGAGGTCTGGCCCCTAAAGACAGAACATTGGCCCAAGTTAGGAGTGACTTGAGAGAGCTGGACGAAAGGAGTGACTTGAAAGAGCTGGACGAAATCCTGGGAGCAGGAGCCTCAGAGAAAAAGGAGGAAGTTCGTGAAGTTTGGGAAGACGAGGAGGAACCGAGGTATAACCTGAGGAGCCGGAAGGGCATAGTAAAATAAGAATAAAACCTAAACAAAATAAAGAAAAAGAAAATAGAGATAGATGTATTTCTTATCGAGATAGAAAATAGATGAAAAATAAAAATAAGGAAGGAAAATCAGGGGTTAGTAGGGGCAATAATTAATAACTATAGCTTTGATACTGGGGTATCGCGATAATGAAAACTGTTCTAGGATGTAACACGAGGGCCACTCTCCTGGTACTCTTAATCATAAGTCTCTTGGTAGGACTTCCCTTCATGTGGTGGGAACTCTATTTGAGTAAATTAGACCAATCCAAGAATGACACCACAACCTTCGCTCCACTAGTGGAGAAGGAGCCCTATCTACACAGGACTAAAAGAGCCAAGCAGGGGGATCTAGTCCCTACCATTGCAGTTAAGAATGAATCCGGAACTCAAATATTTGAAATAGATTTATGTGAAATAATTTCGTGTGGAGAGCACCCCCAGGCTTGGAGGGGGTACGATGTATATATGTGCATACCCGCGGAGACGATATGGGAACCATGGTGCCAATCATGGCAGGTGGTGGGGTGGAACTCTGGGTTTAATGGGTATAAGATGGATTTAAGGAAGGTCTTGCCTAAAGCCACGCCAGGGGTTAGAATACAGGATAAGATAACGATGGTTCGGGATCAATCTGGAAGGGGGAAGACAGGGGTGAATCCACTTCTATTCTCTGTAACTGACCTAAGAGTTTCCCCATTCCCCGATAGACCAGGTGTTCCCACGAACGGAGATCAATGGACCATGGCCATAGGGGTGGATGTATCAGGGCGGGACCCACTGGGGTTACTAAACTTTAAGATACTCCCAAAGTTGAAGTCAAGGACCACCAGCAAGTCCAGCATAGCCGTTCCTGAGGTTACTAGGATAAAGAGAATACATGTGAAATTAGCAATAGAGACTGGTTTTGAGCAGACGAATTATTGGATGGACTGGGTAACTACGGCAGCGGAAGGGGTTAAATCTCTAGATTGTGTGGTATGTGCAAATGCTAGACCTAGTACCTGGACTGTCCCCTCCACCATGAGTCAGGTAGAGAATCTTGACTGTTTAATAGAGGCCCATAAACAGGAGAACCCAACTCAGCAGTGTAAAAGGTGGGACATAATATACCCAGGATCCCAGAGGGATGCAGTCCCACCGGTGTTTACCCCCATGAAAAATAAGTACACCTGTCTTACGAGGGAAAACGAGATTGGTGCTCTGGTAGGTGAGATTGAGAGAGATTGGTGCGGTACCACATTTAACGTCACTAGTTGGGAAAATGTAACAAAATTGCAGTATGCCAGGGCAGATATCTATTGGTTCTGTGGAGGAAGACGACTAATGAATGTATTGCCCTCTAATTGGCAGGGCACGTGCGCCTCTGTCTCGTTGATTGTCCCCTTTAGTGTAATTCAGATGAACGTCCAGCAGTTAGAAACCCGGGTGAGAATGGTGGGTCTGTGGAAAAGAAAGAAGAGAACTATAGACTTAGATAAGGGGTCCCCCATATATTTCGATGCAATAGGAGTGCCCAGAGGGGTCCCTAACGAATACAAGCTGGCTGACCAAATAGCTGATGGATTTGCATCCATTCTCCCGTGGATCATAGTAAATAAAAATGTAGACCGCCTGAATTATGTACATTTCAATATTCAACGCCTGACCAACCAGACTAGAGATGCCCTAGATGGAGTGCATGGACAGTTGTCTGCCACCTCCTTAATGTCTTACCAGAACCGGATGGCGCTCGATATGTTGTTGGCAGAGAAGGGAGGAGTGTGCTCTATGTTTGGCCAAACTTGTTGCACTTTTATTCCAAATAACACAGCCCCAGATGGATCTTTTACCAGGGCCTTAGAAGGTCTGAGAGCAATGTCCCACGAATTGGCAGAACACTCGGGCATAGTAAGCCCCCTTAACGATCGGTTAAATAGTATGTTCGGCAGGTGGAAGAGCGTAATTATATCTGCATTTCTCTCCATAGTCATAGCGACAGTAGTGATGTCATTATGTGGATGTTGTTGCATCCCCTGTATTAGACAGTTATGCCTGAAGTGTATCACCACAGCCGTGGACTCTAAATTGACCCCGCCATATCAGATGACTTTGTTAGAAGAGCAGGTACAGTTGTTGGAGGAGAATGATGAGAATGGTATGGTAAGATTCGACATCAATGGATCCGAAGAAGAGACTGAGTTAGAATCCCCCTTCCTGTATGAGTAACTTTGCTAATATTTGACCATATCCCATATAGCATACGCACACGCGTAGACGGCGTGAGATTGTAGGCCTAGGATGATTCTTTACTGTTTTGCTTGTGCCATATTGTGCTTATGTGCTTAGATGATGCCCGAAGGGGTAGAGGGGGTTAGCTTAGCTTCATTGTAATGTGTTCAGCCATAGTCATGAACTGACTTAGCCATGCTTGTAGTATAATATATGTATATGTTAGAGATTTCCACCCTGTGAGAGGAGTAACACACACATAGTTATGAACTGATCTAGCCACTCCGGTAGTACAATATATATGTTAAAGATTTCAACACTGTTAAATAAATAACCCACACATAGTTAGGAATGAATATAACCTGTCTAGGTAGCTGATTCATATTGTTTAGTTTACATAATGAATTATGTAAAAAGGGGGATTGAAAATATAAATCATGATATTCGTTATGTCATTGTACATTCTTGTCTATGCAACCAGTTTTGGTCGCTCAGGGTCAGAATAATAAGAATGCTATCATGGAGTCAGAGAGGTCCCTGAGTGTTTAGACTAGTTACACGCCCGAGCACCGCCACAACACCCACATCTGTTATTATTATGTTAGACCAGCTGCAGAAGACCGGCCTTGGACGCCCAGTCTTGTGAGATGGGGAGGATATGTGTCTTTCCTCCCCGTTGACAGGTTAGAGCCAATTAGATGCTAGGATGATGTGATGAAACCTGTGACGAAGAATCTATGTATAAAACCACTGGGCTTCCGGTTGAGAAAGAGTTCGGTTTTGATCTCAACCTGCGTGTTGACGAAACGAATCCCTGCTCTTGCAATTGCAGCGCTCGTACTTTGATTGTGACCAGAGAAATAAACCTACCAAATGAGAGAAGTTGTTCGGCTGAATTCTTCCGGAGTTTCTACCAGGCATCCAATATAGAATATGCTAACACGTGACAGGGTTAAGGACAGATGGTAAGGAGAATTCATGAGGTCTTAGGAAAAGACAACTGCAGTGTTTAGCAAATCTGACTCCACTTTCCCTAAACCAAGTAGTTATGACACGTGACATCAAAAGTATTACTTTATTAACGAGGTTGGAACAGAAATGAAAGAAGGAATATGAAAAAGAAAGCACAGATAGTACAAAGCTACTAAACTGTGCCTGTTCAGTTTAAAACAGGCTGAATTAAATACGTTCTCCCACTAACATTGTCTCATATAGCTTTATGTTGTTATGGTTTATATGCAGATTATAATCTGATCTGATCATAAGAAAGGAAGACAATAGTTATGGAACAACTCAGTTTAACCGAGAAGTGTTGACTTGATTGTGTTTTATTGTAATGTGACAAAATAGTTGATTCAAAAGATAATCAAAAACATGACTGAAGAGCTCGTCCAGTTTAACCCTTTCATCAAAGCACCTGTAGCTGAAGTCAAATAAAAGAATGAGGGCTGAGATGCAGTACAACACCAGAGAGAATATCAATACAGCAGTTTGATCAGTTTACAGCAGTTTGATCAGTTTACAGCAGTTTTCAGCAACAGCAATGTAATGTTCGTAGTTCGCCAGCAGGTTTAATAAATTATTAAAAGTTATCCAAGTTCTAGCACCGGCCATTTACATGATCTGCATTTGTCGGTCATGATCATTTGTTCTTGGGAACGGCCAAATGGTGCGCCACTTTAAATGTGGCCGCGGCAAGGAATTGTGGGGCCATTATCTCCTTTCCTTTCGGAAAGGAAGGTCCAGTGGTTCCTAAGCTAAAGGACCTAAGTTAGGAAGCATTGAAGCTCCTTTCTTTTGCATTTAGAGAATTAGACCAGCACTTATCATGGCGGTCACTTAGGTACTACCGGGTCATTTCACTCAGTTAGGAACCTTCCTAACCAAAAAGGACTATTCGACTGCAGCCACGGATTAGAGGGCATTTGTACCACCGTACCCTCCACTTTCACACCGGAGCTGCTTCTCACGTCGCCAACCGGGCCGCCGTGCTGGCAGGACCAGACCGAACCGCACCAGGTGGCTGGTCTGGGCGCCCAGGTTCCTGTTGACGAGTTGAACTCCTTCCTGCAGAAACGATGATTTTAATGTGCGTTTTGGTCATCTTGCAGGATGAAATGCGCACCATCCTCTCCTCTGTAGCTGAGCTTTGAAGAGATTGAGGAAGTTTGATCTGAAAAAACGAGATAAACGGCAACTATAGCTACACTGGTCAAGCAAAAATGGCGACGCTTCGTACTGATGTCTTTGATGAACTTTATTCGTCTTGCTTTCTCTCCCTCCCTCTCTCTCTCCGCTCCTCAGTCACCTCAGACAACGTGAAAACTATAACAAACATAAACATTGGTGCATAAATTGCAAGCTCTTTTTGGAGTCTCTCAAGCAAATGTCTGTTGCTAGACATGCTAGCACATATTAGCACATTAATGACATAAACTACAAAGTACACAAAAATGCAACACATGTAAACATAAAGGCAGGTCAACAACAATAGACACAAAATTATATATAAATAAACACTACCGTGTGCACCACTTGGACCACGTGCAGAATCCTTTTAACATGGGGTCGTTCACTCCTTTCTCCCTCTGCGCCAGCTAAACAACCCACAATGCTACTGTCATATGACCACACCCACTGTTACTTTACCACTTTACATAATCTACACTACACATGTCTCTCTGACAGTTACAGCAACAGACGAATGTATAAATACAGTTTTACGACGCTTGTTGGCAGGAAAACATGCACATTATAGGTTGCCGTTAAGAATTATTGCTTACATTTTCAGGGGATAAAATTACCTGCGTTTTTTAATAGTGCAGGAATTAAAGCCCCCATTTTTAATGGAGCAGCAGTAACAATATAGCATATGAAAATATGCTGTATTTCTCTTGAATGTGGACTAGTTGGACAATTGCACAGAATTGGAGCCGAAATTATTTAAAAAATATGAAATGTTTAGTTTTAATTTAGTTTTTGAAATTTGAATTTCGAACAGAAAAATCTATGATGAAAGTAAAACTTCCTTGCAATCGTACACTATATGCACCTTTTTATAATAACATCCATTCAGTCTCAAACACTTGTGATTCCACAAACCCAGATTTAATAGAAAAAAAATTGCAACCAGTCAACGAAAGTGACCATTATTGGACTGTGGAGTCGCCGTAGAGACGATTGGTTTTATTGTCTCATCTATTGATATGTTTAATTTGGGTTTAACTCTAATTTTACCTTGTCTGGCTTTGTGGGGCCTCACTGTTGGGTTTTGTAGTCTTTTACTGGTCGCCATGCTGGTTTGTAGTCCCTATCGTAACCATGGAGATGGAATGCATCACTAAGGAACATTTAAGGGAAACTCCCTCCTGAGAACTTGATGACGTCATCGCTCAATGTTGCTTTGATTCGTTAGTACATATAAAGAAACTGCTTGGAAGAGATTCTTTACCAAGTATTGAAATCGTCATACAGTCTGCAAGGAAAAGACAACCAGTGTTTATCAGAGAATCAGCGTTTATCAAGCAACCTGTGTTTTTTAGAGAATCAGTGTTTGTCAGAGATCCAGATTTTATCAGAGATCCAGATTTTATCAGAGAACCAGCGTTTATCGAGCAACCTGTGTTTATCAGAGAAACAGTGTTTATAAGACTTGTTTGCATTATCAAATTGTTCTACAAACCATGCCTGGAGCTGTAGCTAAGATGACATCCGAGAAGGCTCAGTTTAACAGCCGTACAGGACCTGCACCAACAAACCAGAAGGTCAATGGCAAGCTACAGTCCACCTTTGGGGCTGTAGACATCCGGAAGACGGAGGGCTTCCAGACTGCTGTTCCCAAAGACCAAGCAGGACCAGGACAGCAAGCCAAACAGCCACAGCCCACCTTTGGGGCTGTGGACATCAGGAAGACGGAGGGCTTCCAGACTGCTGTTCCCAAAGACCAAGCAGGACCAGGACAGCAAGCCAAACAGCCACAGCCCATCTTTGGGGCTGTGGACATCAGGAAGACGGAGGGCTTCCAGACTGCTGTTCCCAAATACCAAGCATGGCCTAGACAGAACCAGCAAGCCAAACATCCACAGTCCACCTTTGAGAAGAAGCAGGGCTTCAAGGCTGCTGTTCCCAAATACCAAGCATGGCCTAAACAGAACCAGCAAGCCAAACATCCACAGTCCACCTTTGGGAAGAAGCAGGGCTTCAAGGCTGCTGTTCCCAAATACCAAGCATGGCCTAGACAGAACCAGCAAGCCAAACATCCACAGTCCACCTTTGGGGCTGTGGACATCAGGAAGACGGAGGGCTTCCAGACTGCTGTTCCCAAAGACCAAGCAGGACCAGGACAGCAAGCCAAACAGCCACAGCCCACCTTTGGGGCTGTGGACATCAGGAAGACGGAGGGCTTCCAGACTGCTGTTCCCAAGGACCAAGCAGGACCAGGACAGCAAGCCAAAGAGCCACAGCCCACCTTTGGGGCTGTGGACATCAGGAAGACGGAGGGCTTCCAGACTGCTGTTCCCAAAGACCAAGCAGGACCAGGACAGCAAGCCAAACAGCCACAGCCCACCTTTGGGGCTGTGGACATCAGGAAGACGGAGGGCTTCCAGACTGCTGTTCCCAAGGACCAAGCAGGACCAGGACAGCAAGCCAAACAGCCACAGCCCACCTTTGGGGCTGTGGACATCAGGAAGACGGAGGGCTTCCAGACTGCTGTTCCCAAAGACCAAGCAGGACCAGGACAGCAAGCCAAACAGCCACAGCAAGCCAAACAGCCACAGCCCACCTTTGGGGCTGTGGACATCAGGAAGACGGAGGGCTTCCAGACTGCTGTTCCCAATGTCCAAGAGGATTTTTCACAATCTCCGCTGGGTTACGCCAAATATAAGATTTCCTGGTTAAGTCAAAAACAAGGCCAAATGGAGAAGAGTAGGGTAAAATCCGAAGTTGAAAAGTGGAACTTCTGCCAGAGGGTTCATCAAGGGGAAATTAAATACCAGCGCCTGAAGAGGAGTCTAGAACTCACTCAGGATTTCTTATACGATGCGCTGTATTATCAAGAGGAGAAAGATCTGGAAATTGCCGAGCTCAAGGCAAGACTCCATCATCAGGAGGAGAAAGATCTGGAAATTGCCCAGCCTAAGGAAAACCTCCATCAACAGGAGGAGAAAGATCTGAAAATTGCCCAGCTCGAGGAAAAACTCCATCATCAGGAGGAGAAAGATCTGGAAATTGCCCAGCCTAAGGAAAACCTCCATCAACAGGAGGAGAAAGATCTGGAAATTGCCCAGCCTAAGGAAAACCTCCATCAACAGGAGGAGAAAGATCTGAAAATTGCCCAGCTCGAGGAAAAACTCCATCATCAGGAGGAGAAAGATCTGGAAATTGCCCAGCCTAAGGAAAACCTCCATCAACAGGAGGAGAAAGATCTGAAAATTGCCCAGCTCGAAGAAAAACTCCGTCATCAGGAGGAGAAAGATCTGGAAATTGCCCAGCTCGAGGTAAAACTCAATCATCAGGAGGAGAAAGATCTGAAAATTGCCCAGCTCGAAGAAAAACTCCGTCATCAGGAGGAGAAAGATCTGGAAATTGCCCAGCTCGAGGTAAAACTCCGTCATCAGGAGGAGAAAGATCTGGAAATTGCCCAGCTCAAGGTAAAACTCCATCTTCAGGAGGAGAAAGATCTGGAAATTGCCCAGCTCAAGGCAAAACTTCATCATCAGGAGGAGAAAGATCTGGAAATTGCCCAGCTCAAGGCAAAACTCCATCTTCAGGAGGAGAAAGATCTGGAAATTGCCCAGCTCAAGCAAAAACTCCATCATCAGGAGGAGAAAGATCTGGAAATTGCCCAGCTCAATCAAAAACTCCATCATCAGGAGGAGAAAGATCGGGAAATTGCCCAGCTCAAGGTAAAACTCCATCTTCAGGAGGAGAAAGATCTGGAAATTGCCCAGCTCAAGGCAAAACTCCATCTTCAGGAGATGAAAATGGAGGAAGCGGAGCATTGCAGCACAATGAAATACAACGAGATGGTCGCAAAGTTGGAGTATGTACGATCAAAAAATGAAACTCTGGCTGAAAATTTGACAATTTGCGAAGTAGCTCTGGCTGCTGCAAATGTCAATGTCCAGAGCCTGGCAGAAATGCAGGAAAGACAGAAGACTCAAGTTGAGCTGCTGTCCTCCAAGGTCGGAAACCTGACCAAGGAAAACAAGGTACTTGAAGACGTATGCCTTGCGATAGAAAAAAAGAGGAGAGGCATATTTGGGAAAAAGATGGGTGATAAAAAGACAGAGGTGGAGAAGATGGTGACACAAATGAAGGCAAAAGAGGAGAAGAAAAAGGTGAAAACGGGTTGTTTCGGAACAATTGGCAGAAGGTCAACCCGTGACGGCAAGGGACTGCAGGAGGAGGCTGCAGATGATGTTTGTAATCAGCAGCGACCTCTTCCGTTCATCCCCACCTCCCTCACTCCCACCATTTCTCTCCCACCATCTCCCTCCCTCCATCTCCCTCCCTACCATCGTCCAGTCAACCTTTAACCAAAGACCGAGGGCGACAGTGGCTGCAGTGTTAAGTGATTTAACACAGCAGCCTCACAGAGACACCTCCACCCGTCTCTGTGTGTGAAGTTGGACGTTTTAGTTTCCCCTAAGACCGAGGGTGAAACAGTGGCTGCAGTGTTAAGTGACTTAACACAGCAGCCTCACAGAGACACCGTCTCTGTGTGAAGTTTTAGTTTCCCCTTTCCCCTAAGACCGAGGGCGACACAGTGGCTGCAGTGTTAAGTGACTTAACACAGCAGCCTCACAGAGACACCGTCTCTGTGTGTGAAGTTTGAGGTTTTAGTCTCCCCTTCCCCCTAAGACAGAGAGCAACACAGTGGCTGCAGTGTTAAGTGACTTAACACAGCAGCCTCACAGAGACACCGTCTCTGTGTGTGAAGTTTGAAGTTTTAGTTTCCCCTTCCCCCTAAGACAGAGAGCAACACAGTGGCTGCAGTGTTAAGTGACTTAACACAGCAGCCTCACAGAGACACCGTCTCTGTGTGTGAAGTTTGAAGTTTTAGTTTCCCCTTTCCCCTAAGACCGAGGGCGACACAGTGGCTGCAGTGTTAAGTGACTTAACACAGCAGCCTCACAGAGACACCGTCTCTGTGTGTGAAGTTTGAAGTTTTAGTCTCCCCTTTCCCCTAAGACCGAGGGCGACACAGTGGCTGCAGTGTTAAGTGACTTAACACAGCAGCCTCACAGAGACACCGTCTCTGTGTGTGAAGTTTGAAGTTTTAGTTTCCCCTTTCCCCTAAGACCGAGGGCGACACAGTGGCTGCAGTGTTAAGTGACTTAACACAGCAGCCTCACAGAGACACCGTCTCTGTGTTTGAAGTTTTAGTTTCCCCTTTCCCCTAAGACCGAGGGCGACACAGTGGCTGCAGTGTTAAGTGACTTAACACAGCAGCCTCACAGAGACACCTACACCCTCCTCTCTGTGTGGAGATTGAATGTTCTCCCTGTGTCTGCGTGGGTTTCCTCCTGGTACTCAGGTTTCCTCCCACACAATCAATAATTAGATACTTTTATGATTCATTTAGGCCCATTCATGTTGGGTGCCCTAATCAGGTTTACCCCAAAGGAATTTAATAAAAAAAAAAAATCAAATCAAAATTCTATGTTTCCGCATCTCTGATTAAATATTTAGAGTATTAATGTAATTGTATGACATATTGGTGACTTTAAAGAATAACAGGGCGACTGTGGCTCAGTGGTTAGCAAGTCTGACTTTCAATCAGAGGATCGGTGGTTCAAACCCCGGCTCAGGTAGTCCATGTCGTTGTGTCCTTGAGCAAGACACTTAACCCTAATTGCTCACCGTTGCTGTGTCTATGGTCTACTGTATCGCATGTAAGTCGCTTTGGATAAAAGCGTCAGCTAAATGTAATGTAAGATGATGATATTCGCTTTATAAACCAGGACGGGATCAGCGGCAGCTTTGTGCATGCGCGACAGTCCGTGTACGTTTTATTCGTCTGTTTTTTGGTTCATTCGAAAATACGGAAATACGGAAATACCATCGTTTCTTCGTTTTCTGTTTCAAACCAAAAACGGGAAAACGGAAAAGCACTTCCGTTTTCTCGTTTTTGTCGTCTGAATCCCAAAACGAGAGAACGGAAGTGCCTAAAACAAATGTCAAAATAAAGTCTAGTGATAGGTATTCTTATTTACAGTCTTCTATGCAAACACGTAGCTGCCGTAATGTTAGAAGAACATTAATTAATCAATATAAATAAATAAACCTGGATATGTTATGTAATGGTAAAATATAGCATTGCTTATGTTATACAGGTAGATCATAAGTTAGAGAAATTGTGTGTGTCTAATGAAAAGTATTCAATGTGAGCAGAAATAATGTAGAAGGTCACAGTGGACAAAGTGCCTCTGTACAGCCTGCGAAGCTAGCTAGATAAGAACAGTTTGCCAGGTGTGTGAGGGAGTTATTATGAATCTTCTTCCTCCCTAACATTGATAAGATTTGATAGTTTTATAGTTTGAGAAGAATGCCTACTGTATAGAATCAGGATCTGGTTTAAACTAGTCTAGTCGAACCCAATGACTCTTGTTCTTTAGTAGTGTTCCTCTGAAAAGGGGTGTTACTTTTGGTGTATATAAATATGCTTGTGATTTTGATATCTCTTCGAAGAAATCCTGCTGCATACTACTTTGTATAGCTGTTGCATGTTTCTTCCTTCTTGCAAGAATTAAACGGACAAAGACAACTTTGATTTTGAGACTTTATTTCTCCTTTCCCGAATCACGAAGAAAATCTTCCATCACAACTTGGTGTCAGAAGTGGGATCGTTTGGAGCTCCGTCGGGACTCCAAGGTCGTCCGGGAAGAGGCCTCTTCAGAATAAAAAAAAGATTCTGCCTCATACCTCCTTAGACAAGAGAGAGAGGACCGGCGCCCAAAGAGCCTGATTGACTTCACAACGATCCTAATAAAGAAGCAATTTTCTTCCAACCGGGTAAGAAGTTGATATTCCAAATTCTAAATTGAATTAATTAACAACAGATTGCGAAGTCATAAAATTAGAACTTCGTAATACAGTTGATTGAATCGAATGTTTAATGATACAGTCTCTATTGATGATAACTTGTTTTTGTCTGGGGCTACTTTAAACGTGCATGGGTTCATACAATATTGTGAAATATTCCTGATTCATCATCATCCAATTTTCTTTTTACTTGAGGAAGACAGGAATGAATAATACGATATAACGATTTTAACAGTTTGTGGAGGGGCTGCCGACCCGAACCGCAGCCTGGGTCCGCTGCCACCGACCACCGACCCTGGCGAGCGCGGTCACCGTGGCCGAGGACCACCTGGCGGTGTACCCGGCTGACAGAGGGGGCGGAGGGCAACCGGTGGCACCGGCCCAGCCGACACCTGCGCCGAGGAGGAGGCTGCCGCCGCCGGTACCGCGGCAGCCATCGCCAGGCCCGCCGACCGCCGACGCACCGGACCCGAGCCCGCACCCTTCCTGACCCACAAGGGGACCCTCAGACGTCAGGGCAAGTGTGTTGGAGGTGTGGGCAGCCCGGTCACGTCCGGAGGGACTGCCCATCGATGGAGGTGGGACAGGTGATCCGGGTTGCCGGCCCTCCAGCACCCTCCCCAGGCCCGGGAGCGACATACAGCGTTCCGGTAAGACTCCAGGGGGGTACACACCAGGCGATGGTGGATTCGGGCTGCACGCAGACCATGATCCACCAGAGCCTGGTTCGGCCCGGTGCATTGGTGGAGGCAGCACGGGTGCGGATAAGGTGTGTGCATGGGGATATCCACGAGTATCCCGTAGTCTGTTAAATTCTAATAGATTAGTGAGCTTGATATTGCCTGTACATGTGTAATAAAGGATTGTTTAAGTGTACATTACAATGCATAAGAAGGATATGATAAATAATGAAGGGCATTATGAAGGATATGTAATTGTATGTATTAAGAAAGTCACTGTATGTCATATTGTTTAATGTTTAGGTGTGAATGGTTTTTATATATAATGATTCTATAGGAGTTAGGAATGTGGGACTGTTTCTTTAAGAAGGCGGAGTGAGACACTGAGACATTTGGGACCGGAAGGACGCGCGCATGGATACTTTGAAGATGGACAATTCCTTTGTCTCTAGAGGAGAAGAGCCTCCGCCTTCTCTGAAAACATCTGGACCTATGGACAATCGGGATGTTAAGAATAAGGGAAGGGAACTAACCAATGAGAGGGCCTTAAGCTCCGTGACTGAAAAGTATTTAAACTAACAGTGCGAAACGAAACGGTCTATTTTCCTGAATGTAGAGGCGGCAGCTAACTGGTCCAGTCTGTGAATCTGCAGGAAAGGATATGGCCTCGATCGAGTAATGTATAACTGTTTTGTCATCATCTTCTATTAAATCTTTTAATTGTACTCATTTGCATTCTGAGCATTCCTCCCACGAACTGGCTGGGATAACGAACAGAATCTTTCAAGTCCCAGTGGAAATTCGTTATGCGGGGAAAAAGCATAGGGTGAATGTTGCGGTTAGCTCCCGCATTACGCAGAAATCATTCCTATAACGACAGCAAAAACATCTGGAGCTCACAGAGTAAAAATTAAAGAAACACAACAATAAATTGACTTAATAGTAGTCACTGTCATTATTATTCTGACACAATTTGCATCCTCTACATAGTCAGTCATCCATAATCCATATATATATATACACACACACACACACACACACACACACACACACACAGGGTGTTATCTTTTATGAGGAAAACTCTAGAAGCTACATAACAGCAGCTTTACCTGTATTCCCCTGGCTGTTAAATGATCAAACAGAGTTTTCCTCATCAGTAAACTGCAAGAGAGAAAAACATTACTCATAGCAAAGCTAGAGAGGAGTTCAGTTGCACAATTGTAAAGGTTTCATATAAATCATTACTGAACTGGGACATTGGGAAGAATTATGATAACTCATAAAATCATACACAAAGTATCAGCACAACACTTCTCAAAAACACAAATATAGTGTGCAAGAGAGAGACATAGTCACAAATAAAGAAATAAATGCAAATATATATATATATATATATATATATATATATATATATATATATATATATATATATATATCGCCGGCGGGTCGCCGGAACCCCGTTCCACTAGGTGGCGCTATGAGCATGTGAACAAATACATGCATCAAGTCACTCTGCGTGATGTGTAGACCAAATCATGTAAATATCATGTCAATCTGATGCTGTTTGGCACATTTCCTGTTTTGCCAGTAGGTGGCGCTATCACTAAGTCAACACACATGCATCAAGTCACTCTGCGTGACGTGTAGATCAGGTCACGCCAATCACATCTCAATCCGATGCTGTTTGGCAGATATCATTTTTTGCCAGTAGGTGGCGCTATCACAAACCAAATATGTCTTCATGTATTGTGGTCAGACCATGTCCAGCATCATCCATGAGAAGTTGTGGGAAGTTAGCATGAAGTGCCATGGAGTTACCACAGTACAGTTACCACACAGAGAACAGCAGAGAGAGATACACTGTCACACACACACACACACACACACACACACACACACACACACACACACATACACAAGCAAAGAGCATGTCACATGAATCCCATGTCAATCACATGCTGTTTGGCAGATTTCCTGTTTTGCCAGTAGGTGGCGCTATCACTAAGTGAACACACATGCATCAAGTCACTCTGCGTGACGTGTAGATGAGGTCACGCCAATCCCATGTCAATCAGACAGAGAACAGCAGAGAGAGAGATAGACTGTCACACACACACACACACACACAAGCAAAGAGCATGTCACATGAATCCCATGTCAATCACATGCCGTTTGGCAGATTTCCTGTTTTGCCAGTAGGTGGCGCTATCACTAAGTCAACACACATGCATCAAGTCACTCTGCGTGACGTGTAGATGAGGTCACGCCAATCCCATGGCAATCAGATGCTGTTTGGCTGATTTCCTGTTTTGCCAGTAGGGGGCGCTATCACAGTACAGACTGTGCTCAGACCATGTCCAGAATCATGCATGACAAGTTGTGGGAAGTTAGCATGAAGTGCCATGGAGTTACCACACAGAGAACAGCAGAGAGAGATAGACTGTCACACACACACACACACACACACACACACACACACACACACACACACACACACACACACACACACACGCACGCACGCACACACACACACACACACACACACACACACACACACAAGCAAAGAGCATGTGACATGAATCCCATGTCAATCACATGCTGTTTGGCAGATTTCCTGTTTTGCCAGTAGGTGGCGCTATCACTAAGTCAACACACATGCATCAAGTCACTCTGCGTGACGTGTAGATGAGGTCACGCCAATCACATCTCAATCAGACAGAGAACAGCAGAGAGAGAGAGACTGTCACACACACACACACACACACACACACACACACACACAAACTAAAATAAAGATACATTAAAACCAGACAACTGTTTTATACGAGGGTTAAGTACCAAAATAAAGAAATAATGGACACACACACCTTCTTGATGAGCATGTCATTATTGACCTTGATGTCAATGTTGACGGGGGTATTGGGGAATGCATCAAAAACGTCCCTGAGGAGAGGGATGCGTTTGTCCTCTCCCCCCTCACAGAAACACTCTGCAGGACAAGAACATGGGGGACAATGGCCCAAGTGTGTTTCCAGTGTGTTCAACAGTTTGTGTTTCCAGTGTGTTCAACAGTTTGGAAAATTAAATATATTATCAATCAAAAGTAAACTAAGATGTCATTTTAAAAGCTGTTGCAGATTAATTGATCCATTTTACGAGTGAATTGACAAACCTCAAATATACATAATATTTATTGACTACTGTATGTGGCTTGTGTGCTAACTTTGTAGTAATTAATCACGTCTGATATGTGATGTTTACCTCTCTGAAAAGTTACACCCAGCTTGCAGAGGTATGGAGGGAGCTCCTGCAAAGAGCACACAGTACTCAGTGGTTAACAGACAAGAAATACAGCCTATAGACCGAGTCTGTAAGGAGGTCATATCCAGAGGTGGTGGGATGAGTGTGACTGAGGATGTTCACATTCATCACAGTCGACGTAGAAGAGAGGAACGTAAGGACACGTCAAAGGAAGATTAACGTTAAGTTATCTGTACTTCTTTGTTCTACAAGGCCAAAGAGCAATGAAGCTGTAAACCCAATCTTCAGTGACACAAATAATTATAGTGTCAACTTACGTAAGGCCTCTAAGAAAACCAATATCTCTGTTTCATATTGAAAGTATAGGCTGTCAAAGATTTCTGCTGGATCTGATTGTTTTATATCAGGTAAAGGTCCGTCATGTGACTTGATGTGGACCTTGCCTGATTAAGGCGGTTACGTCATTCACAGAAGTCTTGACACAAAGACTGTTTGTTTTATAAACTCAAATATTTGTGGACCTCTTACATGTCAAGACTCATAGAAAAACAGCTCAACAGCAAAAATGCTAGTGACTTTTTCCACGTTTTAATAATGTCAGAATCACAATTGGTAACATTTTCCTTTTGGTAGGTAGTCCACAAAATCAAAATGGAACTTAGAGTTGCAAGAGAGAGTAGAGTGTAGTTATTTATCTGTCAGATACAGAAATGGGGGGATATTGCAACTCACAGCGTAGCACATGTTGGAGATGTGGGCGTTGATGCCAGAGGCCCTCTGCTAGCTGGCATCATGTGACACCACTACCTCTTCATCTATCGTCAAGTGGCAGTCCAACTCCAGCATATCTGTGCCAAGATCCACGGCGCTGCATGGACAAATTGTATTGATCACTCCAACGACTTTTATCACAATAGAATCATAGAGCAGTTCATCTCTCAATCCATCAACAAATCAACCAGAGACAACCGCAGGAGTATCATGTGAGGCTTTGACATGAACAGTTATCTAAGGCATCGCAGCCTGTGTGGATTTAAACAGACAAAGACAGACGGGCAAAACAGACAGTGGTCACAAACAAAGGTCAGATGACACAAACTGCCCACAATCACATGCACAAGCACCAGTTCTGTTTCACAGATGCACACAAACACCAAAGAAATAACTTTGTCATTGTGAATAAGGTTTTTTCTCACTGCTTGAAAGCTGCCATGGTGTTTTCCAGGTTTTCACCTGCTCCTGCAATGAAAAAAGTAAAACACTAAGCGTGGTACAGTGTTTTCTCTAAGTTAGCGCTTCACAGCTGAAACATAGCCCTCGGCCTACTGCAGCGTACCAGACAATAAACCAATGAAATTGTCTGACAGTAATAATACATGGCATTCTAACAAAAACATGCAAATAAATGTATTAACAAAGTGTTAACCAGAGGTGGATGACTATGCTGAGTGATAAAAGTTGTCAAAATATCTTATTAGCAAAAAAGCAAATACACATAACGTATACTCACAAGTTACAACTGTGTTTAAATGTTAAATTATGATGATACAGACAAAATATAATAGAAGATTATAGCCACTGCATTGGCACAGACATGAGCATGAGGCTCAAGATGGAAATTACACCTAATCTTCATATTCATAAAGAAACCTGAATAATATTAAGTTTTGTGAGGAACTGTCCATAAATTTGCAAAGCACCCATTATAATTGATGGGAATTTTGACAGAAAGACAAAAAATAAAATGAAAACATGATAAATGCTGAACTCAGACTTACCGCTGCGATGGGAAATGTGCCTGCTGCGAAAAGTCTCCCGCTTCTTCCGGTGCAAAAGATTTGGGCATTTCAGCAGCAGGGCAGAGGTGAGCACGTAGCCCGTTACCGTTGACAGGACATACAGAGCAGCACACATCTCCTCTCTGTCGTCTGGAAACACAACCCACTCAGTAAATATCTACAGTGAACAGGATTTTAATAGACTCACATTTTTGCAATTCAATAATCACTAAATCAAATTTAAAATCAAAGTTAAGTCTTAAGGCTGCTGACCTGACCAACAGCCCAAACCCCATTATTACATGTATTGATATAAATGGAGATAATCATGTCTTAAACTGTAACTAGAATAATTCATACTGTACAAATTATGAAGAATTATTCACCAATTATCAAAATTAACTAACCATATACTATCTGTGTGACAGGACTAGTTTCTACCAGTCAATTATTAGATGAATGGCACAAACTGAGGATGTGGGATTTTCATGTTGTGAACTCTCGACCATATTATTCAATAAAGCCACAGACAGCTTATTTTAACTCCTCAAAATATTTACATTTCAGCTTGTCTTATGCCTGTATCTCCTCAGTGCCCTTGTTATTGTGAGTGGAGAGTTTGAGCTGCCTTTGAGAAATGGTTTCCGTTCAAGTTATATACTGACGACGTAACATTGTCGGTTCTTTCTTAATACACAGTTACAATAACTAATAACTTTCAATGACTTGAACCAGTTTACTGACGATAGCCTTCTAGCTAATTTGGCTAACGTTAGCTGAGCTCGGGTCGATGTCATGAGATTAAATCTTACCTTTTTCATCAAGTTATTTTGTTTTTTCTTTCTGTCTTTGCGTCGACTAATCTAAATAAAACCAGTGTGAGTTAGTTGGTGTCCAGGAATCTGTAAAGCAAGGTACTATGTGTCAACCTCACCTCTCGTCCGCAGCTGCTTCTGTCAAAACATTTACCGGTCGCTGTCAGTGGTAGGCGCATGCGCAGGACTGTGTTGAGGGCGAAGGCAAAAATGACGGCACTTCCGCCCGAATATTCCAGAATAAAAGCGACATTTCGACAAATGTTTTCTACCGAAAATCATTTGTTTGTATGTTTGATGATACATCGCATGTCCGCAAAAGCATATAGGTGCAGTAATATTTTGACATAAAAAAAGATTTATTAATTTCCCAAAGAAACTATACAGAATTCGGTTGAAATGAAAGCTTCTTTAAGTTCATGTTAAAGAAAATGACTCATACTTACATATAGTATAGCCCTATCTGCTGTGCAGACCTGTGTATATTTGTGGATTAATTGTAAAGTACCAGACAGCACTAACCGCAGGGCACACCGCAAGGCACTATCATTATGTATGTTTACTGCAGTGGCGGGCCTTGCATTTTCTACCTAGGCCTGCTGTCTGATATTGTATACATAAATACATGCATGTTGGGATGTTGCGTCATTAACGGACATGAAGTACACATTAACAAGAACAAATCCATTAGAACCAGTTGTGGAAGTTGCATTTAAACTCAAAAGGCAATTCCTCAAGTTGAGTACACAAGTGCGTGTCACTCGTTTATTTTCACGGCTCAACTCCTCAAGGAAAACAGGATGGCGCTGCCCGGTAAATTCACAAGCATGGAGCTGACGTCATCAACAACAGAATATTTAAAGGGACCACGATCCCGAAACAGTCGTACGTACATGAATAATACATTACTTAAATAACTGCATGAAACAACAGTGTGTAGAACCACACTAAGAACAAGGGTGAATTATGAAGTCACATTCACTACACACGTCCCCCCAGAATTCACCATAGAAGAAAACAATCAACGGCGAGGTGGCCGTATTAACCGGCCAGAACGGCTGTGTTTAACAGGGGAACGAGGATACACTACCGTGGCAGGTGTACCACCATGACACGGGTGTGGGGCATGGAGTGTGGGAGTTTTGGGAGGGAGGGGAGCAGGGGGCAGAGTCGGAGGACGCCCACGTCGTGGGGGCCGGGCTAATTCAATGGGCCTAGCAACGTCCAAATGGGCTGGTTTGAGGCGGTCAATGGAGAGTCGCTCCGGTTTACCACCCATGTCCACCACAAAATGTTTGTCTCCCGTCTCCAAAACACGGAATGGGCCCTCGTAGGGCGGACGTAGTGGCCCCCTGTGAGCGTCGTGGCGAATAAAAACGTATTCAGCCGTCTGAAGCCCAGCAGGGATGTGCGACTGAGGGAGGCCGTGACGGGAAGTAGGGACAGGTGCGAAAAGCCTTGCATTGTCCAGTAGCGTGGCCCGCTGGAGAGTCGCAGACCAGGGAACGGTGGAGGCAGGCACAAAATCCCCTGGAACCCGCAGTGGCTGGCCATAGACCAGCTCCGCGGATGAGGACTGTAGGTCTTCCTTCGGTGCAGTCCTGATGCCAAGCATCACTTGTCGACCCAGTTGCTGTCTTTGAGGCCGGCACGAAGAGAAGCCTTCATCGACCTGTGGAATCGCTCACAGAGTCCATTAGCCTGCGGGTGGTATGCAGTCGTGCGGTGGAGTTTCGCTCCGAGGCTCTGGGCCACCGCGTTCCACAGTTCAGATGTGAACTGCGCGCCCCGGTCCGAGGATATGTCCGAAGGGGTGCCGAAACGGGCAACCCAGGTGCCGATAAATGCCCGTGTCATTTCGGCAGATGCCAACGATGTCAGTGGCACAACCTCGGGCCAACGGGTGGTCCTGTCAACCATGGTCAACAGGTAGGTGAAACCATGAGAGGAGGGCAGAGGGCCGACCAGATCCACGTTAACATGGTCAAACCGCCTCTCTGGCACCGGGAACAACTCTAACGGGGCTTTAGTGTGGCGGTGTACTTTGGCCCGCTGGCACTCAAGGCAAGTGGTAGCCCAGTTTCTTACGTCCTTTTTGAGGCCGTGCCAAACAAACTTTGCCGCCACCAGCCTCTGTGACGCTTTCGAACCAGGGTGTGAGAGACCATGGATGGCATCAAAGACGTGTCGTCTCCACGCCGTGGGAACGATCGGCCGAGGACTGCCTGTGGAGACGTCACACATGAGTGTGGTGTCGGCTTCACCAAAAACCACATCCTCTATTGTCAAACCTGTAGTCGAGGTCCTCAGGGTGTGCACGTCTGGGTCTGTGGTCTGATCCGCTGCCATACGGCTGTAATCCAGACCAAGATGGACTGCCCCTGCCACAGCCCGTGACAGGCAGTCCGCCACTTGGTTGTCCTTACCGGCTACGTGCTGTAAATCCGTGGTGAACTCGGAAATGTAGGACAGATGACGTTGCTGGCGGGCGGACCACGGCTCGGCCACCTTGGCCATGGCGAAAACCAGCGGCTTGTGGTCGACAAAGGCAGTGAAGTGTCGACCTTCCAGCAGGAAATGAAAGTGTCTGATGGCGAGGTAGAGACCCAGCAGCTCCCGGTCGAACGTGCTGTACTTACGCTCGTTAGCGCGCAGCTGCCGGCTGAAGAAAGCGAGCGGCTGCCAGGCCCCGCCTACCCACTGCTCGTAGACGGCACCGACAGCGTAGTCCGAGGCGTCCGAGGTGATGGCGATGGAGGCTGTGGCTGAAGGATGTGCCAGCATGGTGGCCTGCGCCAGGGCTGCCTTAGTGTCCGCAAAAGCCTTGTCCCTGCCCTCAGTCCAGTCCACCACGTGCGTGGGCTTACCTTTCAAGGCCTCGTGCAAGGGCAGCATGAGCTGAGCGGCTCGAGGGATGAAACGGTGGTAAAAGTTCACCATGCCAAGGAACTCCTGCAGGGCTTTCACGGTGAGCGGGCGTGGAAACTGTGCGACCGCCTCCACCTTTGATGGGAGAGGGACTGCACCGTCCTTGGTGACTCTGTGTCCCAGGAAGTCAATGGTGGAGAGACCAAACTGGCACTTGGCAGGATTAACAATCAGGCCATGTTGGTTGAGCCGCTCGAAAAGTGCTCGGAGGTGCGACAGGTGCTGAGATGTGGACGCGCTCGCCACCAGAATGTCGTCCAAATACACAAAAAGAAAAGGCAGGTCACGTAACACAGAGTCCATGAGGCGCTGAAAAGATTGGGCTGAGTTCTTAAGGCCGAACGGCATCCTTAAGAACTCAAAAAGACCAAACGGCGTAATCACTGCTGTTTTTGGAATGTCCAGTGGGTGCATGGGCACCTGATGATAGCCCCGGACGAGGTCTACCTTAGAAAAAATCACCATACCGGCCAGGTGTGCTGAAAAATCCTGTATGTTCGGGACTGGGTATCGGTCAGGTGTCGTTGCCTCATTAAGCCGCCGGTAGTCGCCACATGGGCGCCAGCCGCCACCGGGTTTGGGGACGATGTGAAGGGGTGACGCCCACGGGCTGTCGGATTGGCGGACTATGCCGAGGCGTTCCATGTTGGAAAACTCAGCCTTAGCAACGGCGAGCTTGGTCGGGTCGAGGCGCCGAGCACGGGCGTAGACGGGTGGACCAGTAGTGTCGATATGGTGCTCCACACCATGTTTCACGGCAGACGCAGAGAAAGTGGGCTGAGTGAGTGCTGGAAAATCAGCCAGTAAACGGTGGAAGTCATCCGATGGGGAGAGCATGCTAGACAGTCGTATGGAGTCAGCCCCGCTGAGCGTGCACGTATAAGAACAGAACGTGACCGCGTCGATCAAACGGCGGTTCTTAACATCCACCAACAGTCCATGCGCACACAAAAAATCAGCGCCAAGGAGGGGAACGGCGACTTTTGCCGTGACAAAATCCCAGCCAAACCGATGCCCTCCGAAACACAACTCAATGTACCTTATTCCATACGTGCGGATGGGGGTCCCATTAGCAGCTTCCATCGGGGGGCCATGGCTGTCGGTTACCATGTCCAAACGGGATGCAGGCAGGACGCTCCTCTGTGCACCCGTGTCGCACAGGAAACGTCGTCCGGAGATGCTGTCACGGATAAAAAGCAGCCTGCCTACGCGGCCGACACTCATGGCCACTAATGAGAGCCGGCCCTGGCGTTTCCCAACCCGTCGAAACTGCACGGCGAGCGGCATTTAAGAGCCTTCGGTCCAAACTTCTCGTGATAGAAGCACAAACCTGAAGAAGACAGCTGGGGTCCTGAAGTCTGCCGACGACCTGAAGACTGCTGCCGACGAGAAGAGGTTGTTGCGACAAGGGTGGAATCCTCCGTTGTCACCGGCGCGACGTGCGCGGGAAGAAGCGCGGCCATGACACAGTGTCCCTGACTTGCCAGGAAAAATTTATCAGCCTCTTCAGCCAGTTGTCGACAGTCAGTGATTGTGGTGTTGGCCAATGCAGCTCTGACTTGGGAAGGCAGCTGACGCAGGAAGAGTTGGATGAAAAGAAAATCGGGTCTGTGCTCACCCAGGAGATCCAGCATACGGTCCATGAGCTCAGACGGTTTGCTATCACCCAGTCCTTGGAGGGAGAAAAGCCTGCTAGCTCTCTCCGCGTCGGACAGTTCAAAAGTCTTTAACAGGTGAGCTTTGAGCGCTGCATATTTCTCCGTAGTTGGAGGATGTTTAAGGAGATTCACCACTCTGGTCGCTGTTGAGTTACCGAGAGCTGACACAACGTAGTAGTACTGTGTTGTATCCGCGGTTATCTCCCGCAACGCGAACTGCGCTTCAGTCTGGGCAAACCATGCCGACGCTGACGATTCCCAGAATTCGGGGAGTTTGAGGGTGACAGCGTTCGCGGCCATGGTCGAGTCGTGTTTGTGAATACGTCAAGCAAACGGACGTCGGGGTCACCAGTGTGGAAGTTGCATTTAAACTCAAAAGGCAATTCCTCAAGTTGAGTACACAATTGCGTGTCACTCGTTTATTTTCACGGCTCAACTCCTCAAGGAAAACAGGATGGCGCTGCCCGGTAAATTCACAAGCATGGAGCTGACGTCATCAACAACAGAATATTTAAAGGGACCACGATCCCGAAACAGTCGTACGTACATGAATAATACATTACTTAAATAACTGCATGAAACAACAGTGTGTAGAACCACACTAAGAACAAGGGTGAATTAAGTCACATTCACTACACAGTCATGATTAATTATACAAAATCATGACAAAACAATTCAACAAAACTGCGATATTGATTCAAAGAAACAATACTGGTGACGGTGTTGGCTCAGAGGGAAATGAAGCTCTAGCGTAAGTTCAGATAGGAAGACAATCCCCACACGCTAGGCTCGTACTGCTCCCTCACCACCGTCAGAAGAGTCTTAGGCTGCAGTCAAATAGTCAAAAAATTACCTCCTAACTATTCCTAACCACTTTTCCTTGACCTCTGTGGAAAACGTGTGAAAATATAAATCATGATATTCGTTATGTCATTGTACATTCTTGTCTATGCAACCAGTTTTGGTCGCTCAGGGTCAGAATAATAAGAATGCTATCATGGAGTCAGAGAGGTCCCTGAGTGTTTAGACTAGTTACACGCCCGAGCACCGCCACAACACCCACATCTGTTATTATTATGTTAGACCAGCTGCAGAAGACCGGCCTTGGACGCCCAGTCTTGTGAGATGGGGAGGATATGTGTCTTTCCTCCCCGTTGACAGGTTATAGCCAATTAGATGCTAGGATGATGTGATGAAACCTGTGACGAAGAATCTATGTATAAAACCACCGGGCTTCCGGTTGAGAAAGAGTTCTGTTTTGATCTCAACCTGCGTGTTGACGAAACGAATCCCTGCTCTTGCAATTGCAGCGCTCGTACTTTGATTGTGACCAGAGAAATAAACCTACCAAATGAGAGAAGTTGTTCGGCTGAATTCTTCCGGAGTTTCTACCAGGCATCCAATATAGAATATGCTAACAATTTGGTGACCCCGAACGTTGGTTGTTTGACCTGGGTAAAGAGAAAGAGCTGTGACGACGTCCGTTGCCCGGACCCCCTGCCGAGGGTCGGCGGCTGTTTGGCGGTTGACAACGAGGGCCCTTATAAAGAACAGGTGAGCAGGCAACCTTTTATTCAAATGAATAGAATGTCTGTGATTGGATA
Organism: Cottus gobio; assembly: GCA_023566465.1. Lineage (NCBI taxonomy): Eukaryota > Metazoa > Chordata > Actinopteri > Perciformes > Cottidae > Cottus > Cottus gobio. The sequence goes on along the minus strand of CM042229.1, from coordinate 22,376,361 downwards.
AACTAAATTGTGTTGTCAACAATTGAATGAGTCTCTGCCCATAGTTTAGAAATAGTTAAAACATGGTACCTGGTCACAAGTAAAGTAAAAGCACATATTTCCACTGATGTTTATGATGTTGTGTTGAGTAAGGAAAGAGAATAAGTGTCCACAGGGTTAGGGATTTAGTTAATACGAATAAAGAGTTTAAATAGGACAAAGGGATGCTCTTTGGAGCTACCGGAGGTCGACTCTTAGTCGGTAGAAATCCAAGTTGAAATCTGTGTGATACATTGATACCTCTGGTAACTGAAGTCACGGAGCGATATAGCGATGATGGTGACGGTCAGTTTAGGATTTTGGATAATGCCGCTGTGGTAGCGATGTCGCAAGAGGCGAAGATAAGGACACAGGGAAAGATTTGTTGTGTTTCATGAAATGTGTGGGTGGGTTTTGTAAGTCTTGGTGATTTGACGAAACCTGAAACCGGGTGTATCAGAACACGAACGTGGACTGAAAATTCCTCGGGAGAAGGTGTTCGACCAGACTGCATATCTGTGGGGCATTGAAGGGGAATAAAAGGGAAAATCATAGTCTATGGTACTAAGGAGCGAGGAGAAATAAAACAATATTTGTGGACTGGTGTTAGAAACCCCAGCGATCGAGCGCTGTATCCCTCTGATACAGTAGAAGCTTCTCGTTCGAGTTCACTGTATTGGGTATTGCAGCCTTTCTCCTGAGCTTCAAGGATACGTGTGGATAAATTAATAAAATAAACTGTTGAAGATGGGAAGAACGGGGAAAACCATCGAGGTGTGGAAGGGATGCCCGGAAGGTACATTAGGGCATGCCTTGTTGAGAACGTATGAGAGGGTAAGACGCAAGAGGCAGATAGAGGGAGTGTAGCGAAGAGATATGTGCAGTGGACAGAAAGTATGAGAGAGAGAGGCATGCTGGAAGGGGAGAGAACTCCCCAACCGACATGCCAGGGACTGGTAAGCCATCTGAGCATGGCTAGAAAGGGAAGAGAGCAATCACAGCTGGTACTAGCAGCAACAGGGAAAGGTAGCGGAAAGGAGAAGAAAAGTTTGGAGCAAGCAGAAGAGTTTTTGACCGATTGTAATTATTTCCTGGGGGAAATGAATGCAGTTGTGACAGAAGGGGGCGCTCTCACAGGCTTCAGCACACCCTTTGTCTATAAACACTAATCATGGGGGAGCGGCCCTCCTATAAAAGGACGGGGTTTTCCCCCCGGACATTATGCGGATGTTCCGGTCGGCTGGACTTCCGCCCTAATGGAGATTCTCTTGGACTCCCCGCCTCCTCCTGCACCCGAGACTCATTTGTAGATCGGCGATTGCCATCAGGTACGCCGTCATCCGGCTCCTTATCTTTTCCCGGGACATACTGGAATGTTTGCCTGATCGGGGACGGTTGGCCGAGTCGGCGGAACGCTGCCACCAAGCGCGTAATATTATCTGGCTCGGAACGCTGCTGTTTTGCCTGCGTCGTGTTGCACTACACGTGTTTTGTTTACGTGCTTTCCTTACGGCGGTCGTGTCTACGCTGTGTGTGTGTTGCCTACGTGCTTTTACACCCAGGACTGTTCTGGTGACCGATCCTGCGGACGTGGGACCCACCCAGCACGAACCTCCCTCGTCGGGTGTGTGACGCCATCACCCCGGAGTCGACAGCATATCTCCACTCGCTGGCACTTGGTTACTGTGTTTTATACTCGTTAACCCTGTTTCTCTTGGTTTATTTCTTATTTGTCTTTTGTTAATTTTGGTTATTGGTTGGTTTTGTTCTTTTTGTTTATGCCACCAGAGCCCGATTTTAAATTGTATTTCTCATGTGTTTGTAGGCACGGCGAGACCAAGGCGGTGGGAGTGGTGCCTCCGGGTGTTGGGATCTCCTTTTGTGTGTGTGGTGTTTTAGGTTACCCTCGGCCTGGATCCTCACGTGCCACGTCACCCCAAGACATTGGTCAAGTCGAGTCCCGCTCTGCACTCTTAGATTTCTATTTTTATTAAGCGCTCCCCTTTTATCGATATTGTGTATTTTAGCGATTACCTCAGATTATTGTTATAATAAAGATTGTTTCTATTTGAATTGGAACCACGTCTCCGCCTAATTCCATACAAATAACCTGAGGGCCCTCGGGGGCTGTGAGATTGTGGGCTCCACCCTACTACTCTCACCACTTATTTGGCGTTGTAGGCAGGATGTACTCTTTGAAAACGGAGACGTTGGTTCCATTCTTTCTTTTGTTTTGTTAAACATACATGTCATTTGCTGTATGGTGTTTAAACTGTTTTTCTTTATTGATTTGTTTTTTTTGGTATAAGGCAAAACAGCAGCCGGTTCCTCGAGTGTTTCGCGAGTCAGCGGCAGGTTCTGGTAAAGTATTCGGCTAACCTATTTTCTTTTGTTACTGTCGGGCTCTTTTGCTGCAGTAAAGCCCTCCCCTTTGACCCAGTGGTAGTAATGGCAGAAGATCTGCAAGAGTTGCGGGCCCTGATTGTCCAGTTGACCGCAGATAATGAGAGACTACGCCAGGAACAGGCTTCCAACCTCCCTGGCCCTAGTAATAGTCTGCACTACCCTCCGCTCCGGTCACTATTAGAGGCCCTGTTACAGAGAGGCTAGTGTTTGTACCCCGAGACCGGAAATGCCCTATGTTCAGGGGTCGGTCAGGTATAGGTCTGAATGAATGGAGTGAGGAGGCGCGTGCATGTATGCGGGCACGAGGATTGTCCCCTTCCGATCAGGCATTTTTCTTGTTTGATCATTTGGAAGGAGAGGCACGTGATGAAATTAAATTTCGCCCTAGCGAAGAACGAGGGGACCCGGATAAGCTAATCGCTGCGTTACAAGAGTTGTATGGTTGCACTGAGTCATATGTAGCCTTGCAGGAGGCCTTCTTTTCTAGAAGACAACGAGAAGGGGAGACCCTACAAGAGTTCTCTCTCGCTTTGCTGAGCCGCATGGAGTCTGTAAAACAGCGTGCACCAAGCGATATGCTAAATGCGGAAGTATTATTGCGAGACCAATTTGTGGAGCATGTGCTGGATGGCGCGCTCCGTCGGGACTTAAAACAGTTTATCCGGAGGAAGCCGACCGCAGCATTGCTTGAAGTCCGGGGGGAGGCCATTAGGTGGGAGCAGGAAGGCTTACCAGGCTGCATGAGAGGCCGAAGTCACTCTGTTCCCAATGCCCTTGGTATGCAGTACAGTGTCCAGAGTAGTGCTCCAGGGATGGCTAACTCGTCCCAGTTATCTGAGTTGAGTGATATGTTGAAACAGCAGCAACAACAGATAAACCAACTTACTCAAAGCATCGCTCTTTTGCAGAACCCTCAATCGCGCACTCGTGCGCCACGGCCAGGCCCTATAATATGTAGGCGCTGTCAACAGCCTGGACATTTTGCCAGAGAGTGCAACGGGTTGCATATGCCTTATCACCCTCAGGCGCTACCGGCTTTGCCACGGCCGGGTAGGCAGTTTCCTTCAGCCCCGCCGTCGGAAAACTAGCAACCACCGGACTGCAGAGCCACAGTTCGGTTGGGCCAGTCATTGGCTCTAGATTTGTAGGAGGTAGTGCTGTGGAAGCCTCCAAGCTGGTGTCCTCGTGTCCGCATATGGTTGTGGACATGGGTGGAATTAAGGTGCCTTGCTTGGTGGACACAGGATCTATGGTGTCTACTGTCACCGAGAGTTTCTTCCTCCAGCACTTCGAGCCGTGGGGGCGAGAACGACTCCAATCGTGCCACTGGCTAGAACTCAGAGCTGCTAATGGGTTGCCCATTCCCTATATTGGTTACCTGGAATTGGAAGTGGAGCTTTGTGGCAAGTTGATGCCACGTTGTGGGGTATTAGTTGTAAAGGACACCCCTGGGGAGTTGTTACGTCCAGTCCCGGGAGTGTTGGGGATGAACGTGATGCGCAGGTGCTACCAAGAGCTCTTTGGGCAGCATGGCCGGGCCTTGTTTGATGTCCCTCCCGTGTCAGGCGCACCAGAGTCTCTCTTGGAGGCCCTGCAAGAGTGTCATCAGGCCAGGGTGCAGGCCCCATGGGGAATTCCAGGTAAAGTAAAGATCCGGGGTAAGAAGGTTTGTCGCATTCAGGGCGGCACCATGCAAGTAGTAGCGGCGACGTGTGCAGAGCAGTGCTCTGGGGCCACGGTGTTGTTTGAACCCCTTGAGACTGGGTTGCCCGCTGGACTGCTTGCGTCCTCTGCTTTGGTTCGGGTGATACGAGGCACCGCCTACATACCGATTGTCAATGTGGGCACCACCGAGGTGTTACTTTATCCTCGTACCATCGTAGGCACTGTGGATACTGTTAATGTTGTCAGTCTGCCCACAGGAGTCACCGAGAAGCCATCTGGTGTAGCCACCGTGGCATCACAGTCCACGCTTCCCTCGGTGACTGACCAGCTGGCGGCCATGGACTTGTCTTCCTTGTCCGCCGAGGAGCAGGAGCAGGTGAGGTCCCTTCTGGGGAGGTACACCTCAGTATTTTCTGCTTATGAAGGGGATTTGGGTTGTACTAATTTGATAGCCCATGACATTCCGCTCTTAGATGCCGGTCCAGTGAGACAACGCTATAGGTATATCCCGCCCTCAGAGTATGAGGTAGTAAAAGAGCATATTAATCAGCTACTGGAGAAGCAGGTGATCAGGGAGAGTAGTAGCCCCTATGCTTCCCCGATCGTTTTGGTAAAGAAGAAGGATGGTAGTCTGCGATTGTGCGTAGACTACCGCCAACTTAACAGCAAGACCAGGAAAGATGCCTTCCCGTTACCTCGTATCGAGGAATCGCTGGATGCGCTGACCGGTGCCCACTGGTTCACCACCATGGACCTGGCCAGTGGGTACAACCAGGTTCCAATGGCTGAACAAGATAGATACAAGACCGCATTTTGCACCCCATTTGGTTTGTTTGAGTGGAACCGCATGCCCTTTGGGCTCTGCAACGCCCCGGGCACCTTCCAGCGGTTAATGCAACGCCTATTTGGCGACCAACAGTGTCAATCCCTACTCCTCTACCTTGATGACATTGTGGTTTTCTCTTCCTCAGTGGCGCAACATCTGGAGAGGCTGGAGGTAGTGCTGGGTCGGCTGCAGCAGGAGGGTCTTAAGGCGAAGCTCTCCAAGTGTGCGTTTTTCCAGAAGGAAGTGAGTTACCTGGGTCATGTCATTTCAGACCAGGGTGTTTCCACCGACCCGAGTAAGATCAAGGTGGTGGCTAATTGGCAGACTCCTGCCACGGTCTCGGAGCTGCGATCGTTTTTGGGGTTTGCCAGCTACTATCGTCGTTTTGTAGAGGGCTTTGCCAAGCTGGCAGCCCCCCTTCATAAGCTGGTGGCTGAGCTGGGAGGCACCAAGGCCAGGAGGAAGGCCAAGTCAGAGGTTCAGGAAAGGTGGACGGAGGCGTGTCAGCGTAGCTTTGAGGCGTTAAAAGTTAAACTTACCTCCGCCCCTGTCCTGGCTTATGCTGACTTCTCCTTGCCTTTCATCCTTGAGGTAGATGCGAGCTTTGGCGGGCTGGGTGCGGTGCTCTCCCAGGAACAGGGCGGTAAAGTTAGACCGATAGCATATGCCAGTCGAGGTCTGAAACCCACTGAGCGCAATATGCAGAACTATAGCTCGATGAAACTCGAGTTCTTGGCGCTGAAGTGGGCTATGACTGAGAAATTCAGGGAGTATTTGCTGGGCCATAAGTGCCTCGTTTACACTGACAATAACCCCCTGAGCCACTTGTCGTCGGCAAAACTTGGCGCCACCGAACAACGGTGGGCAGCTCAACTGGCCTCTTTTGACTTCGAGTTAAAATACAGGTCGGGGAGAAGCAACCGGAATGCTGACGCCCTCTCCCGGCAGTATCCCCCGGGGGAGCAGGACATGGAAGCCATGGTCCCGGGAACCTTGCTTCCAGAACCATTACAGCGGGCCTTGCAGCTGGGAAGGGTTGAGGCAACCCAAGCTGCTGTCACTGTTTTGCCTAATCGAACCCTGTCTGACTTGTGTTCTCTCCAGCAGGCTGACCCCGTTATTCAGGAAGTTGTGGGTTTCTGGAGACAGGAGCAGCGCCCTACACAGGAGGAGCGGAAGCGGTTATCTCAGCCCGCATTGGTGTTGCTCCGGCAGTGGGACCGTCTGGTTGAGCAGAATGGGGTCCTTTGTCGTCGGGTTTTCCGCCCTGATGGTGCTGCAGCGACATTCCAACTGCTACTTCCAGCTGCTTTGGAAAATGAGGTGCTCACGGGGGTTCACCAGGAGCACGGCCATCAAGGCGTGGAAAGAACACTGGAGCTCTTGCGAGCTCGCTGTTACTGGCCAGGTATGTCTTCTGCTGTGGCCAACTGGTGTCAGGCATGTGAAAGATGCCAAATGGCCAAAGACACGCAGCCAGCTATTCGCAGCTACTTAGGTCATTTATTGGCCTCACGGCCTAATGAGATTGTAGCCATTGACTACACTCTGTTGGAACCTGCTCATAATGGGCTGGAAAATGTTTTGGTAATGACAGATGTTTTCAGCAAATACACCATGGCTATTCCCACCCGGGACCAACAGGCCTCTACAGTGGCCCAGGTTTTGGTCGCCGAGTGGTTCTATAAATTTGGTGTCCCTGCCCGTATACACTCGGATCAGGGCCGCAACTTTGAAAGCTCTCTGATCCAGCAGCTGTGCGGCCTTTACGGGATTGAAAAGTCTCGTACCACCGCATACCATCCGGCTGGTAATGGGCAGTGCGAGCGCTTCAATAGAACTCTCCACAACCTACTGCGTACCTTACCAGTCTCTCGCAAGAGAGATTGTTTGCCGCAGGTATTGTACTGTTATAACACCACTCCCCATCAGGCAACAGGCGAATCTCCCTTCTTCCTTATGTTTGGTCAGGAACCTAGGCTGCCGGTCGATTTCTTGTTGGGCCGAGTGCCGGACCCGGTTGGAGGAAGCATCCACGAGTGGGTCCAGGAGCACCGAACTCGGCTACAGGTAGCCTTCGACGGGGCTAGAGAGAGGCTAAGGTTAGCGGCCGAGCGCCGAAAGAGGACCTATGACCAGCATGTTCGAAGTGCCCCCTTGACGACCGGACAGCTGGTGGTGTTGCGTGAGTATAGCACGAGGGGACGTCACAAAATCCAGGATTTGTGGGGCCCTGTGGTGCATCGAGTCTTGAGGGTACCGACGGATGGAGGCCCAGTGTATACTGTTGCACCGGTGGACGATCGCAGTAAAATCAAGCGAGTCCATCGTAACCGGCTAAAGGCACTGGTGGGCACGGACCCTCCAGGTCGTGTTTCCAACAGTGGCCCATGTCCTAGGGACATGCTACCCTCGGAGGGTGAGTCATCCTTTGAGAATGATTTGGTGATGATCCGGCAGCAGCAGAGCCCTTCAGTAACACCCACCACCCTGCGGCGGTTGTCCCCACCCTTGGACCCTGATTCGGTAGTGCCCATTGCTGTGGGGGCAGCTCAACCATCAGCCTCCGGGGTTGGCCGACCGTCTGGGCACCCGGCAGGTGGTGGGGTGGCCCTACGTCGGACTGCACGGCCGACTGCTGGTCACCATTCGAATAAGCATCACCTTCCTAGATCAGTGGAGCGAATTGCCGACAGGGCTGAGGATCCCCCTGGTCCAGCTGCCAATGCCATATTTGCTGTGTTCAGGCCCTGGAGTTAGTTTATTGTATTGTTGGTTTTGCCTGCTTTATCGCCGGGGCGACGATTTAAGACGAGGGGGTGGAATGTGACAGAAGGGGGCGCTCTCACAGGCTTCAGCACACCCTTTGTCTATAAACACTAATCATGGGGGAGCGGCCCTCCTATAAAAGGACGGGGTTTTCCCCCAGGACATTATGCGGATGTTCCGGTCGGCTGGACTTCCGCCCTAATGGAGATTCTCTTGGGCTCCCCGCCTCCTCCTGCACCCGAGACTCATTTGTAGATCGGCGATTGCCATCAGGTACGCTGTCATCCGGCTCCTTATCTTTTCCCGGGACATACTGGAATGTTTGCCTGATCGGGGACGGTTGGCCGAGTCGGCGGAACGCTGCCACCAAGCGCGTAATATTATCTGGCTCGGAACGCTGCTGTTTTGCCTGCGTCGTGTTGCACTACACGTGTTTTGTTTACGTGCTTTCCTTACGGCGGTCGTGTCTACGCTGTGTGTGTGTTGCCTACGTGCTTTTACACCCAGGACTGTTCTGGTGACCGATCCTGCGGACGTGGGACCCACCCAGCACGAACCTCCCTCGTCGGGTGTGTGACGCCATCACCCCGGAGTCGACAGCATATCTCCACTCGCTGGCACTTGGTTACTGTGTTTTATACTCGTTAACCCTGTTTCTCTTGGTTTATTTCTTATTTGTCTTTTGTTAATTTTGGTTATTGGTTGGTTTTGTTCTTTTTGTTTATGCCACCAGAGCCCGATTTTAAATTGTATTTCTCATGTGTTTGTAGGCACGGCGAGACCAAGGCGGTGGGAGTGGTGCCTCCGGGTGTTGGGATCTCCTTTTGTGTGTGTGGTGTTTTAGGTTACCCTCGGCCTGGATCCTCACGTGCGGCTGTGTGTGTGTGTGCGTGTGTAAGCCAGCACGTGTGATCGGGGTGCTTCCTTTCCTGAGACCCTCATCCGGTAGGTCCACGTCACCCCAAGACATTGGTCAAGTCGAGTCCCGCTCTGCACTCTTAGATTTCTATTTTTATTAATCGCTCCCCTTTTATCGATATTGTGTATTTTAGCGATTACCTCAGATTATTGTTATAATAAAGATTGTTTCTATTTGAATTGGAACCACGTCTCCGCCTAATTCCGTACAAATAACCTGAGGGCCCTCGGGGGCTGTGAGATTGTGGGCTCCACCCTACTACTCTCACCACACAGTGATAATGGGTAAGACGGCAAGGCAGATGCCGCAAACAGTGAAAACAATGCTTAAAAATGACGACGAGACCCCACTTGACATATGCCCGAAAGTGCTAAGTTCAGAGCAATCGGTACCGCCTCCATGTTTGTCTAAGCCGTATGAGGAGGTTTCGCAAATGCTGATAACCGTGGCTGCACCCTCAAGGTCACACTCACCACTCGCACACACACACTCAAATCTGTTCGGAGCACACTCGCTGCCTGTACGCACACACATAAATCCGTTCCACCAAATGCCCTTAACACAAAGCAGAGGAGCTGAACCAGAACAGACACAAGTGTTGTTAGTTCATAAAGGGTTATTGGAAGTAACCGCTCAAGAGCCAGCAGAGGAGGGACAGATAGATCAGTATCTGGAGGAGACAGTGAAAATGCCTTCTTCTCCCTTCCCCCCTCCACTTTGGACGACTATCGATGAATGGGAGATGGGAGCAGAGACAAAAGAGTGTGTAGAAAGAGGGGGTCCCGCGACCGGGCCTAGACCCATAACATCCTGGACTGGGGATACAGCGAGAGGAAGAGCTAGAGGCACAGAGAGAGAGAGAGAGAGGCGGGTATCTAGAAGGGAGGTTGAGCCAGTAGGGGGAAATGCAAGGGAGAGTTTAGCGGAGGAAGAGGAAGGAGCGGAGAGTGAGGAAGAGCAGGTGGTCAGAGATAATGAAAGACAGGAAAAAGATACAAAGCGCGCTGTGACACAGCATCCAGGGCCAGGAGGGTTAAGGCGTGGTAGGGATAGGTATTATCAAAGAGGGGAAGTTAGAGGAGAAAATGTACACCAATGTGCCGACATGAATAGACCAGTTGACCGGAGGGTCACTGGAAGCACACGCAGAGAGCCCCAATGTCAGTTCCCTCTCCTGACTGCAGTAGGAGCTAATGGTAACGAAAAAACAACATACTCTCCCCTTGCGCTGGCAGACGTGTCAATGCTGAAGGAGAAGCTGCCGATAATTGAAAAAGGAGGTGCAGCTTGGATCCGAGGGTTTTTGGAGCAATGTGCGGGGAGTGTACCAGGGGTGGGAGACTTTAGGAGAATTTTTGTAGCCTGCGCCTCATTAGCGGAATTGCAGCATTTAGAGAGGATTGCGGGGACATCAGATGTGGCTGATGGGGAACCGTTAGCACACTGGGTCAGTGATTATTGGCCTGAGCTTAGATATAGGTACCCGACAAAGATAGTGACCGCAGAGCTTACAGTGGTGCCACCACTGGATGGCGAGGGAGGAGCAGCTTACTTGGGTAGGGTCAGAGGTTTATGGAACAATAATCTGGGGGAAGACCCCATTGGAGTGAACACGACTGAGGTGTTGTTCAGAGTGATAATAGTAGCATCTTTGCCGGAGGCCATACGGACCCAGCTGCAAGGGACAGTGGGGCTAGCAGGTATGAATTACAGTGACTGGGCAGCTCAGGTGTCACACCATGTTGATGTACAAAAGGACATGTGGGATAAAGATAAAACGGAGATGAATAGCGTACTGTTGCAGTTAGCTAAAGTGCAGTTGAAAGAGAGCAGAGAGAAGGTGAACCAAGCCAAAACAGAAGCAAAGCAGATGGCACAAGCTGTTGTGCAGCAGCAGATACCAGAACAAACACCTGGACCGTGGGTTCCGGTTGGTTCGTATCCAGCCCCTCAGCCGGGTCCTTATGTACCGGTCTACCAACAGCCATGGCAAGCCCAGTTTGCACCACCTCAAGCCCTGCCCCCTCAGCCATATGTCCCGCAGCAGGCGGAACAGCAGCCTAGGCATGGGGCCCCATCCTACGGAGGGTTTAGCCAACCGAGGGGATGGTGGGGAAAGAGAGGTCGGGGTGGTGGTGGTAACAGAGGCCAGTTTAGGAAGAGAAATAGTGGTTGTTTCAATTGTGGGCAGCAGGGACATTGGGCTATTTCCTGTCCTTATCCTTGTGCGCCACAGGGAGAGCCCTCTCAGTTGAGTCTGCCTCAGTACCCCCATGTTGTCCATCCCCCCGCCACAGAACGCGATTACATGGCCCGAACAAACACCCTCCGCACAGCTAGGGACACAGCCACAAGGCAATAATGGTCCGTGGCATCAGGCCCCGGGTCAGACACAAATGCCATAGGGGTGCCCAGATCCGATGGCTGACGGCGACCTGTATCCAGAGCCTTTGGTAACTCTCACGATAAATGGAAGGGACTATATGTGCATGCTGGACTCAGGAGCCAGGTATTCCACAATAAATACGCCACTACCAGCTTCAAGGAATACCGTGCCAGTAATCGGTCGATCAGAAGAGTGGCCGCTATCAATAGAGGTTCCATGTAGGTGGAAATCGCTCTGTTTTGACCAATCTTTTTTGGTATCTACTGCCTGCCCAGTGAATCTGGTAGGAAGAGACATTTTGTGTGCACAAAACGTGACAATGCAGTTGACGAAAGACTGTGTTATTGTGACATTTCCTGATGGAACCCAGCAAAGGTGTGCCACACCACGCTACAATAGTCACCAAATGATCCAACTGGAGACTAAAGAGACATTGGAGAAGGAAGCGGAGGTCTGGTGGGGGAGAGTAATTGATTATGACATTTCACCTCTGCATGATGCCATACAGCAATGGGGACCTTGGTTCAAGGTGCTGCATCCGTACTCACCGCCAGAGGACTCACAACATTGTACCTTTAACTACTCTCTGATTCAAGACGAGAATTATGAGATCCTGTGGGAAGGCCTGGAACACGAGAGTGAGGTTCATGGACACCCCACTGTGAAGGTTCGGGAGATCTATGCAGGGAAGCAAGGAGTAGCGGCGGCTGTAGAGTTGACCCCGGAGTTGCAGGTTTTGTTTGCACTCGGTGACACTTCAGCCCCACACATCACTGTGTTGGTCCAGGGAGGTGGAGAGGCGAAGAACATGGGTCCAATGGTTAAAGCAGGGGTTGATGCTACGGACTGGGTGCCCACACAGAATAAAAACATGCATTACTCCCCATCTATCGACATGTACAGAATTGCACACACATCGGAGGTCCAGTTAGGGCCAAAGACACACATGCTTAGTCGCACACATGGTAGAGAGAACACTGATCATGGGAGCACTGAGAACATGTTAGCTTTGTTTCCAGACACCTTTTGGACAAAAGGGGGAGCTGATGTGGGGCTGATTGAGATGGCTCCCGTTGAAATAGAGCTAAAGCCAGGGACGATTCCAATTTATCGTTACCAGTATCCCTTAAGGATGGAACAGACTGTAGGGATTTCTAAAACGATAGAAGGGCTGTTGGAGGCAGGTGTATTGGTAAGGACGAGGTCCCCCTGGAACACACCTATTAATCCGGTCCCCAAGCCTGGAAAACCAGACTACAGGATGGTCCACGATTTGAGACCAATAAATAAAGTAGTGGTGCCAACTAACTATGACACTCCAAACCCTTATACAATGTTGAATGCTGTGGGTCCAGACAAGACTTGGTTCTCATGCATAGACTTGGCAAATGCTTTCTTCTGTGTGCCATTGGCTGAAAGTTCAAGACAGATGTTTGCATTCTCATATCAGGGGAAGCAGTACACGTACACACGCCTACCACAGGGCTATTTAGACTCGCCCTCTATATTTAACCATGTGTTAAAAGGCATTCTGATGAAACTGGAGTTACCAGTTGGAGTGGTGCTGTTGCAGTATGTGGATGACATTTTGCTAGCAGGTACCAGCTCGGAGTCCATTATGGAGGCCACAAAGGGGGTTTTGGGGTGGCTACAGGTGAATGGATTCAAGGTGTCCAAGTCAAAGTTGCAGATTGGGAGACAGAGAGTAACGTTTTTGGGAAGAATAGTATCCAGAACAGGGCAAGCTATGACTGAGGAACAGAAATCGTCGATTTTGCAGCATACAAAGCCAGGAACAGTGAGAGAGATGATGAAATTTTTAGGGTTGGTAAACTGGAGTAAGAATTTCATTGCTAATTTCTCAGAGGAAGTGTCCCCGTTGAGGAGACTTATACAGGGAGCAGGGTATCGAAATTACTCTAAACCATTGATATGGACCCAGGAGGCAGAGGCCGCGTTCATAACAATTAAACAAGCCATGGCCAGAGCGACCACGTTGCACCCACCTGACTATTCTAAGCCATTTCATCTTGATGTTGATGAAAAGGACGGATTTGTGAATTCCGTCCTGTTTCAAAAGGGGGAGAGTTGCGGGGATAGGAGAGTTCTGATGTACTACAGTGGGAAATTAGACAATGTGGAAATAGGGCACCCCACATGTGTAAGACACGTAGCGGCCATAGGGAAAGCACTGATAAAAACAGCCCATATAACGATGGAGCACCAGACTGTTGTACATTCCACACACGGAGTAGTGGCGTTTCTACAGTCAAATGCTTTCACACTCTCCGCGGCAAGGCAGGCAACTCTGCAAAGCCTTTTGACTAAGACACACATACATTTTGAGGCCTCAGCTAAAAACATGGCAACACAGATGGGCAATGGGAATGAGCATGTATGTGCAGAGGCAACAGACCATGAAATGAAGGTGTACCAGACCTTAGAAAAAGAGCCACTGACTGATCCAGACGACACCTACTACTGTGACGGCCACAGCCATCAGACACAAGACCGAGGGATGGTTGCGTCTTATGCGGTAGTGAGAAGATCATCTGAGGGTTGGGAGACAGTGCGAACAGGCATAGTTCCACAGCCAGCGTCAGCACAAACTGCAGAAGTGACAGCACTAACAGAAGCATGTAAGGCAGCGAAGGGAAAGAGAGTGAATATCTATTCAGATTCAGCATACACCCTACAAGCAGCACACATAGACCTCTGCCATTGGAGACGAAAAGGTTTTGTGACCAGTAAAGGTACGCCAGTAAAACATTTGCAACCCTTATTGGACCTCTACTATGCCTTAGGGGAACCCAAACAGGTAGCAGTGATGAAATGCAAGGGACATCAGACAGATGCCTCTGAGATAGTGAAGGGAAATAATGCGGCAGACCGAGCAGCTAAGATCACAGCAGGGTATGGACCCAAGAGCCAGATGATGCAGGGAACAGAAGAGCCAGAGAGAGGAAGATTAGACTCAGATCACATCAGAAGATTGCAGGAACAGGCAGCACCAACAGAGAAACAGGCTTGGATGGAGAAGGGAGCGAGAAAAGATGAGGAAGGCATATGGAGAAACCATGAAGGGAAAGTAGTAGCCTCCGCAGGTCTGTTGAACATGTTGTGTCAGGAAGCACATAGCAGAGGACATGGTGCAAGTGGTAGGATGGTGACATTGCTTCTCAGAAGTGGTGGCATCCATTCATGAGGGATATAGCTAAATACTATGTCCAGACTTGTGAGATATGTTGCCAACACAACCCCAAAGTTGCACTCAAAGCCGGGTTGGGAAGCTTTCCCTCCCCAACAGCTCCTTGGAAGGAGGTAGTAATAGATTTTACAGACATGGGGACTGAGAATCGCGTTGAAGGGAAAAGATATTTGTTGGTATGTGTTGATCCATTCTCGCGGTGGGTAGAAGCTATCCCCACAAAGTCAGAGAGGGCTGCAGAGGTGGTGAAATGGTTGACAAGGGAACTCATACCCCGATTTGGCATTCCGGAAATAATAAGATCAGACAATGGCTCACATTTCTCTAACGCAGAACTACAAGAAATAGAGACGACATTTGGCATCACTCATAAGTTTGGAGCAGTATATCATCCAGCGTCTCAGGGACTGGTAGAAAGAGCAAATAGGACCATAAAAGGGGGGCTAGGGAAAGTATGCGCAGACACTAAGTTGAACTGGGTTGAGGCTCTCCCCATAGTACTGTATGGAATTAGGTCAAGTCCAAACTCTAAGTTAGGGATAAGTCCCCATGAAGTACTTACGGGTAGGAAAATGCCATGTCCACTGACCTCTACCTTGCCGACCACTGTGAGTCAGTTGCAATACCAGCATATGGAGATATCCGATTACATGAGGCGGTTGAACAATGCTGTTATGAGTATCTCTCAACAGGTGACGGAGATCCTGTCCGAAGAGCAAGAGGGGGAGGGTGCTTCCGTTGAAGTAGATGACTGGGTACTGAAGAAGGTATACAGATTCAACTGGACGGCTCCCCGCTGGGAAGGACCGTATAAGGTTGGAGAGGTAACCTCACACTGTGTGAAGGTGTGGTTGAAAGAAGATAAGATAAGTAATTGGATACACAAGACCCACTGCTGTCGAGGTCTGGCCCCTAAAGACAGAACATTGGCCCAAGTTAGG
Source organism: Cottus gobio (assembly GCA_023566465.1). Lineage (NCBI taxonomy): Eukaryota > Metazoa > Chordata > Actinopteri > Perciformes > Cottidae > Cottus > Cottus gobio. The sequence continues at coordinate 22,361,223 of CM042229.1, read as the reverse complement.
AGTGACTTGAGAGAGCTGGACGAAAGGAGTGACTTGAAAGAGCTGGACGAAATCCTGGGAGCAGGAGCCTCAGAGAAAAAGGAGGAAGTTCGTGAAGTTTGGGAAGACGAGGAGGAACCGAGGTATAACCTGAGGAGCCGGAAGGGCATAGTAAAATAAGAATAAAACCTAAACAAAATAAAGAAAAAGAAAATAGAGATAGATGTATTTCTTATCGAGATAGAAAATAGATGAAAAATAAAAATAAGGAAGGAAAATCAGGGGTTAGTAGGGGCAATAATTAATAACTATAGCTTTGATACTGGGGTATCGCGATAATGAAAACTGTTCTAGGATGTAACACGAGGGCCACTCTCCTGGTACTCTTAATCATAAGTCTCTTGGTAGGACTTCCCTTCATGTGGTGGGAACTCTATTTGAGTAAATTAGACCAATCCAAGAATGACACCACAACCTTCGCTCCACTAGTGGAGAAGGAGCCCTATCTACACAGGACTAAAAGAGCCAAGCAGGGGGATCTAGTCCCTACCATTGCAGTTAAGAATGAATCCGGAACTCAAATATTTGAAATAGATGTATGTGAAATAATTTCGTGTGGAGAGCACCCCCAGGCTTGGAGGGGGTACGATGTATATATGTGCATACCCGCGGAGACGATATGGGAACCATGGTGCCAATCATGGCAGGTGGTGGGGTGGAACTCTGGGTTTAATGGGTATAAGATGGATTTAAGGAAGGTCTTGCCTAAAGCCACGCCAGGGGTTAGAATACAGGATAAGATAACGATGGTTCGGGATCAATCTGGAAGGGGGAAGACAGGGGTGAATCCACTTCTATTCTCTGTAACTGACCTAAGAGTTTCCCCATTCCCCGATAGACCAGGTGTTCCCACGAACGGAGATCAATGGACCATGGCCATAGGGGTGGATGTATCAGGGCGGGACCCACTGGGGTTACTAAACTTTAAGATACTCCCAAAGTTGAAGTCAAGGACCACCAGCAAGTCCAGCATAGCCGTTCCTGAGGTTACTAGGATAAAGAGAATACATGTGAAATTAGCAATAGAGACTGGTTTTGAGCAGACGAATTATTGGATGGACTGGGTAACTACGGCAGCGGAAGGGGTTAAATCTCTAGATTGTGTGGTATGTGCAAATGCTAGACCTAGTACCTGGACTGTCCCCTCCACCATGAGTCAGGTAGAGAATCTTGACTGTTTAATAGAGGCCCATAAACAGGAGAACCCAACTCAGCAGTGTAAAAGGTGGGACATAATATACCCAGGATCCCAGAGGGATGCAGTCCCACCGGTGTTTACCCCCATGAAAAATAAGTACACCTGTCTTACGAGGGAAAACGAGATTGGTGCTCTGGTAGGTGAGATTGAGAGAGATTGGTGCGGTACCACATTTAACGTCACTAGTTGGGAAAATGTAACAAAATTGCAGTATGCCAGGGCAGATATCTATTGGTTCTGTGGAGGAAGACGACTAATGAATGTATTGCCCTCTAATTGGCAGGGCACGTGCGCCTCTGTCTCGTTGATTGTCCCCTTTAGTGTAATTCAGATGAACGTCCAGCAGTTAGAAACCCGGGTGAGAATGGTGGGTCTGTGGAAAAGAAAGAAGAGAACTATAGACTTAGATAAGGGGTCCCCCATATATTTCGATGCAATAGGAGTGCCCAGAGGGGTCCCTAACGAATACAAGCTGGCTGACCAAATAGCTGATGGATTTGCATCCATTCTCCCGTGGATCATAGTAAATAAAAATGTAGACCGCCTGAATTATGTACATTTCAATATTCAACGCCTGACCAACCAGACTAGAGATGCCCTAGATGGAGTGCATGGACAGTTGTCTGCCACCTCCTTAATGTCTTACCAGAACCGGATGGCGCTCGATATGTTGTTGGCAGAGAAGGGAGGAGTGTGCTCTATGTTTGGCCAAACTTGTTGCACTTTTATTCCAAATAACACAGCCCCAGATGGATCTTTTACCAGGGCCTTAGAAGGTCTGAGAGCAATGTCCCACGAATTGGCAGAACACTCGGGCATAGTAAGCCCCCTTAACGATCGGTTAAATAGTATGTTCGGCAGGTGGAAGAGCGTAATTATATCTGCATTTCTCTCCATAGTCATAGCGACAGTAGTGATGTCATTATGTGGATGTTGTTGCATCCCCTGTATTAGACAGTTATGCCTGAAGTGTATCACCACAGCCGTGGACTCTAAATTGACCCCGCCATATCAGATGACTTTGTTAGAAGAGCAGGTACAGTTGTTGGAGGAGAATGATGAGAATGGTATGGTAAGATTCGACATCAATGGATCCGAAGAAGAGACTGAGTTAGAATCCCCCTTCCTGTATGAGTAACTTTGCTAATATTTGACCATATCCCATATAGCATACGCACACGCGTAGACGGCGTGAGATTGTAGGCCTAGGATGATTCTTTACTGTTTTGCTTGTGCCATATTGTGCTTATGTGCTTAGATGATGCCCGAAGGGGTAGAGGGGGTTAGCTTAGCTTCATTGTAATGTGTTCAGCCATAGTCATGAACTGACTTAGCCATGCTTGTAGTATAATATATGTATATGTTAGAGATTTCCACCCTGTGAGAGGAGTAACACACACATAGTTATGAACTGATCTAGCCACTCCGGTAGTACAATATATATGTTAAAGATTTCAACACTGTTAAATAAATAACCCACACATAGTTAGGAATGAATATAACCTGTCTAGGTAGCTGATTCATATTGTTTAGTTTACATAATGAATTATGTAAAAAGGGGGATTGAAAATATAAATCATGATATTCGTTATGTCATTGTACATTCTTGTCTATGCAACCAGTTTTGGTCGCTCAGGGTCAGAATAATAAGAATGCTATCATGGAGTCAGAGAGGTCCCTGAGTGTTTAGACTAGTTACACGCCCGAGCACCGCCACAACACCCACATCTGTTATTATTATGTTAGACCAGCTGCAGAAGACCGGCCTTGGACGCCCAGTCTTGTGAGATGGGGAGGATATGTGTCTTTCCTCCCCGTTGACAGGTTAGAGCCAATTAGATGCTAGGATGATGTGATGAAACCTGTGACGAAGAATCTATGTATAAAACCACTGGGCTTCCGGTTGAGAAAGAGTTCTGTTTTGATCTCAACCTGCGTGTTGACGAAACGAATCCCTGCTCTTGCAATTGCAGCGCTCGTACTTTGATTGTGACCAGAGAAATAAACCTACCAAATGAGAGAAGTTGTTCGGCTGAATTCTTCCGGAGTTTCTACCAGGCATCCAATATAGAATATGCTAACACGTGACAGGGTTAAGGACAGATGGTAAGGAGAATTCATGAGGTCTTAGGAAAAGACAACTGCAGTGTTTAGCAAATCTGACTCCACTTTCCCTAAACCAAGTAGTTATGACACGTGACATCAAAAGTATTACTTTATTAACGAGGTTGGAACAGAAATGAAAGAAGGAATATGAAAAAGAAAGCACAGATAGTACAAAGCTACTAAACTGTGCCTGTTCAGTTTAAAACAGGCTGAATTAAATACGTTCTCCCACTAACATTGTCTCATATAGCTTTATGTTGTTATGGTTTATATGCAGATTATAATCTGATCTGATCATAAGAAAGGAAGACAATAGTTATGGAACAACTCAGTTTAACCGAGAAGTGTTGACTTGATTGTGTTTTATTGTAATGTGACAAAATAGTTGATTCAAAAGATAATCAAAAACATGACTGAAGAGCTCGTCCAGTTTAACCCTTTCATCAAAGCACCTGTAGCTGAAGTCAAATAAAAGAATGAGGGCTGAGATGCAGTACAACACCAGAGAGAATATCAATACAGCAGTTTGATCAGTTTACAGCAGTTTGATCAGTTTACAGCAGTTTTCAGCAACAGCAATGTAATGTTCGTAGTTCGCCAGCAGGTTTAATAAATTATTAAAAGTTATCCAAGTTCTAGCACCGGCCATTTACATGATCTGCATTTGTCGGTCATGATCATTTGTTCTTGGGAACGGCCAAATGGTGCGCCACTTTAAATGTGGCCGCGGCAAGGAATTGTGGGGCCATTATCTCCTTTCCTTTCGGAAAGGAAGGTCCAGTGGTTCCTAAGCTAAAGGACCTAAGTTAGGAAGCATTGAAGCTCCTTTCTTTTGCATTTAGAGAATTAGACCAGCACTTATCATGGCGGTCACTTAGGTACTACCGGGTCATTTCACTCAGTTAGGAACCTTCCTAACCAAAAAGGACTATTCGACTGCAGCCACGGATTAGAGGGCATTTGTACCACCGTACCCTCCACTTTCACACCGGAGCTGCTTCTCACGTCGCCAACCGGGCCGCCGTGCTGGCAGGACCAGACCGAACCGCACCAGGTGGCTGGTCTGGGCGCCCAGGTTCCTGTTGACGAGTTGAACTCCTTCCTGCAGAAACGATGATTTTAATGTGCGTTTTGGTCATCTTGCAGGATGAAATGCGCACCATCCTCTCCTCTGTAGCTGAGCTTTGAAGAGATTGAGGAAGTTTGATCTGAAAAAACGAGATAAACGGCAACTATAGCTACACTGGTCAAGCAAAAATGGCGACGCTTCGTACTGATGTCTTTGATGAACTTTATTCGTCTTGCTTTCTCTCCCTCCCTCTCTCTCTCCGCTCCTCAGTCACCTCAGACAACGTGAAAACTATAACAAACATAAACATTGGTGCATAAATTGCAAGCTCTTCTTGGAGTCTCTCAAGCAAATGTCTGTTGCTAGACATGCTAGCACATATTAGCACATTAATGACATAAACTACAAAGTACACAAAAATGCAACACATGTAAACATAAAGGCAGGTCAACAACAATAGACACAAAATTATATATAAATAAACACTACCGTGTGCACCACTTGGACCACGTGCAGAATCCTTTTAACATGGGGTCGTTCACTCCTTTCTCCCTCTGCGCCAGCTAAACAACCCACAATGCTACTGTCATATGACCACACCCACTGTTACTTTACCACTTTACATAATCTACACTACACATGTCTCTCTGACAGTTACAGCAACAGACGAATGTATAAATACAGTTTTACGACGCTTGTTGGCAGGAAAACATGCACATTATAGGTTGCCGTTAAGAATTATTGCTTACATTTTCAGGGGATAAAATTACCTGCGTTTTTTAATAGTGCAGGAATTAAAGCCCCCATTTTTAATGGAGCAGCAGTAACAATATAGCATATGAAAATATGCTGTATTTCTCTTGAATGTGGACTAGTTGGACAATTGCACAGAATTGGAGCCGAAATTATTTAAAAAATATGAAATGTTTAGTTTTAATTTAGTTTTTGAAATTTGAATTTCGAACAGAAAAATCTATGATGAAAGTAAAACTTCCTTGCAATCGTACACTATATGCACCTTTTTATAATAACATCCATTCAGTCTCAAACACTTGTGATTCCACAAACCCAGATTTAATAGAAAAAAAATTGCAACCAGTCAACGAAAGTGACCATTATTGGACTGTGGAGTCGCCGTAGAGACGATTGGTTTTATTGTCTCATCTATTGATATGTTTAATTTGGGTTTAACTCTAATTTTACCTTGTCTGGCTTTGTGGGGCCTCACTGTTGGGTTTTGTAGTCTTTTACTGGTCGCCATGCTGGTTTGTAGTCCCTATCGTAACCATGGAGATGGAATGCATCACTAAGGAACATTTAAGGGAAACTCCCTCCTGAGAACTTGATGACGTCATCGCTCAATGTTGCTTTGATTCGTTAGTACATATAAAGAAACTGCTTGGAAGAGATTCTTTACCAAGTATTGAAATCGTCATACAGTCTGCAAGGAAAAGACAACCAGTGTTTATCAGAGAATCAGCGTTTATCAAGCAACCTGTGTTTTTTAGAGAATCAGTGTTTGTCAGAGATCCAGATTTTATCAGAGATCCAGATTTTATCAGAGAACCAGCGTTTATCGAGCAACCTGTGTTTATCAGAGAAACAGTGTTTATAAGACTTGTTTGCATTATCAAATTGTTCTACAAACCATGCCTGGAGCTGTAGCTAAGATGACATCCGAGAAGGCTCAGTTTAACAGCCGTACAGGACCTGCACCAACAAACCAGAAGGTCAATGGCAAGCTACAGTCCACCTTTGGGGCTGTAGACATCCGGAAGACGGAGGGCTTCCAGACTGCTGTTCCCAAAGACCAAGCAGGACCAGGACAGCAAGCCAAACAGCCACAGCCCACCTTTGGGGCTGTGGACATCAGGAAGACGGAGGGCTTCCAGACTGCTGTTCCCAAAGACCAAGCAGGACCAGGACAGCAAGCCAAACAGCCACAGCCCATCTTTGGGGCTGTGGACATCAGGAAGACGGAGGGCTTCCAGACTGCTGTTCCCAAATACCAAGCATGGCCTAGACAGAACCAGCAAGCCAAACATCCACAGTCCACCTTTGAGAAGAAGCAGGGCTTCAAGGCTGCTGTTCCCAAATACCAAGCATGGCCTAAACAGAACCAGCAAGCCAAACATCCACAGTCCACCTTTGGGAAGAAGCAGGGCTTCAAGGCTGCTGTTCCCAAATACCAAGCATGGCCTAGACAGAACCAGCAAGCCAAACATCCACAGTCCACCTTTGGGGCTGTGGACATCAGGAAGACGGAGGGCTTCCAGACTGCTGTTCCCAAAGACCAAGCAGGACCAGGACAGCAAGCCAAACAGCCACAGCCCACCTTTGGGGCTGTGGACATCAGGAAGACGGAGGGCTTCCAGACTGCTGTTCCCAAGGACCAAGCAGGACCAGGACAGCAAGCCAAAGAGCCACAGCCCACCTTTGGGGCTGTGGACATCAGGAAGACGGAGGGCTTCCAGACTGCTGTTCCCAAAGACCAAGCAGGACCAGGACAGCAAGCCAAACAGCCACAGCCCACCTTTGGGGCTGTGGACATCAGGAAGACGGAGGGCTTCCAGACTGCTGTTCCCAAGGACCAAGCAGGACCAGGACAGCAAGCCAAACAGCCACAGCCCACCTTTGGGGCTGTGGACATCAGGAAGACGGAGGGCTTCCAGACTGCTGTTCCCAAAGACCAAGCAGGACCAGGACAGCAAGCCAAACAGCCACAGCCCACCTTTGGGGCTGTGGACATCAGGAAGACGGAGGGCTTCCAGACTGCTGTTCCCAAGGACCAAGCAGGACCAGGACAGCAAGCCAAACAGCCACAGCCCACCTTTGGGGCTGTGGACATCAGGAAGACGGAGGGCTTCCAGACTGCTGTTCCCAAAGACCAAGCAGGACCAGGACAGCAAGCCAAACAGCCACAGCCCACCTTTGGGGCTGTGGACATCAGGAAGACGGAGGGCTTCCAGACTGCTGTTCCCAATGTCCAAGAGGATTTTTCACAATCTCCGCTGGGTTACGCCAAATATAAGATTTCCTGGTTAAGTCAAAAACAAGGCCAAATGGAGAAGAGTAGGGTAAAATCCGAAGTTGAAAAGTGGAACTTCTGCCAGAGGGTTCATCAAGGGGAAATTAAATACCAGCGCCTGAAGAGGAGTCTAGAACTCACTCAGGATTTCTTATACGATGCGCTGTATTATCAAGAGGAGAAAGATCTGGAAATTGCCGAGCTCAAGGCAAGACTCCATCATCAGGAGGAGAAAGATCTGGAAATTGCCCAGCCTAAGGAAAACCTCCATCAACAGGAGGAGAAAGATCTGAAAATTGCCCAGCTCGAGGAAAAACTCCATCATCAGGAGGAGAAAGATCTGGAAATTGCCCAGCCTAAGGAAAACCTCCATCAACAGGAGGAGAAAGATCTGGAAATTGCCCAGCCTAAGGAAAACCTCCATCAACAGGAGGAGAAAGATCTGAAAATTGCCCAGCTCGAGGAAAAACTCCATCATCAGGAGGAGAAAGATCTGGAAATTGCCCAGCCTAAGGAAAACCTCCATCAACAGGAGGAGAAAGATCTGAAAATTGCCCAGCTCGAAGAAAAACTCCGTCATCAGGAGGAGAAAGATCTGAAAATTGCCCAGCTCGAAGAAAAACTCCGTCATCAGGAGGAGAAAGATCTGGAAATTGCCCAGCTCGAGGTAAAACTCCGTCATCAGGAGGAGAAAGATCTGAAAATTGCCCAGCTCGAAGAAAAACTCCGTCATCAGGAGGAGAAAGATCTGGAAATTGCCCAGCTCGAGGTAAAACTCCGTCATCAGGAGGAGAAAGATCTGGAAATTGCCCAGCTCAAGGTAAAACTCCATCTTCAGGAGGAGAAAGATCTGGAAATTGCCCAGCTCAAGGCAAAACTTCATCATCAGGAGGAGAAAGATCTGGAAATTGCCCAGCTCAAGGCAAAACTCCATCTTCAGGAGGAGAAAGATCTGGAAATTGCCCAGCTCAAGCAAAAACTCCATCATCAGGAGGAGAAAGATCTGGAAATTGCCCAGCTCAAGCAAAAACTCCATCATCAGGAGGAGAAAGATCTGGAAATTGCCCAGCTCAAGCAAAAACTCCATCATCAGGAGGAGAAAGATCTGGAAATTGCCCAGCTCAAGGCAAAACTCCATCTTCAGGAGATGAAAATGGAGGAAGCTGAGCATTGCAGCACAATGAAATACAGCGAGATGGTCGCAAAGTTGGAGTATGTACGATCAAAAAATGAAACTCTGGCTGAAAATTTGACAATTTGCGAAGTAGCTCTGGCTGCTGCAAATGTCAATGTCCAGAGCCTGGCAGAAATGCAGGAAAGACAGAAGACTCAAGTTGAGCTGCTGTCCTCCAAGGTCGGAAACCTGACCAAGGAAAACAAGGTACTTGAAGACGTATGCCTTGCGATAGAAAAAAAGAGGAGAGGCATATTTGGGAAAAAGATGGGTGATAAAAAGACAGAGGTGGAGAAGATGGTGACACAAATGAAGGCAAAAGAGGAGAAGAAAAAGGTGAAAACGGGTTGTTTCGGAACAATTGGCAGAAGGTCAACCCGTGACGGCAAGGGACTGCAGGAGGAGGCTGCAGATGATGTTTGTAATCAGCAGCGACCTCTTCCGTTCATCCCCACCTCCCTCACTCCCACCATTTCTCTCCCACCATCTCCCTCCCTCCATCTCCCTCCCTACCATCGTCCAGTCAACCTTTAACCAAAGACCGAGGGCGACAGTGGCTGCAGTGTTAAGTGATTTAACACAGCAGCCTCACAGAGACACCTCCACCCGTCTCTGTGTGTGAAGTTGGACGTTTTAGTTTCCCCTAAGACCGAGGGTGAAACAGTGGCTGCAGTGTTAAGTGACTTAACACAGCAGCCTCACAGAGACACCGTCTCTGTGTGAAGTTTTAGTTTCCCCTTTCCCCTAAGACCGAGGGCGACACAGTGGCTGCAGTGTTAAGTGACTTAACACAGCAGCCTCACAGAGACACCGTCTCTGTGTGTGAAGTTTGAGGTTTTAGTCTCCCCTTCCCCCTAAGACAGAGAGCAACACAGTGGCTGCAGTGTTAAGTGACTTAACACAGCAGCCTCACAGAGACACCGTCTCTGTGTGTGAAGTTTGAAGTTTTAGTTTCCCCTTCCCCCTAAGACAGAGAGCAACACAGTGGCTGCAGTGTTAAGTGACTTAACACAGCAGCCTCACAGAGACACCGTCTCTGTGTGTGAAGTTTGAAGTTTTAGTTTCCCCTTTCCCCTAAGACCGAGGGCGACACAGTGGCTGCAGTGTTAAGTGACTTAACACAGCAGCCTCACAGAGACACCGTCTCTGTGTGTGAAGTTTGAAGTTTTAGTTTCCCCTTTCCCCTAAGACCGAGGGCGACACAGTGGCTGCAGTGTTAAGTGACTTAACACAGCAGCCTCACAGAGACACCGTCTCTGTGTGTGAAGTTTGAAGTTTTAGTTTCCCCTTTCCCCTAAGACCGAGGGCGACACAGTGGCTGCAGTGTTAAGTGACTTAACACAGCAGCCTCACAGAGACACCGTCTCTGTGTTTGAAGTTTTAGTTTCCCCTTTCCCCTAAGACCGAGGGCGACACAGTGGCTGCAGTGTTAAGTGACTTAACACAGCAGCCTCACAGAGACACCTACACCCTCCTCTCTGTGTGGAGATTGAATGTTCTCCCTGTGTCTGCGTGGGTTTCCTCCTGGTACTCAGGTTTCCTCCCACACAATCAATAATTAGATACTTTTATGATTCATTTAGGCCCATTCATGTTGGGTGCCCTAATCAGGTTTACCCCAAAGGAATTTAATAAAAAAAAAAAATCAAATCAAAATTCTATGTTTCCGCATCTCTGATTAAATATTTAGAGTATTAATGTAATTGTATGACATATTGGTGACTTTAAAGAATAACAGGGCGACTGTGGCTCAGTGGTTAGCAAGTCTGACTTTCAATCAGAGGATCGGTGGTTCAAACCCCGGCTCAGGTAGTCCATGTCGTTGTGTCCTTGAGCAAGACACTTAACCCTAATTGCTCACCGTTGCTGTGTCTATGGTCTACTGTATCGCATGTAAGTCGCTTTGGATAAAAGCGTCAGCTAAATGTAATGTAAGATGATGATATTCGCTTTATAAACCAGGACGGGATCAGCGGCAGCTTTGTGCATGCGCGACAGTCCGTGTACGTTTTATTCGTCTGTTTTTTGGTTCATTCGAAAAAACGAAAATACGGAAATACCATCGTTTCTTCGTTTTCTGTTTCAAACCAAAAACGGGAAAACGGAAAAGCACTTCCGTTTTCTCGTTTTTGTCGTCTGAATCCCAAAACGAGAGAACGGAAGTGCCTAAAACAAATGTCAAAATAAAGTCTAGTGATAGGTATTCTTATTTACAGTCTTCTATGCAAACACGTAGCTGCCGTAATGTTAGAAGAACATTAATTAATCAATATAAATAAATAAACCTGGATATGTTATGTAATGGTAAAATATAGCATTGCTTATGTTATACAGGTAGATCATAAGTTAGAGAAATTGTGTGTGTCTAATGAAAAGTATTCAATGTGAGCAGAAATAATGTAGAAGGTCACAGTGGACAAAGTGCCTCTGTACAGCCTGCGAAGCTAGCTAGATAAGAACAGTTTGCCAGGTGTGTGAGGGAGTTATTATGAATCTTCTTCCTCCCTAACATTGATAAGATTTGATAGTTTTATAGTTTGAGAAGAATGCCTACTGTATAGAATCAGGATCTGGTTTAAACTAGTCTAGTCGAACCCAATGACTCTTGTTCTTTAGTAGTGTTCCTCTGAAAAGGGGTGTTACTTTTGGTGTATATAAATATGCTTGTGATTTTGATATCTCTTCGAAGAAATCCTGCTGCATACTACTTTGTATAGCTGTTGCATGTTTCTTCCTTCTTGCAAGAATTAAACGGACAAAGACAACTTTGATTTTGAGACTTTATTTCTCCTTTCCCGAATCACGAAGAAAATCTTCCATCACAACTTGGTGTCAGAAGTGGGATCGTTTGGAGCTCCGTCGGGACTCCAAGGTCGTCCGGGAAGAGGCCTCTTCAGAATAAAAAAAAGATTCTGCCTCATACCTCCTTAGACAAGAGAGAGAGG